>OU015468.1:29854138-30223239 GCA_907164805.1 Brachyptera putata
GTGTTTTGAAAATTTTTTTAAAAGCATCTGACCTTCCCCAGCGAGTGCACAGCCACATACAGGAAAAAGGGTGCCCTTTCGACTGAAAAATAAAATTTTTAAATAACGGCCGGTGTGCTGGGCATAAAACTTTTAACTGTCTCCCAACATTTTAAAATCTAAAACAACGGGCAAAGTTTTTAAATGTAGTAAAGTTATATCACAAAATCAATGTTTTCACTCTAACTTTTTTTGAAAAAAATTTGAAAAAGAAAAGGGTATTGAGGGCATAATTTGTGGTAATAGATAAAAACCCCAATTTTCTACTTTTTATTTTCCCTTAACTGGTAAATATTTTTAATTCCGACTATTTATTATTTGGGCCTTCCCCTATTGTGAAAATGCTTAGATGTGATTTTTTGGTATTGTTTGTTGTGTTTGTGATTTTTTGTTTATTACTGCCCCAAATTATAAAATTTCATTTTTTCCCAAATTTCTGCCCAGGGGCGGCCCAAAGGCTAAGCACGGGGGGCCAATGCTGAGACCCCCCCAAAACCCCCCCTTTTGGGGACGGTCGTGTCTTTTTCAGGGGGGAAGGGGGGGGGGGATTTCATTTTGGGTAAAAAAAGTATTAGAACTATGCAAAGCCGGGCGCCCCGGGGGGTAAGGGGGGGAAGGCCCCCTTGTGGCCCCGGGGGGTTTTTTTCGAAATCGCCCCTATTTTCAAAAACTTTTTTAGCGTTTTAAATGAAGTTAGTTGTCAAAAATTTTTAATTAGGATTAAAAATAGTCCCCAAAACCAATTTTTTGTAGCTGTGGGGTCGTTTGTGTCTTTTAAGCCCCGGCAACACTCAATCGTGCGCCCCCAAATGATCTGCTAAAAAAGGAAAATACCGGAGGGGGGAGCCACCCCCCGCGGGGCTTTTTTGAAACTCCCTATTTTAATACATTCTGGGGATTTGGAGCCCTACAAATTTCGGGAATACGGGGTTCTTTATGCCCAGCAATTGCTGGGGGCCTCCTTTGAAGTCCGTGCCCTTACTAACGCGTACATTCGCTTTCTTTTTTCACTAAAATATTTGAAAACGAAAAAAATATAGGGGGCAAAGGGTAACCCCAATTTTAATTCATAAACGATCCTTAAACCATTGCAACTAGCCTGTATCACGAAAACTTAAAAACCCCCAAATAACTCTATCCCTGTATAAAAAGTTTTTATATTTTTTTTTTTATCCCACCTCATAAATTCTTAAAAAAAGGGGAATAAATCATCCCAATGTCGCAACAGCAAAAAATTAATTTTTGAACAACAGCATTTTGGAGAGAAGTGGGGGAACTTAAAGAAAATTTATCGATGGCAGAATTAAAGTCGACTTGAGCTCGTTCACAAGAGAAAATCTAGCCCTTCAAACCCTCTTTTCGCATAGTTGCTGAAAATGATTATACGTACAGTACTAAAAGAAAAAAGTGGGAAAACAAAGGGGTTGGTAAATTTCTCACAAAAATTTCAAAATCTTACCGAATTTTGTTTTTTAATTTTCAGTTTTGAAAAGATCTCTCCGCAGAGCAATGGGGGGAAATTTGTCAAAATCCCTTATACCCCAAAGCACAAGTTTGGGATGTGTTTAAATTTTTGAACTTCTTCAGAGCGTAAAATTTGCGGATTAATTTTCACTTATCAGGGGTTCCCTCTCTTTTTTCCCCATCTCCGCGTCATCGTTTCAAGGTTGACTTCCATTCGTTCACCAAGAGTAAGGGAACCCGTGGCAAGTCAATCAAAAGTCTATGGGCCCCCTTTCCGAACTTATTTGGTTAAAAAAATAAGCCTGGCTTAAAACTGCGGTAGGGAATCCTTGAAACTTTCGCGAATGGAATATTCTGCTTTCGTTTGGCACTGTCGGGCGGGGGCCAATCTACAATTTCTCGAACGCTTTGGGGAAATACACGGGAATTTTTTCACGTGGACCCCTCTCTGGCTGAGAAAGGCGGGCCCGGGAAAAAATAACGTTCGTTGCTAAAACCCTACAATTCCGATATGCGGTACGATTTGATAGAACACTTGCGTTCTGTTAGTTGTTGATTTCTGCTGGACCTCTGTGAGCGAGCTTCCTGGAATGTTTTTTTTTCTACGTCTTCTTTTTTCTAAAACCCCCGTCTCTTCAAATTCTGTTCTATTGCGAATTTGATCGCTACCGACCAACCTTGAACGGGGTTTTTCGGTCTATGTCTTCCAAGACGCGTCGTTGTCATCCCAGACCCCATTGCCTCCAAAAGTCCAAACCCTTTTTGTCTGGGGGTCGACGAAAGTGGATTATGATTTCAAAAATTTTTTTATCAGAAACACAACAGTTGAATGAGTCAGGTATTAAAAAAAATTCCTTAAAAGGTCTCTCTATCATGTCTTTGAGAGTACCCAAATTATTCAAAAAAGCCGTAGTCATTTTAAATGACATCTTTTGCTCTATCGTGGGAGCCCAACGAGTATTCGAAGTGTTTTTAGCACGTACCGTTGGCGGGGTAAGAATTTTTTTTTGGCAACAAACTACGATCTCTTTCTGGCATCTATACGAAACAACTTGAAGAATGCCGAAAATTTCTCGTTTCCCTTTCCTATCAACGGCATCAACAGACGGGTTTTAAATATGTTGCAAACACCAACGTATAAAGCCCGGGGGTTGAATTTCTGCACCAAATTCGTACCCTTTATACCTCCTTGCATATTTTGCAGCCCGCGTAAGCTTGAGCCCAAGTCGGTTTCCAATAAACCCATGACGATAAAAGTTCGTCCAAAGAGAGAAATCCCGCTCCAGTAGCGTTTTCAGCAACACCCAAAGGGCCAAAAGCCTTTCCTGGGGTCTCCCTTCGGCATATCTCACAATGAGTGAGAAGGGGTTCCAAATTTTTTGCAAGACCCGTCTTTGATAAACTAAAACACAATAATTTTGCATTTTAATCTCTTTCAATAGTGTTCCACCTCTTTGGCAAAAACACATCATTTTATCTAGCCTTTAACATGAATGTGCCCCTTTTTTTCTTTTTTTATTTTGTTTCCCCTTTTTAATATGGGTTTGGGAGATAAAAGTGGTTTTTTTTATAAAGTTTTTAATAGATCCAAAAATTTTCCTCTATTAAAAGATTCTCTTTCCCATCATGGCCTCTAAATGCGTCGTTGTGCTTGCTAGGTATATAATTGTTTTCATGAAATTCTGAAATCTCTGGGTTTTCAGAAACCCTGGGCATTACAGCCCCAAATCCCGATAAATTTCGAAATGAAGCCATATACACGTTTTTAGATATTTCGAGGGGTACGCATTAGTTTCATTTTTCCCGAGCCTACATGATTGTTTCCAATCATTTTACCTTTTCGAGTAACGGTAGTCGCTGAGCAGGGGGTTTTTCCGACAATATACAGGACAGAAACCTTTCTGCTGATACGGTTTATAGAAAGTCTCGTTCACTATGCCCCAGGGGCTTTTTTTTTAAATAGTGTTTTTTCATTGAAACCCTCCCCCGATCCCTATTTTTTTTTGGGGGGAAAAATATTCCCAAAATATTCCTGTTTTGGGCGGGGTTTGGGACCATGATCCATTTTGGGCCCCAAAGCCCACCGGTATGACATGCCGCGTGAATGCCGATCTAATTCGGGCCTTTTAAACAAAAGTAAGTAAGATAAAATTCAGTTGCGAGTCCAGTGGGTCTACCCCCGGGAAAGTTGAGTATTCAGAGATGGATCCCCTCACTGGTTTCCCGGGGAGATATCATTCCACTCGGGGTTTCGTTGCAGAGCAACTCATTAAACTCCGCCCCTTTTGACCTTGGGGAATATTCTAGTTACGGGTGCCAGGTTTTTTTCTGCAGATTTCCCGATTGCTTTTTTTCTCAAAAAAACCCTTTCAAGAGTATGATTCTCTTCAGCCCTTTTTTTTGAGAAATGACTTTCAAATGTTCATTTTCTTCAACCAGCCTCTTTCCAGGTAAATTTTCCATAAGACTTTTTCCAAGTCCCTTTTTTTCCCCAAGTGGGCTGATTTCCCTTTTTCGAGACCTCACATCATTGGGATTGTCTCACTCCCCATCTGAAATTTAGGGGTAGCCCTAGTCAAAAATTGGTTTTTTTTTTTATTCTTTTTTTTTAAGTGGCTTGAGGTGGTCGTTTTTTTTTTTTTACAATCCCTTGAAGGGTTATACTTGATTATACCACTACGCAGTCGCTCAAAAAGGTGGCAATGCGTATGGGTTGGTGCCTATGGTGTAAAAAATGTACTTGACTTTGATTCTACTTTTGATTTATCATCTCAATTTTTCTTTTTTTTAAAAAAAAACATCTTTTTATTTATAAAAAAAAATAAAAGTGGTTCTAAAAAAAAAATTTGGGGGGGAAAATTTGAATTTTTCCCCTTTAATATGTACTAGTTCATGAAATTGTTTTTGAAAGTTTCAGATTTTCAGCTTAAATAAGATAAAAATTTAATTAAAAAAGCCCAATTTTTAAATTTAAAACTGGTTTCACTGGGGTCCCTACCCCCTTAAGGGTTTGCCTAAGGAAAGGACTCCTTCAAGCCAAATTACGGGAAAAAAATTTTATTGTTATCCATATTGTGTTGGGAAGTGTTATTTAAAATTTGGGGAAAAACAGGGAAATTACACCCCCAAAAAAACGTTATCCAGAGCAAATATTAAAAAAGCGGAAACTTTGAAAATAAGCAATGACCAGCTAGGGCCCCGGGGCTTAGGGCTTCAGGATGAGAACGAGCATATTTTTTTTACACCCAGAGACAAATCTAATTCGCAGTAAATGAAATTTGAAAAAAATACATCCTAGGGTTGAAGTTTCTGATTTGAAATATAACAGAAGTTTTTGGGCAACACTGGGGCCCCATTTCGAAACCGTTTTTTGGATTTCCCAAAAAAAATGACCCAAAATTAACATGGGATTTTGGTTTCTTTTCATTCCCCCGATTCGACCTGGCTTTTTTCATTTGATTTTTGAGTTTCCCTCTTTTTTCCCCACATCCCCTCTCTTCTACCACATCCACGTTTTTCGAACTCATTCTATTGTCTTTTAAGAACGCTCATGTAACACTTGAAAAAAAAATGATTAAAGTGAAAATCGAAAACACGTTTTTTAAGAATACCAACCTTGAAATGCCCAAAAATACTAAACATTTTCACTGTAGGGCCCGGGGGTGGGCCTGTAGTATATAGAATTTTGATTTCGGATTTGTCACTAAATACCAAATTCGTCTTAGCGGGCCCCCTTTGAGGATTTTTCCTTCTTTGAGAACCGAATATTAAATTCGTAAGGTGACAACCGACAATTTTTCGCTTTTGGGGCTGAATTTGGTCTAAAAAAGTAAATAATTATTTTTTATTATTTTGATTTTTCTTTTTAATTTTGGGGTTTTTAACGACCCGACGGAAACTCGATCTATTGGGTCGGTGATGAGGGAGAGGATCTTTTGTTTTTTTTTATTTCCATTTTTACTGGGAGACTTAGCGTGCTGATGTGGTAAGGTTAAATAATTGTAAAAACGGGGCCCACACAAAAGAAGGGACTAGGCAGGTTTTTTGGGGACCGTTTTCGCTATAGGGGGAGACCGTAAGGTGGGTCGGGGGTTCCCCTCCAGGTTTCCCGTCCTATGTGTGACCCCCCCAAAACAAAAATAAAATTTAAAAAAAAAATTCGAAAGAAAAGCAAAAAATTGGGAATAAACGATCAAAGGGAGATGGAAACCCTTTTATTCAATGACAACATTGTTTTCCCCTTTTACAAATTTTGTCACAGTTTTTTTTTTTAAAAATTTCAAGTTTACAAAATAAGTCGAAATTTAGTTTAGACTTGATGTTTTCCCACAATTTAAATTTAATTTTGTTTATTCATTGGGGTAGTTTTAATTTTTGTGCCTCAAAGCCAAACAATATTACTTCAGGATGCATTTCGTGGGAAAATAACAAACCCCTTGGACCAGAATGTCGTAGGCCTAGTCAAAAATACGCTCTGTGGAATTTAAGGGAAATTGCTGCAATTACGCATCATTTAAATTTATTTATTAAATTTTGGTTCTCATTTACCTTTTGAGTATCCCTTTGTGTGTAAGACCTTCCGATAAGAAAAGCAACGGGTTTCAATTATTTATTTATACTTGCTGGTCCCCGGCGGAAACTATTTACTCCCGTCACCCTGGGGAAATGTGTTAGACTATCAACTTCATTTAGATGCTGTTGTTCAGTCGCTTTATCTTATGACTTTAGAGGAATGGGGGAAAGTGTTACTGAATCACCCACAAAACGGCTGCAAGGAAGACTGCATGCGCACTCTAATGACATGTATGTTCTTTTGCGTTTCAGCTAAAGATAAGGAATGGCAAACATAAGACGAGACGGGTTTTTTTTTTGGGATTTTTTGAATTATGAAATTTTGCTGGCCAGGTATTTTCCCCAAGGGCCTACCTGGCAGACACCCCCCCCCCCTTTCAGGGGCGGGGGCCCGGACCCGATTTGTATGCCGGGCCGCCACGATCTGCCCCGCAGATCAAATTTCTGGAAAAAAAAGATATTTTTATTAATTACAATATTTCGATTAAATAACATAAAACATTGACCAAAAAAAATCTGTGTTTATTCCTTGCATTTTCAATGAAAGATAAAAAAATTACATTTTTTGTACAAAAAAAACAAAGATTATTATAACCTATTATAAGTTTTTGGTAAATTTTATTTGTTTATATGTTATATAAAAGAATGTGTATGAATAACATCAGATTTATAAGCAAATTTAATACTTCTAAAAACAAAAGACGAAATATTGAGGAAACATTTACAGATTGTTGATTACTAGTTATTTTCAGTTATTGAGTTTCAAACACGGCTCCAAGTAGTATGTGTTACCCCTTTCCTGTTCCATAAATCAAAGTTTACACAATGTTTTCTTATTTAACCCACCTTTGAGTATTGAAAGTATTTTAATCTGGTTTAAAAACTTTCGATTAAAACCCCGAATATTTATTGTTTAGCACATAGGCATAAACTAAGTTATATCGAATTCACCACAAAACCCCTTTGGAAAGTTTATTTATTGGTTACATGAGGAAGGAGGAAATATTTTTGAAAAAAACCCGGGCGAAATGAAAAAACCCCGGATTTTAAACTATTTAAGAACAAAAGGTAAAAGTTTTATCAAAGTTTTCTATACCTACATCAATCATAAAATCATGTATTGTTTAAACAAAAAAGGAGAGTAAACATGGTGTTAGATAGGTGGTTTTTCAAATTTTTTTTTTACATAGGCGTCAAAAATTCCCCACCTTCCCCTAGCACGTCTACAATATGTGACATAGTAACAGATTACAGTACTACCTTCGATGAGGCGATAATCGCTCCAAAAGAAAGTTTCTGTCCCAAGTGTGTTTCTATACGAAAAACTGACAGTTTTACGATACTGCTTTCATTTTTAAGGGAAAGCCCAATTGATCTTCCCAAACCCCTGTCTGATAGAAAAAACCCAAAATTTAACAAAACGTGATCTTGGGGGGGTTATTTTTAAGACAAATCCATACACAAAACCCATCTTTTTTTTTGGGGAAAAACTTTTGGAAAAGGGCCTCCCCTTTCCCTACAGCCGATTGAAGCTTACTAATCCTTTTTCAAAGAAGCTAATTCAAGTGGAGCAATGCTATTGGCGCTGGAAGGTTTCCAAAGCACAGAGAGTTTGGGGATTTTTTCCTCGCAATAACGCAAAGGATGTCCTTGAACTTTCTCAAACCAAAAAGAGCATTACACTGGCGGGCAATAGTCTGTGCCGTTTCTAGGTGCCACTTTTAAAAATTTTCCTTAAAGGGTTTCGTTCGCTTCGAGATGCCCATTTGTTCACCCCCCCTTCACCCAATTCCTTACCACATGCGGTGTCAGGTACATTTTCAGCCAAACTTAAAAATTGGGCTGGGCACAAAAAGCGCATGCTAGTCTGACTTGCATCAAATACACCGTGTTGGATAAAACAAAACCCCTCAATTTTTCAAGGGTTTTTATCTCGCAATTTCCGTTCCCGAGGATCCCGACTTGATACACCGCGAGCCGCGAGGTGCACTCTCAAATTTTTTGAACCGAAAAAGGTTGGGATACACCCCTCCTTTTTTAGGTGGCATTTAAGGTTTAAGGACGCTTTTTTTCGTTCACCTCGGGTTTCATTTCCCGGGAAACCAATTTGGGATTTGTAGGGTTTTTGCGAACCTGGGTTTTTTTAGTCGAAACTCGAACCCAACTTGAGAGAAAAATTCGGAACTTCGAACTTTTTTTGACTTTTGAAAGCAAAGTAAAAACAGGAAATTTAAAATGTAGAAAAAAAATACTTGGCGGGGACACATTTTGAAAGGCAAATAAAAAATCAAAATATATGCGTTTTAGTGTACTTTCTTTTTTATTTTATTACTAATAAACAGATATTATGTTTTCCACAAGATATAAACCCAATATACATTTCCTTTAAAAAAAAAGAATTTGGGTTGGGTATAATTTTTCGTGAAAAACTGAAAACAGAAATGAATTTGAAACCTCACATTTTTTAAACTCAATGAAAAAAATTGTAATAGGCCTAATTATTTAGTGGGCCCCTACAGTAGAATTAAAGGGACCGGTAATACTAAATTTGTCAAAATTTAAAAAACAATTCAAATAAATAAAGTGAAAAAGCTCCCCCCTTTTCCCTTCTAGAATTTTCATTTAAAACAATGGAATTTTGCATTGTAATCGGGAACCGATTTTTTCTTTCCTAGGGGCATATCGTAAATAAAGCCTTGTACATTGTACTTTTTTTGTACCTTTGTACGTGGTCATGTAGGGAAAGTCCGATGTTCACATTTCGGGCTGAGTAGCGTTTTTCTTTGAAAATACGTTTACCCTTGAGAACAACTTTTCGCTATAACTTTTGTACGGGTATGCAAGGTACATTCTCGCAACTTGGCCGTCTTTAAAACCTAGCTGTTTTTTTTTCCCCATGTAAAGGTTTCTCTCCCGGCCAAAAACAATTTTTGTAAATACGCTCAATTTTCAAGCATGGGGTTTGACGGGTTTGCGCTGGCACCCCTCTCGGTCAAAAGGGTCGCCACAATTGTGAGGCAATGCAACCCCAAAAATTATCCGGGCCCAAGGGGGTTTACACTTTTCCGAAAATTTCTGAACTGCAGATATAACCAACTCCGGGGAAATTTAGTGATTCATGCTTTTATAAAAGAATACACATATTTATCACGTAATTAAAAAACCCCAAAATATGAAAATTGAAACTAGTTATTGCATCACCTAACTTTGGGTCGTACCTGCAGAGGAGTCTTGAACGGAAACGATAATCATACGAAACCCACTCGTCTTTTGGGTGTAGGATTTGAAACTTTCTTTAAGGACTTTTCAAATTATTGCAAATCATGACCTATTGATCGCACCTTCTTCATCTAGACTTTGTAATTTCTTTTCTGGATTCATAATAGAAAACCCATACTCAAGGGGGGGAAATTTCTGAAACAGTCACCGGGGCCTGGTAAATGGCCGGAGAAACGAAAAATTAAATTAAAATTTAAAAAGAAATATTTCCCGGATTATTAAATTTAAAACCGGGTTAAAAAAAATAATTAAGTATTTCCTCATAAAAACTTCAACAACCCCGTAACCCCATTGACAATTTCTGACATTGGTTTTCGAACTTATAGCTCTGCAACAAATGCTTCCCGCTGTTCAAGTAACGCCGAGCATTTGGTATTCCCAGTTCCACCGGGGGCTAAAACGTTGAGGTCTGATTTTGGGGTTTTTTAAAAAAGTTTGCTTTCCGTGGGGACCATGCGAGCTGCGGGGCCCGTTTATAGTGCCCCATAATTTTCTCTTCACGTGATAAGCCCGTAAACCGAGCACTTCATTTTTTGGGTTTTGCCAAAAACCAAATTTTAAGTGTGGGCAAAACAAGTTTTGATTTCCAAATTTTCTGCCAACTGCAAGGGGAAAATCGTTACTTCTTGTCTGGCATAAAATATTTACTTTTTACCAAGTTTCAAAAAGCCCCACTTTCCAAGATTTCACAATCTTTTCAAATATTTGGCCAGGGGATCCGGAAAATGCCCGGGTTTCTCAAGAATTTTTACATTTTTGAAAACTCGTTATAAGGGGGCCCCGTTAAGAAAGTAAGCATCCCACTTTTTTGAAATCCCCAAAACGGTTTTTGGGACCAAAAAACGTAAAAAAAACATTACTGTCTGCAACTTGACCTCTTTTCATCTTTCTTTACCTTTGGGTTTTAATTTTTTTGAAAATGTAGTGGGCAGGCAGCCATTTTGGGTTGCTTCTGCCATCAAATCCTTAAAAAACCAAAGGTTTTAAAAAGCTATACGGAAGTCTCCGCCGCTAAAAGGTTGCTACCCCCGGGGGGGCTTTGCTCTTTGGCTTAGGGTCGTCCCCCCTTTTTTGTTGTACTTGTTGATATGCAATTTTACTTTTTTTTCAAATTTGGTGTTTGCGCTAGCCAAAATAACAGAAAAAAGGGGGTGGAACTTATTTTGAAATGGTTTGAAATAGAAAAATAATGAAAAATGCTTACAATTTAAAACGCAGCGGGGGGGGGCACCCCCAAAAGAAGTGTGAATAATACGAAGTTAAGAAGGAAGAACGGGGAGCGGGGTGTAAAAAAGAAGGAGAAGGGAAAAAAATGAAAATATTTGACAAAAAAAAAAAAGACGAACGCCCTCCGTACAGCAAAATGCCTAGACGACCAAACTAGATAAAAAACTAGCGAAAAATTGAATGAGCTGGTCCAGAAAGGGTACCGTAAGGGGTAAATTGTCACAGCGATGCAATGGGGGAAAGGGGGTTTTAAAACCCCTTAGGTGGTCTACACAGAATAAAAAAAGGGAAAATACTAGTTAAACCCACAAAGTAATTTGTGGGGGAAAAAAAGAAAAAAGGGAAATAAAGGGCGGAACTCCCGCCAAAAAAATAAATATTTTAAAAACGAGCAAAAAAAAAGAACACAAAGGGGAAAGAAAAACAAAACCAAAAAACGGGGGAGATACCTTTTTTCACTGGTTCTTATAACACCCGGGGTTAAGTGCGCACTTTTACTCCCGCACAATCCATCCTGCCGGGATAAAGTTGAAAAAGCCCCGATTGGCCAAAAAGGGGGGGGTCTAGTTTCAAAAAGAAAAACACGTCCCCCCTTGGGAGAGGGAAAACCGCAACCCCTTTCCCCCGCGATCTCGGTTCAAAACTCCAAGCCCAGCGGGCCCAACTTTTGATAAGGTGATACCGGTCCAGCGACCCAAAAGGCGATGATTCGCGGGATGGCGCTCGGGGGGAGCAAAAAGAGGTTTACCGATGAGGAAGTGGCCAGCGTCAAAAAATCTGGGCTCTCTTGGGGGTCCGAAATGCCCCAAAAAGGACGATTTTCAAGAGCTTTTTTGCCAAAGGGGTTTGCATTTCCTCAAGGGGTACGACGGTCGGAGATGAGGCGATGCAGCAGCGATTTGGCGGCTTGACGCCGGTTTCCCCAGGCCTCCAAGTGGGGCGTGCGGGGGTTTAAAGGCCACAATCTCGCGCGACGACAGAGCGTCAGCGATGGAGGTCTGAGCTCGTGACAGAAGCTCAAAATCTCTCTGAGATGTCGAGCAGCTCCCACGAAGTTACGACCACAGTCGGAGTAGATGTGAGCTGGGAGTCCTCGACGCGAGCAGAAACGATCCAGACAGGCGAGGAAAGCTTCGGTGGATAATTCGGAGACCATTTCCAAGTGGACGGCCTTGGAGGCCATACAAACAAACAGGCATAGGTACCCTTTGGTGCATGGGGCGTTGCGACGGGTGCTGGTCTTGACCCGAAGGGACCAGCGAAATCCACACCGACGTGAGCAAAGGCGCGTGACATCTGGACTCGAGGAGGAGGCAGATCACCCATCTGGGGTTGTGAAGGTTTAGCACGGAACTTGTGACACGTCAAGCAGCGGTGAATGCGTTGACGTAGGAGTCCGCGTAGAGAGACGATCCAATAACGCTGTTGGATGAGCGCTTGGACAGTCCGGGGGCCAGAATGAAGAGAGATTTTGTGATAAGCGTCGCATAGGAGAGCAGAAAGATGTGCTTGCTTCGGAAGAAGGAGTGGGTGACGCGCGTCTTCAGTAAGAGACGCGTGACGCAGTCTTCCGCCCACCCTGAGAAGCCCGGAAGGGTCAAGAAAGGGCTTGAGCGCGGCAAGGCTAGACTTGACTTGCCCGTGTTGAACTAGTTGACGAATTTCAACAGCGTAGTGATGTTGTTGTGTAATCTTGACGAGAAGATCAAGAGCTTGTTGGAGCTCAGTCGGAATTAAAGGTCCGGTGGGGACGGGGGACCGAGAACGTTTGGCTTGTAAGATGCGAGTGAAGCGAATGACGTGCCCGAATACTCGTTGAGCACGGAGGAGCGAGGAAAACTGTTGCAGTTTGACGAGAAGCGGCTCGACGGCGACGCTCAGCACTAATGTGGTCGTCGTCTTCACCTCCAGCAACTCCTCTGGAGTTCGAGCGGAGGCGACGATCGCGGCCACGTGACGGGAGAAGAGAGCAGGAAGCTTGGTCCCGGTCAACCATAAAGGGTGCGTTAGCAGCTGGCTAGGTAAGATGCCGCGAGAGGCGCAATCTGCGGGGTTGTCGGCGGAAGCAACATGCCTCCAGTCAGAAGGAGTGGAAGTTTCCAAGATCTCAACCACTCGGTTGGCAACAAAGGTCTTGAGACGGTGTGGAGGTGTGACGAGCCAGGCCAGAACGATGGTGGAATCTGTGTAGAGTACGACAGAGTCCACAGAGAGGTCCATGAGGGATGGCGAGATGTCTTTGAGCAGACGCGTGAGCAGCACTGCTGCGGACAACTCAAGTTTGGGAATTGTGAGAGTTTTGACGGGTGCCACTTTGCTGCGAGCACGCAACAGAGTGACAGACGATGAGACGGAAGTCGAGGTATGCAAGTACAGCACGGCGGCATACCCTCGTTCAGAAGCGTCGCAAAAACCAATTAGGCGGCAGACGCCGTGAAGGTTCGGTAGAAAACGCGGGACACGAAAACTTGAGAGAGTGCTGACTTCAGACACAGCGGTGAGCCAGCTTCGAGTCAGCTGGTCAGAGAGCGGGTCGTCCCAGTGAGTCTGGGTGAAACCACAATTGTTGCAGGAAGATTTCCATCCAACAAACGAAAGGGGTGAGAAAACCAAGAGGGTCAAATATCCTTGCGATGTATGAGAGCGCAGTGCGCTTGGTCACAGCACCTTCGAAAGGGAGCGTGTGAAACGAGAATGAGTCAGAGCGTGGATCCCACAGTAAGCCGAGAATTTTGATGCCCTGGTCTGCGTTGGCGAAGACCAGCGGCGCCTCCAAATGTTCTGAAGGCAGAGTGCTCAATGCCTCGGGAAGATTGGAGGACCATTTCCGGAGTTCAATCCTCCTCTAGCGAGAAGATGTTGGAGCTGAGCTTGAAGCTCTTAGCTTCATGCAGGTCTCGGGCACCGGTGACGACGTCGTCGGCGTAAGTGTGGTGTCGCACAGCATGAGAGGCGAGAGGGAAGCGCGTTCCTTCATCATGAACTAGCTGTCGAAGTACACGTTGAGCAAGAAACGCAGAAGGGGAGAGTCCATAGGTAACGGTATTCAGCTCATACTCAATTACCGGAGAATTTGACGAAGGGCGCCAAAAAATGTGTTGAAACTGTCGGTCAGGAGGATGAATCGAAATCTGGCGATACATTTGTTTGATATCTGCACAGATGGCAATAGGGTGAGTCCGAAAGGAGGTGAGAATCTCAGGAAGATCAGCTTGAAGCTTCGGACCACTCAAGAGTTTGAGAATTGAGAGACGCACCTTTCTCGTCGGGAGAAGATGCGTTGAACACAACTCGTAGCTTCGTGCTAGAGCTGGTCACTTATGCACACAATGATGAGGGATGATATACTTGGCTTGAGTTACGGCGGGTTGCATGTGACCGAGAGCCAAGTACTCCAGCATGAACCTCTGATAGGCGTCGTCGTGCGAGAGATTCCTCTTCAGTCTACGTTCCAAGGATAGGTAGCATCGCATGGCGGTGTTACGATTAGATCCGAGAGGTGAGCGATGAGGTGTGAACGGAAGACCCACGGAGTAACGTCCTGAAGCATTACGAGAGTGGGAGGATACGAAGTGATCCTCGCACACTTGATCGTCAGGGTTTTCCTGCTTGGGCCGCGAAATCTCTTCCACTTCCCAGAGCAACGTAGAGAACTCTCCAACGTGGGTGTAAGGCACGTGAAGAGAGAAAGAGGAGTAGGCGATTCGGCTCCGTCGGAGGGTACCGAACCCAATATGACCCAACCAAACAAGGTGTTGAGCGCGGAGGGCCTGCCTCTAATGACGTGGTCGCCGCTCGCGCTTAGAATGTCCGGGTACAGATCGGCTCCTAACAGGAAGTCAATCTGGTCTGGAACATGGAATGTGTCATCTGCCAACGGCAGACCGTGATATCGCTCAAATATCTCCATGGGTACTGAAGAAGAAGGAAGCCGTTCCGAAATGGAATGCAGAACGAGTGTCTGGACGTCGAGTGAATAGTCGCGATGAACGCGCGAAGCTATGGTGCACTGAGTGGTGCCATAAACCTGCGTTGTAGCTTGCCCGATTCCGGACACGAGGGTATTACAGGGTGTGATCATCAGCCCAAGCTTGCGAGTGATAGAGCGCGTGATAGCCGACACTTGGGAACCGGAGTCAATAACACCAAGAATCGGCTGATATTGACCGGCAGAGTCTTTGATCAGTGCTCGGAACGTGCCCAGCAGGGCGGTCCGTTGACGAGAAGGAGGAGTCCTGACGCGGCAAGAGATGGCCACAACGGGGACCTCTGGTCGCTGGTTTGCTGGATGGGCGCCTGCTCCATCGGGATGAAGCGTTGTGTGATGATGTGTACTGTGACACTGTCGGCAGCAACCTTGTGACGCGCAAACAGACTGCATGTGTCGTCCCAGACAGTTGAAGCATCGTTGCATTCGCTTCAACTCTGTATATTTATTTGGCAACGACAGTTGACGGAATACGTCACACTGGTGGAGCTTATGCGGGCCTTGGCAAGTCGGGCAGGAGCCGGACGTCGTACGCGAAGGGCTAGACGCGCTGGGACGTTGACGTGCTTCGTGTCGCGGCGGTTCCGAGACGAGCAGCGAATGGATCTTCTTGGACGACGACGACGTGCTAGATGGCTGTTTCGGAGAGCTAAGTCCGGTTTGCTCCACCGAGCACAACTCGAGAGTCCTCGAGGTGTCGTCTAGAAAGGCGATGAGCTGCGTGTATGTGGGAATGGACGAAGAAGCATGCTTAGATTCAAAGATCTTCCTCGTTTGAGTGTCTAAATTAGAGAGACTCAGAGAGAGTAACAGAAAGTCATCTAAATTAGGTATCGATAACGCTTTGAGGGCATCCATGCAGTTGCGATGGATTTGCAAGAAATGCTGCAAATTAGCATGATGACTGGATTTCAATGGCGTAAAATCCAGCACTTGTTGTATGTAAAACGAGGCCAGAAGACGTTTATTCTGGTAGCGATTGGTCAAAGCTTTATACGCGAGAGGGTAGTTCTCATCGGATATCTGAAAAGCTACCGATCGTAGCGAGCGCAGCATCTCTAAGTGATGATCGCAGGTAATGAAAACGTTGGACATTTGTCAAAGTCGTATTATCATGCACCAATGACGTATACAAGGCATAAAAGTCTGGCCAATGCGATATGTCGCCCGAAAACACCGGCAATTTGATGTCGGTAATGAGTTGGCGCGAGAAACGTCATGAGTCGGCGACGGCGTGGGCGTCGACGAGACGACGGCAAGGTACAGGTTACGAGTAGCGTAGAACAGGTCCTCGAGCTGGCTTCAATAGTGTTGACCGGTAAAGCAGCAACGTCTTCGTCAAGTTGAGCGTTCAAGATCAGTATTTCGTTTTGAACGTCCTCAAAATTGACTTTCAAAACTTCGAGTTGCTCAAAACGATATTTATACGACAAGACATCAGAACTTTGAAGCGATTTGAATGCGTCATGAGAGCGTTGCAGCGTTTGCAAATATGCGCTCGCGTTTAGCCGTCAACAATGATTGTTGTTTAGCGATTTTTGTGCTCATGGTTGCGAATGAAACAACAGATTAGGCACGGATGCGAAATAATTTGAAACCGAGTCAACAGACCAACAATGCGAGTGAGAATTATCAATTCAAAAATGAAACTTATTGCTAGTGGATGACCATCAGCAAAGTCAAGAGAATTGATGATGTTTGAAACAGAAAGAAACAACGAGAATCGAGCCTGGGTAAGACTACGAGTATGTAATAATACACAGACCGAAATACCAGGTTGAGAAATAACGTGACAACGTAATAAATCAGCAACGAAGACTGATAACGTAAATAATGAATGACCTCCAATGTGATAAATAATGGAAGATTCGAGACGAATTTGAAATGGCGAAAATACGAAGCTATAATGAAACTTATAGCGAGTACAGCGTGCGACGAAGAAGAGGCGAAACGAACAGGAGACCAGAAAGCGAAACAAGAGAACAAATGTCGATAAGAGCGAACAAAACAAATGAGATAAACAACAAATTCCAAAGGCGTGATGCAAAAAACTGCTCCGGCTCAAGGGACCAAATGTTTGCGCTAGACCGAAATCTAACAGAAAAAGGGAGTGGACTGTATTTTGAAATGGTTTGAAATAGAAAAATAATGAAAAGAGTGACTTACAATTAGAAGCGCAGCGATGTCACCCAAACGAAGTGTAGAATAATAATCGAAGTATAAGAACGGAAGAACGGAGAGCTGGGGTGTAAATAGAGAAGGAGAAGGTAGGAATAATGAAGGAATATTCAAGACGAAAAAAGAACAGACGAACGTCCGTCCGTACTAGCAAAATGCCTAGACGACCAAACTAGATAATAAACGTAGCGAAAACTTGAATGATGCGTGGTCCACGAAGGAATACCTGTAACTGACTAACTTGTCATAGCGACATGCAATGGGGAAGGGGGTGAAAACCAGTTGGGCTGGTCGTACACAGAACTAAACAGAAGGGGAAATACATAGTTGAAACCACAAACGTGAATTTCGTCGGGAGAAAAGAAATAAGACAATGAATGGCGCGAACATTTGGCACTGGACTTTTGTGCACACCCAAGGCCCATCACATTTTTTTTCCTGTCTGTTTCATATTCATTGTATTTTGAGAAATGCTTGCTTTTCAAATGTCTAACTAGAGTTGTAGTTGTAGACGATGGGGTTTGGAGGCTTGAAAGACAATGCTTGCAAGTACTTGAACCATTGGAATTCTTAGTAAAATGCAACCAAATTGGTGCCACTATTAGGCCTACTGGAGAAGTATCTGAGGTGCCAACTATTTCAGTCTCTCGATCAACACCAGTGTCAACACTTCTGTCTGTAGAAGGTGGTGTGCAGAAAAAGTTTCGAATTCCACTATTGGGCCTACTATCAATGCCACTTGATGTTCCAGGTAGGCCTACTGGTGTAGGCCTAGCCCTAGATGGTGTTGGAAATGAATCCACCAATGACAAACTGGAATATGAAATTGTGATTGATAATACTAAATGTTAGATAGGCCTACTGTATTTACACATATAGGACCCATTTTTTTCCATTTTCAAGTCATCAAAAACTGAGTCATCAAAAAATCACATCGGTCTTTAAAGGAAAGTGAGAAAAAAACGTCACATTTTGAGATAGTAAAACATCGCAAAACATCCCGTGAAACACTGCTGGTCGTCCAATGTTAAAGCATAGGGCGAACCCCCAATCGTCCTTTTTCCTAACATTAGAAGTCAGGAGTTCCGACTCCTTAGTATCGTGTTACAATGAATAACAACCAAACACTTTGACACATCTGTTTATCATCAATCAACTCAGTCAACACTGTAGGCTAGATAAAAATGAATACAAGGGAAATGTTTGTTTATTCTCTTTTTGAGTGGTTGATAGATAGCTTGAACCAGGCATCTGCTAGTGGGTGGTAAAAGGGACAGAAACTTTCTTTTGTGGTGACAAGGTCTCATGAACCATGTTTATGCTCTGGAATATTGGGAATATGATGCTGCGTCCTATACAAGTTGATTTCTTGAGGGTTTACTAATGGCCTAGTCATATAATGAATTAAGGCACTTAGTACTTTGATTAAACAAGAAACACTGGAACTGCGCATTATTGCGCATAATGACGCATACTAGGGCCTCATCACTACGACCTCCTATTTCCACATTTAATGCAGATTGCAGACAAACAAACATGCAAGTCACTTCAGAGCAGACTGGATTGGCAATTCACGGGAGTCGGGACATCCCACAGTCCACAGCCTTGAACCTAGTAGCTTTCAAATGCCAGTAGATGTGCTCCAATAGTGCCACTCGCGCCATATTCAAAAAGTGCGGGAAAGTTCGAGAAAGTTCGTTTTCGAACATATACGGTTCGATTTCGAACTAGAAAAAATAGTTCGAGTTCGAGTTCGTTTTCGAACTGTTCGCACAACCCTAGTATTTAGTTGTTGCAGCTCCTCCCGCGTACTTTTCGATTCCTCGTTTTCTGTCTGCAGTAATTCTGTATCATCGCTGGACGAGATTATTGTGTGATTTTCTTCTAACTTTCCCTTCCAGTTGTCGGTTTGCGTCAGCTCTTTTTCTGCTATTAGCTGCATGTCAGTCCGCCTTAAATCTTTTGCATGTAAAGAGTTACCCTTGTCAACCTCAGATGCATTTATGTCATGGGAACGTGTTGGCTTCAAACCTAAATAGCATGCTTCCTGCGATCGCCTAAGATGAATGACAACAAACTTATCTACCCTCAAGGGTTTGATTTCGTTTTTCAATATTCGTGTTTCATGTCTCCGAAATCACTCTCTACAGGAGCCGAGCTTGCCGTACGCTCTCCACAATGAAAGTGTGGCACCATAACACCTGACCAAATTGGAAAGGTTTTCAAAGACGCAACAGCTCTGAGCAAATTCAGGGAAATAGTACGCATTTAATCGCATTCCAACATTGTTACAGTTGTCAGTACATTCGGTTTTGATGTCGTTTTTCCAGTTTTTGATTATGAGTGTTGATGAAATGGAATCACCCCCAAGATGGTCAGAGAGGGTATCCTCAGTTTCAAGCTCTCCGAAAGCCGAATCATCCTTCTCACTCTCCGTGGCCTCAACTCATGTAGAAATCATTCGCTTTAGGAATGTTTCTACTTTTCTCTGCTGCAGACTCCCCCAAGTCTTCGTTTTCACCGTCGGTTTCACTATAGCAGACTGTGAGAATGGAAACAATTATGCGCCGACTCAACTCAAACGATGTACACTGAAGCAACATACCAATGCAATGTTTAAAAAAAAATTACTTGAGGCATTTTACTTTTCATGCAAGGCAATCTGCAAATTATCTTTAGGAAATGGGCCACGTCGATCCGAATGTAGCACATTGGCAGAGGCATACTTTTTTCGTGTTGCCCTAAAAGATGTTTAAAACATACTTCTAAATACTGTTGTAGTGTGTTAGTACATGCAAATGATCGTGCTGCGGCTCCTAGGAGGGCGTATGAGAAGTCACATACCATCTCGTTTGGAATAGGAGCACCACTAGCAACCCACTCATTTAACCAATGTGCGAATGTGTTTGTGTCTTGTCTCTCGGATAGCATTTGAACGACGGGGATTTGACTAACTCCATTATTAATGACACCTTCTGACAGAAATATGTGACCAGACGTCTTATCATTTGGACGATCAAGCTTTTTTACCAAGCCTCCTGTTGTGTCAACAACTAATGTTGACCACTTTTCTGAACGACAGTAACTTTTGTACACGTGAAGTTGGGCTTTGTCCAATAATGCACTTTGAACTTGTCAATCGATATATCACGTATAGATCCAACATGCGCAACATCGTATTTTAGTTGAACTAGTGATTGGACAGGATTGGCTGAAGAAATATTCATATCTTTATCTCTCTTTTGTTGTTTAGCTTTACGAAGTGTACACAATGAGTACAGATGCGCTGGTTCAGTTGTTCTCCAAGATGCATTATTGCGCTTGCAGTTTCTCTCCTCCACATGATCGGTACTTTTGACTCTTTTGTAAGTACTTCAGCGACAGTCTTCCTAGCTTGACCAGAAAGTGGTCTCTTACAACGACCGCTATGAGCTACTGTCGCAATATTAGGTGCATTTACGATCAAAATCAAGGCTTCATCATCAACGGCTCCCTTTCACAACGAGCTTCTAATTTAGCTCCACACTCTTTGCATTTAGCTTCCATTACGATATAATAACGTGATGATGCTGATGTGTTTACTTTGGCCCTCTTGAACATCCACGCGCACGGTAGACGATGCTGTTCCCAGAGATTTTCTCGGATGACATGAGTCCACGACCCCGGTTTCAGTATATCGTGTGATCGTTGAGCGCCACTTCCTTTTGAATGGTACTTTACAGTCACTGGTTTTATCTCATGCCATTGATCAACTGGTATCACTAGCTTAAATTCTCGCTCTTCAGCTGAGGGACGTTCAAGCGAACTGGAAGAACATGATGATGTGGTTGATGTTGTACTCTCATTGTCAGACGGTGATTCTAAGAAGAGGTCCGACTGGCGTGTGCTTTTCCTGTAGCAAATCCAAAATTCCAAAGCGATTTTGCTTCACGCATACGTAGATATATTTTGGGGAAACTTTAAACTCCAACGTTTCAGCTACTTGAATCCAGACTTGCGCAGTGGGTGGTGAGACTTTGCCATCGGATAATAAGTTATTTTCTGCATCTTTAATTGCAATCATCATTTCTTCCTTCGACACTTTTGCTTTCTTGGGCATCTGAAGTTATGCGAATAACGTAATGCATGATATCAGCAACAATCTATTCTTCAGTAGACAAGCTTAGCGAGGATTCAATTCCATATAGGCCCACTTCCAACCACTACTACTATAAAACTGCATAGTTTTGGGGCATTTTCATGCAGTAACTTTTTTTTATGCATTTTTGAAATATCGAAAATACCCATAAGAATAACATGGCGGAAAAATTCAGAAATATTCTCATTTTCTAGAGCAATAAAACCCGTATCGGTAATAATATGGGGGAAAATAACTGCCTATAGTAACACACTTACTTTATAGCATGTTGTATACTATGTATATTTTTTCATGCTAATATTTGCAAGAAGAATGAATAAATCGGATATTTATGTATTCGTCGTTACAGAAGAAAGTAGAATTGGCATCCGAGAGAGATTTAACTTTACATCTCACTGTAAATGTCACCGAGCATTTTCCTAGTTTTTCCTACAATATACTAAGAAAAGTATATTATTCATATCAATTGTCACGTTGGTATAATGAATGTCGGATCATTAGATCCGACATTCATCCTGATTGTAGCCTCACGTCTGCAATCAGGATGGTAGGCAACATGTGAAGTGTCCTCAAAAAATATATTTGCAAAACATTGATGGAGACAATACGAGATTTTCTGGCCCATGCCCTCCCCTATATATTTTAACAAAAGTCAAACGGTACATTCACTGATAACGGTACATTATTATTGTACCAGAACTATATTTAATTATCCATCTCACTTAGCCTGCAGCTAGGGTTCATGATTATTCATTTTTTCAATGCTTCAAAAAGCCTACTATCAGGTAAACCCGTCAATTCCATACACATATAAAAATTACTGTCAATATGCTATAAGTTATCAAGTGAACCTTTACTACAATTTATTACATAATGAGTACTTTTAATTAAATATACGTCAAACTTACCTTGATTTATCTTCTTGTTACTTTTGTAGGCACTTGTCAAGCGTAGCACCAGTCTTGAATCGTACGAGGATTGTCAAAGAATGGGATTAAATACCACGAAAGTCATTATGTTGCAGTTACAGCCATAATTGTGTTTGTTGCTGCCAACTAAAATAAGGTTTATAGGAATAATGTGATGATTGTGTCAATATCTTATAACAGGCGGCAGTGGTATGCACATCAAAGACGTTAGGTCGCCGCTTGATTCAACACTCGCGGCGTAGCCTTTTATGAGAATTATGTGGTCATCGAAATAAGAGACGCCTAAACTAAAAACTTTGATTTCTATGTGATATGTGGAGCTTCTCACGATATACGCGATCTGTATTACATTGATTGTGTTCAACTAATTGCATCTAAAACATTTTTAATAAAGATCTGGTCGTAGGCCTATAGTCTTTTTGACGATCACCGCGCTTGCCGTTTGATATCCCCACCCACTTCGCGACTTATAAATACCGAATCGATTGTAATGGACAGGTAAAGCTTGTGGGAATTCACATAACGTTCCGCGTTAACTTTGCATTCGAGTGGATCTTCTTACGTGGAAATGTTCCAATTACATACACACATAAATATTATAAAGGGTCTGAAACAGCAATTTGAAAAATACGGCTTAGGAATCAGTGTAGATTGAGAGTAGGTAATAAACTTATCATTTTTACTATATTATATCAACAGAACAGAAAATTCTGGATAATAATGAGAGAAATTTGTGCAACTGTGTGAATATGTACTAACGAAAATGGATTACATTACGAAAAGGCCTAGTAACGGAAGTTGAAAAAATTCATTCTGTAATTTATCTGATGAAACACAATTATGTGACAAGTACAAACTAAAATTACTTTGGTAGGGTGGGTGCACCAGTTTTGGCCACTTTTAACACGCACGCTCAGTGGAAATCGTATTTCTTACCTATAAAAGTTGAAATAAATACATTCAAAAAAGATTTGGTATAGCAGAATCTTTAATTAACAGAAAAAAAAATACAATGAATATATATTGCACAGAGTATAAAAGATATTAATATCTAAAACTAGAATTTCAATTTGCACCAGTTTTGGCCACACATGTACCAGTTCTTGCCACCAATTGTTCCAGTTTTGGCCACATAGTTTCTTGATTGATTACACATTTCTATAATAATTATTAAAACATGTTTGCCTAGAGAAATTGTAATAGTAGAGGTCTAATTTAAGTTACTAAGTAAAATTGTAATGCTTTTCCATTTCTGGAACTCCGTAATTTCCACGCGTTGAGGAAATTGCTACCGGTACTGGAGGAGCGATCTTCTCGATAACGGACTTTGCACTGTAGAAAATTTTATCTTCAATGTCCGGCCATTTCCAGAGTACCTACTTATAAATATTTGTACTTATAAATAGTTAATGGTGGAGCCATCTTTCCTGCAGCACTAACAGTCACCAGCATGATGATGTTTACTTTATCAGAATTTTCAGAGACATCGTATACCGTAACCTTTTTAGGAACGATAACTAGGTCTCCTTTAGCAGTGAGGTTAAATGCCGACTCGTCTGTATTGAAAATACGTGTTGGATCTTTTAGTACAGAAGTTTCAGCACCCAAAAGAGCAGGCACTTCTTCGAACCACTTTCGAATCTTTACCTCAGTTATACTTGCTCGAGCGTTGTTGACATACTCCGTATGTTTGTAGCTTATACTTGGATTCCTCTTCAGAAACGCCTTAAACCATTTACAGCCAGGTCGACCATCAATAAACTTTGTTTGAATACCATTCTTTTTCACTAGCAACTGTACCGAATCTTGCAGTGACGATTTATTAATGGGAAAACCGTATTTTGCCTACTCTGTAAGCCACAAAATAAGTTTTTTTTCAACGTCATTGCCCAAACTCGCTTCTGGACCTGTTCTGCCAGAACTCTGAGGCGACACCCCAGACACTTTGTGCCTGATAGTGTAATTGGGGGACTTTGTAAAGCTTGCTGGCTTTCAAAACAGGCATTCCATTCTTAATTGCTGCAAGAGCATTTTTCACCTTTGTTGGCGAGTACCTGAACATCTTTTTCCTAATTGGCGACATTATAAAATCGGTGGGTTAGCACAGATCTAAAAATAAACATATTTTTCAGTTAGAATACAGGTATTTCAAATTACTGGACTGGCTAAATGCTTAGAAATTGATTTAAAGATAATATTTAAACTAGGCCCAGACTTATAACCTACAAATCCTGACTGCATTGAAAGAAGATGGCCAGAACTAGCCCAACACATGTTCTAGTTATGGCCATGTCATGGCCAAAACTGGAAATCATGAGAATTGACGTACCACTTTTGGCCACCTATGCTACAGCCTAAATACAAAATTGAATATCAAGTTTATATTAGAAATCTTATATAAAAAAGTATACTGAACAATACAAAAACAAAATATTTCATGTTCCTACCTCTAAATCATCTCAAAGTCTTATTGAACATGACCATGTTCTTAAGGAATTTACTTACCAAAAGATGGGAATCACACAATGCAGCATTCTTCCATTTTACATTCTTACACTGTTCTGTAGATGTCAGCCAATCAGATCACATCTACTAAAGAAATTATAGTAGAACATCCTATGGCATCTGTAATTGGTTTATAAGTGGGTGTGTGCTTAATATTTTTGTTCAAAACTCGAAGTGGCCAAAACAGGTGAGGTGGCCAAAACAGGTGCACCCACCCTACTGAAAGCTTGCAAAGAGTGCTAACTTTTAGCATCGGAAAATTCCCCGCTAATACAAATAAAAGGGCTTTGGGGGGAAAAAAAACTTTTACCAGTAAAAACATTTTTTGATAATGGAAACAAGAAAAAGAAACCTTTGGGGCTTTAAAAACCCTGCTATAAAGGGACAAAGGAAAGGACGTTAGAATTTTCCCCAAACGGGACATTGTTGGGGGGGGAAAATTGGCCCGGTTTTTAAAAAAAAATTTCCCCCCGCATTTTAAAAACAAAATTATGGGGGGGGATAAGGGAAAGAGACAAAATCTTTGAAATTTTTTCCCTCCCCAAACCCCAAATGTTTAAGGGGTTAAGGGTAAGAAAGAAATGGGCATTTTTTTAACCGAGGGGTTTGGGTAATAAACCCAAAAAGAAAAATAACCCCCGCCCCGTAACAAAGTTCAAAACAATTGCAATGGTGTTTTAGGTTTTTTTCCCGTTTTTCAGACCCATTTTGGGTTTTTTCAGTAAACCCCCATTTAATGGGGTTCTAACCCTTTCCGATAATGTTTCCTGAAATTTAGGGGCTAGGCCGGATAAAAATTTTTCTTTTTTTTTAACCCCCGGAGGGCCTGTGAAACGTTTTTTTAAGGTTCCCTTTTCCTGGGGGGTACTTAACAGGGGTTTTTAATTTAAAATATAGACCCAAAAGCCCGTATTTAGTTCATTAGGTTTTAAATGGGAATGGCATTACTGTTTTGGGGTTTTATGTTATTTACCTGAAAGGTTAGGGTCGATATGGGCCGGATATATTAAAAATCCCCCAAAAAAATCGGGCTATTAGTTCCTATGAAAGAAAGGATTTCCCGTTCTGTTTTTAAGGAAGTTTTCCATGGAGGCCCAGTATGGGCAAGGGTTTAATAATTTAATATTCTACATAGTTCCCCCGCTATTTTTCTAAGGAAAGATTTTGCCTTTTTTGGGTTTTAGAGGGGGTCTTTTGGGGGTTTATTATGAAATTATTAACCCGGGCCCCTTTGGGTTCAAAAGTCCAAAGCAATGACATTACTGTTCTGTTTTTTTGGTTATGTTCCTGAGGGTTTGGGCCAGATATGCAAAGGGTTTTTAAAATTTTCATTATAGTAGCCCCAAGCCTCGCATTGGGTTTTAGGGGCATGCATGCCTTACTGTTTTTGTTTTTATGGTTTTTCCCCGATGGGTTTTTGGTTTTAAATTTTTAAAAGGGTTTTTTGTACCCTAATTTGGTATTATTTAAAAAAGAATAAAAAACTTCGAGGAAAAAACCGAAAAAACCAAAAACAAAAAAAAATTTTTAAAAATCGAGACCCTAAATTTTCGGCCCATTGAGTTCATAGGTTTCAAAGCAAATGGCATTAACTGGTTCTGTTTTATAAGGTTTAGGTTAAAACCCGTGGTTTAGGCTAGATATTTACAAGGGGTTTTTATAGTTTTAATATATTTTGGGAACACGAGCCTCGCTATTGAGTTTTTAGGCCCTGCAAAAGACATTACTGGTTTTTGTTTTTTGTTATTTTTCCTGATGGGTTTGGTCAATTGACAGGGTTATATAGTTTTAAAAATTTTTAACCCTAAGCCCCTATTGGGGTTCTAGGTCAATGCAATGACATTTTCTGTTTTTGTTTTTTTTGGGTTTTGGGTTTTTTGATTTGGGTTTGGGGTAGAATGACAAGGGTTTTTATAGTTTTTATATATCGTAGCCCTAACCCGCTATTGAGTTTTAAGGTCCTGCAAGGCATTACTGTTCGTTTTTGGTTTGTACCTGATGGTTGGGGTTTCAATGACAGGTTTTTTATGTTTTATTTAAATAGCCCTTAAACCCTTTCTTTGAGTTTCCTATTTTTAATGCATGACATTACTGGTCGTTTTAAGGTTTTTTTTTACCTGTGGTTTGGGCTAGATTGACAGGTTTTATATATTTTAAAATATATCGTAGCCCCAACTTTGCTATTTAGTTCAAAATTTTAATGCAAAGGCCTTTTCGGTCCGGGTTTTTTGGTTTTGTTCCTGATGGTTAGGGAATAGACAGGGGGATATAGTTTAATAATGTAGCCTAAACCCCGCTATTGAGTTCATAGTTTAATGCAATTACATTACTGTTATTTATGGTTATGTTACCTGATGGTTAGGTTAAGATAATGGACGAGTTTATATAGTTGAATATATAGTAGCCCTAAGCCTCGCTATTGAGTTCAGAGGGTCAATGAAATGGCATTACTGTTCTGTTTAGGTTATGTTGAAAAAAAAACCCCCTTTGATGGTAGGGTTACATATGACAGCGTTTATATAGTTTAAAGATATAGTAGCCTAAGACGCGCTTTTGAGTTCATAGTTCAAGAAATGACATACTGTTTTTAATGGTTATGTTATGATGGTGAGGGTTAATATGACGAGGTTTATATAGTTTGAAATATAGTAGCTAAGCTCGCTATTGAGTTCTAGTTCAATGCCAATGGCATTATGGTCTGTTTATGGTAGGTTAAATGTGGTTAGGGTAGATATGACAAGTTTATATAGTTTAATTAAATTGTAGCCCTAAGCTCGCTATGAGTTCATAGTTCAATGCAATGGCCTTACTGGTATGTGTTTATGGTTAGTTACTGATGGTAGGGTCAGATTGACAAGGTTTATTAGTTTAAATATATAGTAGCTAGCCTAGCTATTGAGTTATCGTTCATGCAATGACATTCTGTTTGTTTATGGTATGTTCTGATGGTTAGGGTTACCCCCCCCCCCCCCCCCCCCCCCCCCCCCCCCCCCCCCCCCCCCCCCCCCCCCCATATGACGATGTTTATATAGGTTGGAATATATAGTAGCCTAAGCCTCACTATGAGTCATAGTTCGATGCATGGGCATTTCATGTTCTGTTTTATGGTTTGTTACTGATGGTTAGGGTCAGATATGACGAGGGTTATATAGTTTGAAAATCTTAGTAGCCCGAAGCCGACTATTGAGTTAATAGTCGATGCAATGACATTACTGTTCTGTTTTAGGTTGTATGTTACCTGATGGTTAGGGGTTACATATGATGAGGTTAGCGGTTTAAAAATAATATAGTAGCCCGAGCCTCGCTATTGAGTTCAAGGTGCGACGGCAATGGCCATACTGGTCTGTTTTATGGTATGTTACCTGGATGGTTAGGGTTAATAGACGAGGGCGTTATATAGTTTGATATATAAGAGAACCTAAGCCTGCATGAGTTCATAGTTCAAGCAATGGCATTTACGGGTCTGTTTTATGGTTGTGACCTGATGGTTCGGGTCAGATATGACAAGTTAATAGTTTGCAATATTAGTAGCCCTAAGCCTCGCTATTGAGTTATAGTTCAAGGCCATGGCATTAATGGTTCGTTCAGTTATGTACCGATGGTAGGGTCAGATATGACGAGGTTAATAGTTTGGAATAGATAGGTGCCCTAAGCCTCGTTATTGAGTTCATAGTTCAATGCAATGGCATTATGTTCTGTTTAGGTTATGTTACATGATGGGTTAAGGTCAGATATGACGAGGTTGGGTTAATAGTTTGAAAATATAGTAGCCCTAAGCCTCGCTATTGAGTTCACGTCGCTGCAAGACATTACTGTTCTGTTTATGTTATGTACCTGATGGTTAGGGTTACATATGACGAGGTTTATATAGTTTAAATATATAGTAGCCCTAAGCCTCGCTATTGAGTTCATAGGTCAATGCAATGACATTACTGGTCTGTTTTATGGTCATGTTACCTGATGGTTAGGGTCAGATATGACGAGGTTCATATAGTTTGAAAATATAGTAGCCCTAAGCCTCGCTATTGAGTTCATAGTTCGATGCAATGACATTACTGTTCTGTTTTATTGTTATGTTACCTGATGGTTAGGGTTACATATGACGAGGTTCATATAGTTTGAAATATATAGTAGCCCTAAGCCTCGCTATTGAGTTCATAGTTCGATGCAATGACATTACTGTTCTGTTTTATGGTTATGTTACCTGATGGTTAGGGTTACATATGACGAGGTTATATAGTTTATAATATAGTAGCCCTAAGCCTCGCTATTGAGTTCATAGGTCAATGCAATGGACATTACTGGTCTGTTTTATGGTCATGTTACCTGAATGGTTAGGGTTCAGCATATGACGGGTTTATATAGTTTGAAAATATAGTAGCCCTAAGCCTCGCTATTGAGTTCATAGTTCGATGCAATGACATTACTGTTCTGTTTTATTGTTATGTTACCTGATGGTTAGGGTTAGATATGACGAGGTATATAGTTTAAATATATAGTAGCCCTAAGCCTCGCTATTGAGTTCATAGGTCAATGCAATGACATTACTGGTCTGTTTTATGGTTATGTTACCTGATGGTTTGGGTCAGATATGACGAGGTTCATATAGTTTGAATATATAGTAGCCCTAAGCCTCGCTATTGAGTTCATAGGTCAATGCAATGGCATTACTGTTCTGTTTTATGGTTATGTTACCTGATGGTTAGGGTCAGATATAACAAGGTTTATATAGTTTAAATATAGTAGCCCTAAGCCTCGCTATTGAGTTCATAGTTCAATGCAATGACATTAATGGTCTGTTTTATGGTTAGTTACCTGATGGTTGGGTTCACTAATGACGAGGTTTATATAGTTTAAATATATAGTAGCCCTAAGCCTCGCTATTGAGTTCATAGTTCAATGCAATGACATTACTGTTCTGTTTTATGGTTATGTTACCTGATGGTTAGGGTTACATATGACGAGGTTTATATAGTTTAAATATATAGTAGCCCTAAGCCTCGCTATTGAGTTCATAGTTCAATGCAATGACATCACTGTTCTGTTTCATGGTTATGTTACCTGATGGTTAGGGTTAGATATGACGAGGTTTATATAGTTTAAATATATAGTAGCCCTAAGCCTCGCTATTGAGTTCATAGTTCAATGCAATGGCATTACTGGTCTGTTTTATGGTTATGTTACCTGATGGTTAGGGTTACATATGACGAGGTTTATATAGTTTAATATATAGTAGCCCTAAGCCTCGCTATGAGTTCATAGTTCGAATGCAATGACATTACTGTTCTGTTTAGGGTTATGTTACTTGATGGTTAGGGTCAGATATGACAATGTTTATCTAGTTTGAATAGTATAGTAGCCCTAAGCCTCGCTATTGAGTTCATAGGTCAATGCAAGACATTACTGTCTGTTTTATGGATATGTTACCTGATGGTTAGGGTTACATATGACGAGGTTTATATAGTTTAAATATATAGTAGCCCTAAGCCTCGCTATTGAGTTCATAGGTCAATGCAATGACATTACTGTTCTGTTTTATGGTTATGTTACCTGATGGTTAGGATTTACATATGACAAGGTTTATATAGTTTAAATATATAGTAGCCCTAAGCCTCGCTATTGAGTTCATAGTTCAATGCAATGGCATTACTGGTCTGTTTTATGGTTATGTTACCTGATGGTTAGGGTTACATATGACGAGGTTTATATAGTTTAAATATATAGTAGCCCTAAGCCTCGCTATTGAGTTCATAGGTCAATGCAATGGCATTACTGGTCTGTTTTATGGTTATGTCACCTGATGGTTAGGGTCAGATATGACGAGGTTTATATAGTAGCCCTAAGCCTCGCTATTGAGTTCATAGGTCAATGCAATGACATTACTGGTCTGTTTTATGGTCATGTCACCTGATGGTTAGGGTTACATATGACGAGGTTTATATAGTTTGAATATATAGTAGCCCTAAGCCTCACTATTGAGTTCATAGTTCGATGCAATGGCATTACTGTTCTGTTTTATGGTTATGTCACCTGATGGTTAGGGTCAGATATGACAAGGTTTATATAGTTTAAATATATAGTAGCCCTAAGCCTCGCTATTGAGTTCATAGGTCAATGCAATGGCATTACTGTTCTGTTTCATGGTTATGTTACCTGATGGTTAGGGTTACATATGACGAGGTTTATATAGTTTAAATATATAGTAGCCCTAAGCCTCGCTATTGAATTCATAGTTCAATGCAATGACATTACTGTTCTGTTTCATGGTTATGTTACCTGATGGTTAGGGTTACATATGACGAGGTTTATATAGTTTGAATATATAGTAGCCCTAAGCCTCGCTATTGAGTTCATAGTTCAATGCAATGACATTACTGTTCTGTTTTATGGTTATGTTACCTGATGGTTAGGGTTACATATGACGAGGTTTATATAGTTTGAATATATAGTAGCCCTAAGCCTCGCTATTGAGTTCATAGGTCAATGCAATGGCATTACTGGTCTGTTTTATGGTTATGTTACCTGATGGTTAGGGTTACATATGACGAGGTTTATATAGTTTAAATATATAGTAGCCCTAAGCCTCGCTATTTAGTTCATAGTTCAATGCAATGACATAACTGTTCTGTTTTATGGTTATGTTACGTGATGGTTAGGATTACATATGACGAGGTTTATATAGTTTAAATATATAGTAGCCCTAAGCCTCGCTATTGAGTTCATAGGTCAATGCAATGACATTACTGGTCTGTTTTTGGTATGTTACCTGATGGTTTGGGTCAGATATAACAAGGTTATATAGTTTTAATATATAGTAGCCCTAGCTCGCTATTGAGGTTCATAGGTCATGCAATGGCATTACTGGTCTGTTTTATGGTTATGTTACCTGATGGTTAGGGTTACATATGACGAGGTTTATATAGTTTGAATATATAGTAGCCCTAAGCCTCGCTATTGAGTTCATAGGTCAATGCAATGACATTACTGTTCTGTTTCATGGTTATGTTACCTGATGGTTAGGGTTACATATGACGAGGTTTATATAGTTTAAATATATAGTAGCCCTAAGCCTCGCTATTGAGTTCATAGTTCGATGCAATGACATTACTGGTCTGTTTTATTGTTATGTTACCTGATGATTAGGGTTACATATGACGAGGTTTATATAGTTTTAATATATAGTAGCCCTAAGCCTCGCTATTGAGTTCATAGGTCAATGCAATGACATTACTGGTCTGTTTTATGGTTATGTTACCTGATGGTTAGGGTCAGATATAACAAGGTTTATATAGTTTAAATATATAGTAGCCCTAAGCCTCGCTATTGAGTTCATAGTTCAATGCAATGACATTACTGTTCTGTTTCATGGTTATGTTACCTGATGGTTAGGGTCAGATATGACGAGGTTTATATAGTTTGAATATATAGTAGCCCTAAGCCTCACTATTGAGTTCATAGTTCGATGCAATGACATTACTGTTCTGTTTCATGGTTATGTTACCTGATGGTTAGGGTCAGATATGACGAGGTTTATATAGTTTGAATATATAGTAGCCCTAAGCCTCACTATTGAGTTCATAGTTCGATGCAATGACATTACTGTTCTGTTTCATGGTTATGTTACCTGATGGTTAGGGTTACATATGACGAGGTTTATATAGTTTAAATATATAGTAGCCCTAAGCCTCACTATTGAGTTCATAGTTCGATGCAATGACATTACTGTTCTGTTTCATGGTTATGTTACCTGATGGTTAGGGTTACATATGACGAGGTTTATATAGTTTGAATATATAGTAGCCCTAAGCCTCGCTATTGAGTTCATAGGTCAATGCAATGACATTACTGGTCTGTTTTATGGTTATGTTACCTGATGGTTAGGGTCAGATATAACAAGGTTTATATAGTTTAAATATATAGTAGCCCTAAGCCTCGCTATTGAGTTCATAGTTCAATGCAATGACATTACTGTTCTGTTTTATGGTTATGTTACCTGATGGTTAGGGTCAGATATGACGAGGTTTATCTAGTTTAAATATATAGTAGCCCTAAGCCTCGCTATTGAGTTCATAGGTCAATGCAATGGCATTACTGTTCTGTTTTATTGTTATGTTACCTGATGGTTAGGGTCAGATATGACGAGGTTTATATAGTTTAAATATATAGTAGCCCTAAGCCTCACTATTGAGTTCATAGTTCGATGCAATGACATTACTGTTCTGTTTCATGGTTATGTTACCAGATGGTTAGGGTTACATATGACGAGGTTTATATAGTTTGAATATATAGTAGCCCTAAGCCTCGCTATTGAGTTCATAGGTCAATGCAATGGCATTACTGTTCTGTTTTATTGTTATGTTACCTGATGGTTAGGGTCAGATATGACGAGGTTTATATAGTTTGAATATATATATAGTAGCCCTAAGCCTCGCTATTGAGTTCATAGGTCAATGCAATGACATTACTGTTCTGTTTCATGGTTATGTTACCTGATGGTTAGGGTTACATATGACGAGGTTTATATAGTTTAAATATATAGTAGCCCTAAGCCTCGCTATTGAGTTCATAGGTCAATGCAATGACATTACTGTTCTGTTTTATGGTTATGTTACCTGATGGTTAGGGTCAGATATAACAAGGTTTATATAGTTTAAATATATAGTAGCCCTGAGCCTCGCTATTGAGTTCATAGGTCAATGCAATGGCATTACTGTTCTGTTTTATGGTTATGTTACCTGATGGTTAGGGTCAGATATAACAAGGTTCATATAGTTTAAATATATAGTAGCCCTAAGCCTCGCTATTGAGTTCATAGTTCAATGCAATGACATTACTGTTCTGTTTTATGGTTATGTTACCTGATGGTTAGGGTCACATATGACGAGGTTTATATAGTTTGAATATATATAGTAGCCCTAAGCCTCGCTATTGAGTTCATAGGTCAATGCAATGACATTACTGGTCTGTTTTATGGTTATGTTACCTGATGGTTTGGGTCAGATATGACGAGGTTCATATAGTTTGAATATATAGTAGCCCTAAGCCTCGCTATTGAGTTCATAGTTCAATGCAATGGCATTACTGGTCTGTTTCATGGTTATGTTACCTGATGGTTAGGGTTACATATGACAAGGTTTATATAGTTTAAATATATAGTAGCCCTAAGCCTCGCTATTGAGTTCATAGTTCAATGCAATGACATCACTGGTCTGTTTTATGGTCATGTTACCTGATGGTTTGGGTCAGATATGACAAGGTTTATATAGTTTTAATATATAGTAGCCCTAAGCCTCGCTATTGAGTTCATAGGTCGATGCAATGGCATTACTGTTCTGTTTTATGGTTATGTTACCTGATGGTTAGGGTCAGATATGACAAGGTTCATATAGTTTAAATATATAGTAGCCCTAAGCCTCGCTATTGAGTTCATAGGTCAATGCAATGACATTACTGTTCTGTTTTATGGATATGTTACCTGATGGTTAGGGTTACATATGACGAGGTTTATATAGTTTAAATATATAGTAGCCCTAAGCCTCGCTATTGAGTTCATAGGTCAATGCAATGACATTACTGTTCTGTTTTATGGTTATGTTACCTGATGGTTAGGATTACATATGACAAGGTTTATATAGTTTAAATATATAGTAGCCCTAAGCCTCGCTATTGAGTTCATAGTTCAATGCAATGGCATTACTGGTCTGTTTTATGGTTATGTTACCTGATGGTTAGGGTTACATATGACGAGGTTTATATAGTTTAAATATATAGTAGCCCTAAGCCTCGCTATTGAGTTCATAGGTCAATGCAATGGCATTACTGGTCTGTTTTATGGTTATGTCACCTGATGGTTAGGGTCAGATATGACGAGGTTTATATAGTAGCCCTAAGCCTCGCTATTGAGTTCATAGGTCAATGCAATGACATTACTGGTCTGTTTTATGGTCATGTCACCTGATGGTTAGGGTTACATATGACGAGGTTTATATAGTTTGAATATATAGTAGCCCTAAGCCTCACTATTGAGTTCATAGGTCGATGCAATGACATTACTGTTCTGTTTTATGGTTATGTCACCTGATGGTTTGGGTCAGATATGACAAGGTTTATATAGTTTAAATATATAGTAGCCCTAAGCCTCGCTATTGAGTTCATAGGTCAATGCAATGACATTACTGTTCTGTTTCATGGTTATGTTACCTGATGGTTAGGGTTACATATGACGAGGTTTATATAGTTTAAATATATAGTAGCCCTAAGCCTCGCTATTGAATTCATAGTTCAATGCAATGACATTACTGTTCTGTTTCATGGTTATGTTACCTGATGGTTAGGGTTACATATGACGAGGTTTATATAGTTTAAATATATAGTAGCCCTAAGCCTCGCTATTGAGTTCATAGTTCAATGCAATGACATTACTGTTCTGTTTTATGGTTATGTTACCTGATGGTTAGGGTTACATATGACGAGGTTATATAGTTTGAATATATAGTAGCCCTAAGCCTCGCTATTGAGTTCATAGGTCAATGCAATGGCAATTACTGGTCTGTTTTATGGTTATGTTACCTGATGGTTAGGGTTACATATGACGAGGTTTATATAGTTTAAATATATAGTAGCCCTAAGCCTCGCTATTTAGTTCATAGTTCAATGCAATGACATAACTGTTCTGTTTTATGGTTATGTTACGTGATGGTTAGGATTACATATGACGAGGTTTATATAGTTTAAATATATAGTAGCCCTAAGCCTCGCTATTGAGTTCATAGTTCAATGCAATGACATTACTGGTCTGTTTTATGGTTATGTTACCTGATGGTTAGGGTCAGATATAACAAGGTTTATATAGTTTAAATATATAGTAGCCCTAAGCCTCGCTATTGAGTTCATAGGTCAATGCAATGGCATTACTGGTCTGTTTTATGGTTATGTTACCTGATGGTTAGGGTTACATATGACGAGGTTTATATAGTTTGAATATATAGTAGCCCTAAGCCTCGCTATTGAGTTCATAGGTCAATGCATGACATTACTGTTCTGTTTCATGGTTATGTTACCTGATGGTTGTTAGGTTACATATGACGAGGTTATATATAGTTTAAATATATAGTAGCCCTAAGCCTCGCTATTGAGTTCATAGTTCAATGCAATGACATTACTGTTCTGTTTTATTGTTATGTTACCTGATGATTAGGGTTACATATCACGAGGTTTATATAGTTTTAATATATAGTAGCCCTAAGCCTCGCTATTGAGTTCATAGGTCAATGCAATGACATTACTGGTCTGTTTTATGGTTATGTTACCTGATGGTTAGGGTCAGATATAACAAGGTTTATATAGTTTAAATATATAGTAGCCCTAAGCCTCGCTATTGAGTTCATAGTTCAATGCAATGACATTACTGTTCTGTTTCATGGTTATGTTACCTGATGGTTAGGGTCAGATATGACGAGGTTTATATAGTTTGAATATATAGTAGCCCTAAGCCTCACTATTGAGTTCATAGTTCGATGCAATGACATTACTGTTCTGTTTCATGGTTATGTTACCTGATGGTTAGGGTCAGATATGACGAGGTTTATATAGTTTGAATATATAGTAGCCCTAAGCCTCACTATTGAGTTCATAGTTCGATGCAATGACATTACTGTTCTGTTTTATGGTTATGTTACCTGATGGTTAGGGTTACATATGACGAGGTTTATATAGTTTAAATATATAGTAGCCCTAAGCCTCACTATTGAGTTCATAGTTCGATGCAATGACATTACTGTTCTGTTTCATGGTTATGTTACCAGATGGTTAGGGTTACATATGACGAGGTTTATATAGTTTGAATATATAGTAGCCCTAAGCCTCGCTATTGAGTTCATAGGTCAATGCAATGACATTACTGGTCTGTTTTATGGTTATGTTACCTGATGGTTAGGGTCAGATATAACAAGGTTTATATAGTTTAAATATATAGTAGCCCTAAGCCTCGCTATTGAGTTCATAGGTCAATGCAATGACATTACTGTTCTGTTTATGGTTATGTACCTGATGGTTAGGGTCAGATATGACGAGGTTTATCTAGTTTAAATATATAGTAGCCCTAAGCCTCGCTATTGAGTTCATAGGTCAATGCAATGACATTACTGTTCTGTTTTATGGTTATGTTACCTGATGGTTAGGGTCAGATATGACGAGGTTTATATAGTTTAAATATATAGTAGCCCTAAGCCTCGCTATTGAGTTCATAGGTCAATGCAATGACATTACTGTTCTGTTTTATGGTTATGTTACCTGATGGTTAGGGTCAGATATGACGAGGTTTATATAGTTTAAATATATAGTAGCCCTAAGCCTCACTATTGAGTTCATAGTTCGATGCAATGACATTACTGTTCTGTTTCATGGTTATGTTACCTGATGGTTAGGGTTACATATGACGAGGTTTATATAGTTTGAATATATAGTAGCCCTAAGCCTCACTATTGAGTTCATAGTTCAATGCAATGGCATTACTGGTCTGTTTTATGGTTATGTTACCAGATGGTTAGGGTTACATATGACGAGGTTTATATAGTTTGAATATATAGTAGCCCTAAGCCTCGCTATTGAGTTCATAGGTCAATGCAATGGCATTACTGTTCTGTTTCATGGTTATGTTACCTGATGGTTAGGGTTACATATGACGAGGTTTATATAGTTTAAATATATAGTAGCCCTAAGCCTCGCTATTGAGTCATAGTTCAATGCAATGACATTACTGTTCTGTTTTATGGTTATGTTACCTGATGGTTAGGGTCAGATATAACAAGGTTTATATAGTTTAAATATATAGTAGCCCTGAGCCTCGCTATTGAGTTCATAGGTCAATGCAATGGCATTACTGTTCTGTTTTATGGTTATGTTACCCTGATGGTTGAGGGTCAGATATAACAAGGTTTATATAGTTTAAATATATAGTAGCCCTAAGCCTCGCTATTGAGTTCATAGTTCAATGCAATGACATTACTGTTCTGTTTTTATGGTTATGTTACCTGATGGTTAGGGTTACATATGACGAGGTTTATATAGTTTAAATATATAGTAGCCCTAAGCTGCGCTATTGAGTTCATAGTTCAATGCAATGACATTACTGTTCTGTTTATGGTTATGTTACCTGATGGTTAGGGTTACATATGACGAGGTTTATATAGTTTAAATATATAGTAGCCCTAAGCCTCGCTATTGAGTTCATAGTTCAATGCAATGGCATTACTGTTCTGTTTTATGGTTATGTTACCTGATGGTTAGGGTCAGATATGACGAGGTTTATATAGTTTAAATATATAGTAGCCCTAAGCCTCGCTATTGAGTTCATAGTTCAATGCAATGGCATTACTGGTCTGTTTATGGTTATGTTACCTGATGGTTAGGGTTACATATGACGAGGTTTATATAGTTTGAATATATAGTAGCCCTAAGCCTCGCTATTGAGTTCATAGTTCGATGCAATGACATTACTGTTCTGTTTTATGGTTATGTTACTTGATGGTTAGGGTCAGATATGACAAGGTTTATCTAGTTTGAATATATAGTAGCCCTAAGCCTCGCTATTGAGTTCATAGTTCAATGCAATGACATTACTGTTCTGGTTTATGGTTATGTTACCTGATGGTTAGGGCTAGATATGACAAGGTTTATATAGTTTAAATATATCGTAGCCCTAAGCCTCGCTATTGAGTTCATAGTTCAATGCAATGACATTACTGTTCTGTTTCATGGTTATGTTACCTGATGGTTAGGGCTAGATATGACAAGGTTTATATAGTTTAAATAATTATATCGTAGCCCTAAGCCTCGCTATCGAGTTCATAGTCAATGCAATGCCTTACTGTTCTGTTTATTGGTATGTTCCTGAGGTAAGGGTCAATATGGACAAGGTTTATCTAGTTTAAATATATAGTAGCCCTAAGCCTCGCTATTGAGTTCATAGTTCAATGCAATGACATTACTGTTCTGTTTTATGGTTATGTTACCTGATGGTTAGGGTTACATATGACGAGGTTTATATAGTTTGAATATATAGTAGCCCTAAGCCTCGCTATGAGTTCATAGTTCAATGCAATGGCATTACTGGTCTGTTTTATGGTTATGTTACCTGATGGTTAGGGTCAGATATGACGAGGTTAATATAGTTTGAATATATAGTAGCCCTAAGCCTCGCTATTGAGTTCATAGGTCAATGCAATGGCATTACTGTTCTGTTTCATGGTTATGTTACCTGATGGTTAGGGCTAGATATGACAAGGTTTATATAGTTTAAATAATTATATCGTAGCCCTAAGCCTCGCTATCGAGTTCATAGTTCAATGCAATGGCCTTACTGTTCTGTTTTATGGTTATGTTACCTGATGGTAAGGGTCAGATATGACAAGGTTTATCTAGTTTAAATATATAGTAGCCCTAAGCCTCGCTATTGAGTTCATAGTTCAATGCAATGACATTACTGTTCTGTTTTATGGTTATGTTACCTGATGGTTAGGGTTACATATGACGAGGTTTATATAGTTTGAATATATAGTAGCCCTAAGCCTCGCTATTGAGTTCATAGGTCAATGCAATGGCATTACTGGTCTGTTTTATGGTTATGTTACCTGATGGTTAGGGTCAGATATGACAAGGTTAATATAGTTTGAATATATAGTAGCCCTAAGCCTCGCTATTGAGTTCATAGGTCAATGCAATGGCATTACTGTTCTGTTTCATGGTTATGTTACCTGATGGTTAGGGTTACATATGACGAGGTTTATATAGTTTGAATATATAGTAGCCCTAAGCCTCGCTATTGAGTTCATAGGTCAATGCAATGACATTACTGGTCTGTTTTATGGTTATGTTACCTGATGGTTAGGGTCAGATATGACGAGGTTTATATAGTTTGAATATATAGTAGCCCTAAGCCTCGCTATTGAGTTCATAGATCAATGCAATGGCAACACTGGTCTGTTTTATGGTTATGTTACCTGATGGTTAGGGTCAGATATGACAAGGTTTATATAGTTTGAATATATAGTAGCCCTAAGCCTCGCTATTGAGTTCATAGTTCAATGCAATGGCATTACTGGTCTGTTTTATGGTCATGTTACCAGATGGTTAGGGTTACATATGACGAGGTTTATATAGTTTTAATATATAGTAGCCCTAAGCCTCGCTATTGAGTTCATAGGTCAATGCAATGGCATTACTGGTCTGTTTTATGGTTATGTTACCTGATGGTTAGGGTCAGATATGACAAGGTTTATATAGTTTGAATATATAGTAGCCCTTAGCCTCGCTATTAAGTTCATAGGTCGATGCAATGGCATTACTGGTCTGTTTTATGGTTATGTTACCTGATGGTTAGGGTTACATATGACAAGGTTTATATAGTTTAAATATATAGTAGCCCTAAGCCTCGCTATTGAGTTCATAGTTCAATGCAATGACATTACTGGTCTGTTTTATGGTTATGCTACCTGATGATTAGGGTTACATATGACGAGGTTTATATAGTTTAAATATATAGTAGCCCTAAGCCTCGCTAATGAGTTCATAGTTCGATGCAATGACATTACTGGTCTGTTTTATGGTTATGCTACCTGATGATTAGGGTCAGATATGACAAGGTTTATATAGTTTAAATATATAGTAGCCCTAAGCCTCGCTATTGAGTTCATAGTTCAATGCAATGACATTACTGTTCTGTTTCATGGTTATGTTACCTGATGGTTAGGGTTACATATGACGAGGTTTATATAGTTTGAATATATAGTAGCCCTAAGCCTCGCTATTGAGTTCATAGTTCAATGCAATGACATTACTGGTCTGTTTCATGGTTATGTTACCTGATGGTTAGGGTTACATATGACGAGGTTTATATAGTTTAAATATATAGTAGCCCTAAGCCTCGCTATTTAGTTCATAGGTCAGTGCAATGGCATTACTGTTCTGTTTTATGGTTATGTTACCTGATGGTTAGGGTCAGATATGACAAGGTTTATATAGTTTAAATATATAGTAGCCCTTAGCCTCGCTATTAAGTTCATAGGTCGATGCAATGGCATTACTGGTCTGTTTTATGGTTATGTTACCTGATGGTTAGGGTCACATATGACAAGGTTTATATAGTTTAAATATATAGTAGCCCTTAGCCTCGCTATTAAGTTCATAGGTCGATGCAATGGCATTACTGGTCTGTTTTATGGTTATGTTACCTGATGGTTAGGGTTACATATGACGAGGTTTATATAGTTTAAATATATAGTAGCCCTAAGCCTCGCTATTTAGTTCATAGGTCAGTGCAATGGCATTACTGTTCTGTTTTATGGTCATGTTACCAGATGGTTAGGGTTACATATGACGAGGTTTATATAGTTTAGATATATAGTAGCCCTAAGCCTCGCTATTGAGTTCATAGGTCAATGCAATGGCATTACTGTTCTGTTTTATGGTTATGTTACCTGATGGTTAGGGTTACATATGACGAGGTTTATATAGTTTAAATATATAGTAGCCCTAAGCCTCGCTATTGAGTTCATAGGTCAATGCAATGGCCTTACTGGTCTGTTTTATGGTTATGTTACCTGATGGTTAGGGTCAGATATAACAAGGTTTATATAGTTTGAATATATAGTAGCCCTAAGCCTCGCTATTGAGTTCATAGTTCAATGCAATGACATTACTGTTCTGTTTAATGGTTATGTTACCTGATGGTTAGGGTTACATATGACGAGGTTTATATAGTTTAAATATATAGTAGCCCTAAGCCTCGCTATTGAGTTCATAGGTCAATGCAATGGCATTACTGTTCTGTTTTATGGTTATGTTACCTGATGGTTAGGGTCAGATATGACGAGGTTTATCTAGTTTGAATATATAGTAGCCCTAAGCCTCGCTATTGAGTTCATAGGTCAATGCAATGGCATTACTGGTCTGTTTTATGGTTATGTTACCTGATGGTTAGGGTTACATATGACGAGGTTTATATAGTTTAAATATATAGTAGCCCTAAGCCTCGCTATTGAGTTCATAGTTCAATGCAATGGCATTACTGTTCTGTTTTATGGTTATGTTACCTGATGGTTAGGGTCAGATATGACAAGGTTTATATAGTTTGAATATATAGTAGCCCTAAGCCTCGCTATTGAGTTCATAGGTCAATGCAATGGCATTACTGTCTGTTTTATGGTTATGTTCACCTGATGGTTAGGGTCAGATATGACGAGGTTTATCTAGTTTAAATATTATAGTATTAGCCTAAGCTCGTATTGCGTCAAGGTCAATGCAATGGCTTATGGTCTGTTCATGGTTATGTTACATGATGGTTAGGGTTAATATGACAAGGTTCATATAAGTTAAAGTCTTAGTAGCCCTAAGCCTCGCTATGAGTTCAAGTTCAATGCAAGGCAGTATGGTCTGTTTTATGGGTATGTTACCTGATGGTTAGGTTACATAGTGACGAGGGTTATAGTTTAAATATATAGTAGCCCTAGCTCGCTATTGAGTTCATTAGTTCAATTGCACTGGCATTAATGGTTCTGTTTTTAGGTATGTTACCTGATGGTTAGGGTCAGATAGACTAGGTTTCTCTAGTTTAACTATATAGTAGCCTAAGCCTCGCTATTGAGTCATAGTTCAATGCAATGATTACTGTTCTGTTTTATGGTTTGTTACCTGATGGTTAGGGTCAGATATGACGACGAGTTTTTAGTTTGAATGTATAGTAGCCCAAGCCTCGCTATTGAGTTCATAGGTCAATGCAATGACATTACTGTTCTGTTTTATGGTTATGTTACCTGATGGTTAGGGTCAGATATGACGAGGTTTATATAGTTTGAATATATAGTAGCCCTAAGCCTCGCTATTGAGTTCATAGGTCAATGCAATGACATTACTGTTCTGTTTTATGGTTATGTTACCTGATGGTTAGGGTCAGATATGACAAGGTTTATATAGTTTAAATATATAGTAGCCCTAAGCCTCGCTATTGAGTTCATAGTTCAATGCAATGACATTACTGTTCTGTTTTATGGTTATGTTACCTGATGGTTAGGGTCAGATATGACAAGGTTTATATAGTTTAAATATATAGTAGCCCTAAGCCTCGCTATTGAGTTCATAGGTCAATGCAATGGCATTACTGGTCTGTTTTATGGTTATGTTACCTGATGGTTAGGGTCAGATATGACAAGGTTTATATAGTTTAAATATATAGTAGCCCTAAGCCTCGCTATTGAGTTCATAGTTCGATGCAATGACATTACTGGTCTGTTTTAGATGAGGTTACCTGATGGTAGGGTCAGATATAACAAGGTTTATATAGTTAATATATAGTAGCCCTAAGCCTCGCTACATAGTCATAGTTCAAGCAATGAATTACTGTCTGTTTTAGGTTATTACTGATGGTTAGGGTCAGAATGAGAGGTTTACTCTAGTTTAAATATATAGTGGCCCTAAGCCTCGCTATTGTTCATAGGTCAACGGCAATGACATTATGTTCTTTTGTTTTATGGTATGTTACCTGATGGGTAGGGTCAGAATAGGACGAGGGTTATCTAGTTTTAAATATATGTAGCCCTAGCCTCACTATGAGGTCCTATTCGATGGCAAGCCCATTACGGTTCTGGTTTCATGGTTATGTTACAGATGGTTAGGTGTTACATATGACGAGTTTATATAGTTTTGATATTTATAGTGCCCTAAGCCCGCTATTGAGTTCCTAGGTAAATGCAATGGCAGTACTTTGTTTTATTGTTATGTTACCTGATGGTTAGGGTCAGATATGGACGGGTTTATATAGTTTGAATATATATATAGTAGCCCTAAAGCCTCGCTATGAGTGCATAGCAATGCAATGACATTACTGTTCTGTTTCATGGGTTATGTTACCTGATGGTTAGGGTTACATAGACGAGGTTTATCTAGTTTAAATATAAGTAGCCCTAAGCATCGCTATTGAGTTCATAGTTCAATGCAAAGACATTACTGTTGTTTGATGGGTATGTTACCTGATGTTAGGGTCAGATATAACAGGTTGATATAGTTTAAATATCTATAGTAGCCCTGAGCCCTGTATGAGTTCATAGGTCAATGCAATGGCATATGTTCTGTTTATGGTTATGTTTACTGATGGTTCGGGTCGATATAACAAGGGTTTATATAGTTTAATATATAGTAGCCCTAAGCCTCGCTATGAGTAATAGTTCAATGCAAGGACATACTGTTCTGTTTTATGGTTAGTTACATGATGGTTGGTTACATATGACGGAGGTTTATATAGTTTTAAATATATAGTAGCCCTACGCCTCGCTATTGAGTATTAGTTCAAGCAATGACATTATGTTCGTTTTATGGTTATGTTACCTGATGGTTTAGGTTACTTGACGAGGTTATATAGTTTAAAGAAATAGTAGACCTAGCACGCGATTGAGTTCGAGTTCAATGCCTGACATCACGTGCTGTTCCATGTTATGTTACTGATGGTTAGGGTTAGATATAACAAGGTTATAAGTGTAAATATATAGTTAGCCTAAGCTCGCTATTGAGTTCATAGTTCAATGCAATGGGCATTATGGTCTGTTTCGGGTTATGTTACCTGATGGTTAGGGTTACATATGCGAGGTTGATATAGTTTGAATATATAGTAGCCTAGCATCGTATTGAGTTCATAGTTGCGAGGCAAATGAGAAATTACTGTTCTGTTTATGGTTATGTTACTGGAGGTTAGGGTCTCAGATTTTTTCTGGGGGGGGGAAAAAAAAAACACCAACACAAGGTTTATCTAGTTTGAATATATAGTGCCTCAGCTCGCTATGAGTCCATAGTTCGATGCAATGACATTACTGTTCGGTTAGGTTATGACCTGATGGTTAGGTAGATATGACAAGGGTTGATATAAGTGTAAATTATATCGTAGCCCTAAGCCTCGATATTGAGTTCTAGTTCAATGCAAGAAGTTTACTGTTCTGTTAATGGTTAGTTACCGGATGGTTAGGGCTAGCTATTGAAAGGTTTATATAGTTTAAATAATATATAGTAGCCCTAAGCCTCGCTATCGGTCATAGTTACAATGCAATGGGCACTTACTGTTATGTTTTATGGTTTATGTACCTGATGGTAAGGGTCAGATAGGAAAAAGGTTTATCTAGTTAAATAATAGGAGACCTAAGCCTCGCTATTTGAGTTCATAGTTCAATGCAATGACATTACTGTTAGGTTTATGGTATGTTACTGATGGTTATCTTTTTTTGGGTTAAATATGACGAGGGTTTATATAGTTTGAATATTAGTAGCCCTAGCTCGCTATTGAGTTCATTAGGTCAATTGCAGGGCATTAATGCGTCTGTTTTATGGTTATGTACCTGATGTTAGGGTCAGATATGACACGGTTTTTAAAATTAGTTGAATTATAGTAGCACCCTAAGCTCGTATGAGTTCATAGGTCACTGCAATGGCAGGTACTGTTCTGTTTCATGGTTAGTTACCTGATGGTAGGGTTACATATGACGAGGTTTATATAGTTGACATATTATAGTTAGCACAAGCCTCGCTATTGAGTTCCATAGGTCAATGCAAGCCATTACTGGCTGTTTTTGGTTACGGTCCTGACGGTTAGGGTCAGATATGACGAGGTTTATATGTTGAAATATAGTAGTCCTAAGCCTCGCTATTGAGTTCAATAGATCAATCAATGCAACAGGTCTGTTTATGGTTCTGTACCTGATGGTTAGGGGTCAGAGTATGACAAGGTTTATATAGGTGTGAATATTATAGTAGCCCTAAGCCTTCGCTATGAGTTCATAGTTCAATGCCATGGCAGTAATGGTCTGTTTATGGTCATGTTACCAGGGGTAGGGTTACATATGACGAGGTTTATATAGTTTTATAGATAGTAGACCCTAAGCCTCGCTATTGGATCATAGGTCAATGCCAATGGTTTGTGCATTAATGGTCTGTTTTATGGTTATGTTACCTGATGGTAGGGTCAGAATATGCCAAGGTTTAATGTTTGAATATATATAGCCTTAGATCGCTATTAAGTTCCTAGGTGTGCAATGCATACTGGTCTGTTTTATGTTATGTACCTGTGGTAGGGTTAATATGACAAGGTTTATATAGTTTAAATCTATAGAGCCCTAAGCCTCGCAGGAGTTCATAGATTCAATGCAATGAACATTACTGGGTCTGTTTATGGTTATGCTAACCTGAGATTAGGGTTACATATGACGAGGTTTAATAGTTTTATATAGAGTAGCCCTAAGCATCGCTCATGGTTCATAGTTCGATGCATGCCATTACTGGTTGTTTTTGGTTATGCTACCTGAATGTTAGAGGGTCAATATGACAAGGTTTATATAGTTAAATATATAGTGCCCTAAGCCTCGCTATTGAGGTCATAGTTCAATGCAATGGGACATTACTTTCTGTTCATGGTTATGTGACCTGATGGTAGGGTACATATGACGAGGGGTTTATATAGTTTGAATATATAGTAGCCTAAGACTCGCTTATTTTGGTCATGTTCAATGCAATGACATTACTGTTCTGTTTCATGGTATGTTACCTGATGGTTAGGGTTACATATGACGCGGGTGTATATAGTTTAAATATTATAAGTAGCCCTAAGCTCGCTATTAGTTCATAGGTCAGTGCAATGGATTACTGTTCTGTTTTATGGTATGTTACTGAGGTTAGGGTCAGATATGACAAGGTTTATATAGTTTAAATATAGTAGCCTAGCCTCGCTAGTAAGTTCATAGGTCGATGCAATGGCATTACTGGTTCTGTTTTATGGTTATGTTACCTGATGGTTAGGGTCACATATGACAAGGTTTATATAGTTTAAATATATAGTAGCCCTTAGCCTCGCTATTAAGTTCATAGGTCGATGCAATGGCATTACTGTCATGTTTTATGGTATGTTACTGATGGTTGGGTGGTTAAATATGCGAGTTTATATAGTTTAAATATATAGTAGCCCCTAAGCCTCGATATTTAGTTCATAGGTCAGTGCAATGGATTAAGGTTCGTTTTATGGTAATGTTAACCAGGATGGTTAGGGTTACATTATGACGAGGTTTATATAGTTAGAGATATAGTGCCCTAAGACTCGCTATTGAGTTCATAGTCCAATGCCAATGGCATATAATGTTCTGTTTTATGGTTATGTTACCTGAGGGTTAGGGTTACATAGACGAGGTTTATTCGTTTAAATATATAGTAGGCCCTAAGCCTCCTATTTGCGGCATAGGTCAATGCAATGGGCCTACTGGTCTGTTTTATGGTTATGTTACCTGATGGTTAGGGTCAGATATAACAAGGTTTATATAGTTTGAATATATAGTAGCCTCAAGCCTCGCTATTGAGTTCATAGTTCAATGCAATGACATTACTGTTCTGTTTAATGGTTATGTTACCTGATGGTTAGGGTTACATATGACGAGGTTTATATAGTTTTAATATATAGTAGCCCCTAAGCCTCGCTATGAGTTCATAGGTCAATGCAATGGCTATACTGTTCTGTTTTATGGTTATGTTACCTGATGGTTAGGGTCAGATATGACGAGGTTTATCTAGTTTAAATATATAGTAGCCCTAAGCCTCGCTATTGAGTTCATAGGTCAATGCAATGGCATTACTGGTCTGTTTCATGGTTATGTTACCTGATGGTTAGGGTTACATATGACGAGGTTTATCTAGTTTAAATATATAGTAGCCCTAAGCCTCGCTATTGAGTTCATAGTTCAATGCAATGGCATTACTGTTCTGTTTTATGGTCATGTTACCTGATGGTTAGGGTCAGATATGACGAGGTTTATATAGTTTGAATATATAGTAGCCCTAAGCCTCGCTATTGAGTTCATAGTTCAATGCAATGGCTCTACTGTTCTGTTTTATGGTTATGTTACCTGATGGTTAGGGTCAGATATGACGAGGTTTATCTAGTTTAAATATATAGTAGCCCTAAGCCTCGCTATTGAGTTCATAGTTCAATGCAATGGCATTACTGGTCTGTTTTGATGGTTATGTTACCTGATGGTTAGGTTACATCTGACGAGGTTTATATGTTTAATATATAGTAGCCCTAAGCCTCGCTATTGAGTTCATAGTTCAATGCAATGGCATACTGGTCTGTTTTAGGGTTATGTTACCTGATGGTTAGGGTCGATATGACGAGGTTTATCTAGTTTAATATATAGTAGCCCTAAGCCTCGCTATTGAGTTCATAGTTCAATGCAATGGCATTACTGTTCTGTTTTATGGTTATGTTACCTGATGGTTAGGGTCAGATATGACGAGGTTTATATAGTTTGAATGTATAGTAGCCCTAAGCCTCGCTATTGAGTTCATAGTTCAATGCAATGGCTCTACTGTTCTGTTTTATGGTTATGTTACCTGATGGTTAGGGTCAGATATGACGAGGTTTATCTAGTTTGAATATATCGTAGCCCTAAGCCTCGCTATTTAGTTCATAGGTCAATGCAATGACATTACTGTTCTGTTTTATGGTTATGTTACCTGATGGTTTGGGTCAGATATGACAAGGTTTATCCAGTTCGAATATATAGTAGCCCTAAGCCTCGGTATTGAGTTCATAGGTCAATGCAATGGCCTCACTGGTCTGTTTTATGGTTATGTTACCTGATGGTTAGGGTCAGATATGACAAGGTTCATATAGTTTAAATATATAGTAGCCCTGAGCCTCGCTATTGAGTTCATAGGTCAATGCAATGGCATTACTGGTCTGTTTTATGCTTATGTTACCTGATGGTTAGGGTTACATATGACAAGGTTTATATAGTTTAAATATATAGTAGCCCTAGCCTCGCTATTGAGTTCATAGGTCAATGCAATGGCATTACTGTTCTGTTTAGGTTATGTTACCTGATGGTTAGGGTACGATCTGACGAGGTTTATTATAGTTTAAATATATAGTAGCCCTAAGCCTCGCTATTGCGTTATAGGTTCAATTGCAATGACATTACTGTTCTGTTTTATTGTTATGTTACCTGATGGTTAGGGTTACATATGACGAGGTTTATCTAGTTTAAATATATAGTAGCCCTAAGCCTCGCTATTGAGTTCATAGGTCAATGCAATGGCATTACTGGTCTGTTTCATGGTTATGTTACGTGATGGTTAGGGTCAGATATGACGAGGTTTATATAGTTTAAATATATAGTAGCCCTAAGCCTCGCTATTGAGTTCATAGGTCAATGCAATGACCTTACTGTTCTGTTTTATGGTTATGTTACCTGATGGTTAGGGTTACATATGACGAGGTTTATATAGTTTAAATATATAGTAGCCCTAAGCCTCGCTATTGAGTTCATAGTTCAATGCAATGACATTACTGGTCTGTTTTATGGTTATGTTACCTGATGGTTAGGGTTACATATGACAAGGTTTATATAGTTTAAATATATAGTAGCCCTAAGCCTCGCTATTGAGTTCATAGTTCAATGCAATGACATTACTGGTCTGTTTTATGGTCATGTTACCTGATGGTTAGGGTCAGATATGACAAGGTTTATATAGTTTGAATATATAGTAGCCCTAAGCCTCGCTATTGAGTTCATAGGTCAATGCAATGACATTACTGTTCTGTTTTATGGTTATGTTACCTGATGGTTAGGGTTACATATGACGAGGTTTATATAGTTTAAATATATAGTAGCCCTAAGCCTCGCTATTGAGTTCATAGTTCAATGCAATGACATTACTGTTCTGTTTTATGGTTATGTTACCTGATGGTTAGGGTTACATATGACGAGGTTTATAAAGTTTGAATATATAGTAGCCCTAAGCCTCGCTATTGAGTTCATAGTTCAATGCAATGGCATTACTGGTCTGTTTCATGGTTATGTTACGTGATGGTTAGGGTTACATATGACGAGGTTTATATAGTTTAAATATATAGTAGCCCTAAGCCTCGCTATTGAGTTCATAGTTCAATGCAATGGCATTACTGTTCTGTTTTATGGTTATGTTACCTGATGGTTAGGGTTACATATGACGAGGTTTATATAGTTTAAATATATAGTAGCCCTAAGCCTCGCTATTGAGTTCATAGGTCAATGCAATGACATTACTGTTCTGTTTTATGGTTATGTTACCTGATGGTTAGGGTTACATATGACGAGGTTTATAAAGTTTAAATATATAGTAGCCCCAAGCCTCGCTATTGAGTTCATAGTTCAATGCAATGACATTACTGTTCTGTTTTATGGTTATGTTACCTGATGGTTTGGGTCAGATATGACAAGGTTTCCCCCTCAAAGGATCCGAACACCTTGACGTGGTGTGGGGGCTTGTGTGGCCCAGTGATCCCCAGAGCTATCGTCGGGAGCAATTTATTTGCTCCCAGCAGGGTTACCCATGGCGATAAGGTCTGGGGTGAGGGTCCAGACTAAGTTCGGACCGTCGGTCGAGTGGGTTCCTTCTGGTGACCGGAGTGTGTGGGAGGAGTACTGAGCATTGATTTTTCTTCTCACTTCTTTCCTTCTCTTGTGTCTTCTTTCTTCTCTTCTTCTCTTACTTTCTTTTTTCTGGCCGGCTCTCTCCATGTACTTGAATCGCCCACATCTGTTGACGACAATTGCAATGTACATGGACATGAACCCAAACTCAAGGTGTAAATTATCGTGCCGAGGAGTTGAATGGCTACGGGTCAATGTAGTCTCGAACGATATACTCTAGATACTTGGCGACCTCTAGTTTTATTATAGCCTTACTTTCACATGCGGGGCTCTGTGCGAGTGGACTTTCATTTCCCTAGCTTCTCGTGGGACCAAATATGAACTCAATCAATAAAACCCCTATTCTCCCCTCCAAACAACAGTAATAACCAAAGTCCTCCCCTGAAAAGGAAAAGTGCACGTGTCAACTCACCTTTTGGCAATGTTATCAATGTTGATCAAATCATTACCAAAGCAAAGGAACCGTCATTTTTAGTCATCCGCATGGCATGTCAGACAAAGACCTTCAATGATGTTTCTCCATTCGTCATTCAAAAAGGCATAACTGATATTGCAGGTAAAACAAAAAATACGAGAAGACTGAGAAATGGCACTCTTTTAATTGAGACTGTAGCTTGTGCTCAATCCAGGAAACTATTGAATTCAAAGTTAATGCATACGTACCCCATTGAAGTTGTCCCCCATACGTCCCTCAACTCATCAAAAGGTATTGTGTATAGTCACGACCTGCTGAATGTTGATGTGGTCGATATGAAGATGGAACTGGAATCTCAACGAGTAACGGACATTAACAGAATCGATAGCAGGCGTGATGGGTCCCTGAAACCCACACCCATGCTTGTCATTACATTCTCTCAGCCAAACATTCCTGATAAACTCTTTGCTGGTTTTTTATGTCTACCTGTTCGTCCATACGTACCTAATCCGCTTCGATGTTTTAAATGCCAGAGGTTTGGCCACCCGAGCTCATCTTGCAGGGATAAGGAAGTGTGTGCCAGCTGCTCAGCGGCGAGTCACGCCCCCGATGCCTGTGCAGGAGGACTGCGCTGTGTAAACTGTGAAGGAGACCACGCATCCTGGTCCCGCAGTTGTCCGCTATGGAAAAAGTAAAAAGAAATTCAAGAGATTAAAACTGTAGAAAACATATCTTTCCATGAAGCGAGGAAACGATTTGACGTTCTTCATCAACCTGCAACTGTTTCGAAAACTTTCTCCTTCGTTACAAAGCAACCAGCATCCTCATCTGCTGAGGTGAATCAGCTTCAATCTGTAATCGATAAACAAAAAATGACAATAGAAATGCAAGCAAAGCAATTGGCTCAGCAAACTGTGATTATAAACGAACAAAACAAGATCTTTGAACGTCAGGCAAAGCAAATTGAAGAACAAAACAAAATTCTAGAAAAACAATCACGACAGATCGCCACCATGCAACAGCAAATTGCGGACCTGATGAGCCTCGGCTCTGAACAAGAGGCAGTTTCAACGATTGAACCCCCAACTAACAAAACTATTGAGACCTCAGGTGTTGAATCCCCGCACTCCATCGGTATGGAGATAGACGGCGCGTGCTCTTCGAAGGAGAAATCTCTCCAAAGGCAGCGCATCGTTCTTGACGACTACCTGAAGGAGACCGGAAGGAAAACTAACAAACCAAAGAAACCTATCTAGTCACTTTTACTTACTGTTTTTACTCAACTTTATACACCACGTTTCAAATTTTACTTTACATCATGTCTTTCATCCAGTGGAATTGTAATGGTTATAACATCCACAAAGAAGAGGTTAAAATTTCAACATCAGATTTTAAACCTGTTTGTATATTTCTTCAAGAAACGCATTTTAAACCTTTCGACTCCCCTGTGTTACGTAATTATAAGTTTTATCGATTTGATGACGTTACTAGGGATAGAGCTAGCGGTGGAGTTGCAACAGCTGTACATGACAGCTACCACTCTAGTCTTTTAACTCTGAACACACCCCTACAAGCAGTGGCAACCCGTATATCTGTCCCTCAACCAGTCACCTTCTGTAACCTCTACTTACCCGAATGGGCTTCTGTAAATAGAAGAAATTTACAGCACCTAATCCTTCAACTTCCCAGGCCATTTGTTCCAGTAGGTGATTTTAATGCACACAATCGGTTATGGGGTGATACCATGGCTGATGGGAACGGGCGAGGTCATCTCTTCGAACAATTCTTTAACGATAATAATCTGATAATCATAAATAATGGGGACAAAACAAGATTTAATGCTTCAATGGAGAATTTTCTGCAATTGATCTTTGTGTTTGTTCACCATCCTTTGCTCCTCATATCAACTTCTCAGTACATTCTGACCTGTGTGGCAGCGACCACTTCCCTATTCTACTTCACATGAGCACGGCTTTACAACAACCCACACGTTGCGCTCATTGGAACATACGTCGAGCGGACTGGTCCCTCTTCACCCGCCTCGCAGTTCTCAAGGATAGTGAAGATGTAATAGAGCCAAATGCTAGAGTTGACCACATCACAGATAAAATCATTGAAGCAGCTTCTGAAAGTATCCCGCTGACATCAACCAAACCTACACGTACTCCTGTTCCGTGGTGGAATGATGCGTGTAGAGAGGCTATTCGTAAGAGGAAGCAATATCTCAATATTTTCAAAAAGTATCCAACTGGAGTCAATTTAATGGCATACAAACGACTTCGTGCGAAAGCACGACAAGTAATTAAAATGTCAAAAAACGAATCGTGGAAAGTATATATTTCGGCTATAAACCACACCACCCCAATGACCAAAGTGTGGAACAGGGTTAAAAAGATAGACGGTAAATTTAAATCTACTATAATAACTGGCTTGCAGATTAACGGTTCCCTAATTACCTCACATCAAGACATCGCCAATGATATTGGTCAATATTTCGAGGAGATCTGTAGTTCAAGGAATTACTCACCATCTTTCCAGAGAAGAAGACGTGTTCTCGAAACCCAGAAACTAGATTTCTCTTCTAATAATGATGAGAACTACAATATCCCGTTCAATAGATGGGAACTGGATTTTGCCATTGCTCGCTCGCGAGACACATCTCCTGGGGGAGACATGGTACATAACCAGTTCCTGAAGCACCTGTGTAGTGACTCATTGGACCATCTTCTTGACGCGTATAATCTTCTGTGGACTACTGACTCCTTCCCAGGTAGATGGCGTAATGCACTGCGGGTACCAATTCTGAAATCAGGAAAAGACAAATTGCTTCCGTCTAGCTATAGACCCATTTCCCTGACCAGCTGTTTGTGCAAGGTGATGGAGCGAATGGTCAACAACCGTCTAATATGGTTGTTGGAACGGCAAAATCGCCTTTGCACAATACAGTCTGGGTTCAGGAAGAACAGAAATACTCAAGATCACTTGATCCGAATGGAGACATTCATCCAAGAAGCTTTCTTAACATCTAAGCATGTAGTGGCAGTATTCTTCGATCTTGAGAAAGCGTATGATACGACATGGCGTTACAACATCTTGAGAAACTTATCGATGTGGGGTATGAAGGGGCATCTACCGGTATTCATAACAAACTTTCTGACGGAACGTAAGTTCCGCGTACGCATCGGTAACGTAATATCGGACACGTTTGATCAGGAGAACGGTGTGCCACAAGGCTCCGTTTTATCATGTACACTTTTTGCAGTCGCCATAAACGAAATGGTCAATTGCATAAGATCTCCAATGAAAGCGTCTCTCTTTGTTGATGATTTAGCGATATTTCACAAGTCCGCAAGCTTAATGTCAGCAACGCGACAAACTCAACTCGCTGTTACCCGTTTGGAAAAATGGGCTGATGAAACGTGTTTCAGATTTTCCACCAGCAAAACCAAATGTATGCATTTCACTCGTAGGAGAGGTTTGTTCCCCGATCCTGATATAACATTAAAGGGTGAATTACTACCATTCACGACAACAACTAGATTCCTTGGTTTAACATTTGACGTGAAGCTCAATTGGAAATCGCACATAGCTCAAGTGAAGAATAAATGCATGTTGTCTTTGAACCTCCTGCGATATTTGACTGGTACATCTTGGGGAGCTGACCGTACGTCCATGCTCTATCTATATCGCTCACTAATACGATCTAAACTGGACTACGGCTGTATTGCATATAGCTCGGCACGAGAAAGTTACATCAAGTCCCTAAACACAGTTCACAATACAGGTATCCGACTGGCTACTGGAGCACTCCGTACCAGTCGGGTGGAAAGCCTGTACTGTGAGGCTGGTGAACCACCATTGAAGATTAGGCGCCAATACCTCCTTTGTGCGTACGCATCCAAACTAAAGGAATGGCTAAACACCCATCTTACGATGATATATTCAACCCTCCATCAGAATATATTTTCAATGCCAAACCGTCAGCGACTCGACCAGCGGGAATGCGCTTCTCAAACCTATTATTTGAATTGAACGACGCAGTCAACTTTGTTCTTCCGCCTGTTTACCCAATACAATTCTGCTCAGATGCCCCCTGGCTAATCACTCGTCCACACTGTGTCACAGAACTGGCGGCCAGCAATAAGGCCACCACGAGCTCACTTGAATTCCGTCAGAAGTTTGGAGAGATCTGCTCGCAATACACTAATTATATGCACTACTATACAGACGGTTCTAAAATAAATAATGCAGTAGGGAGTGCTTTTTGTTCTGGTGCGTATGTCTCTGAAGGATTCAATTTGAACCCAGCATGTAGTGCTTACACTGCAGAGCTGTACGCTCTATATAAATGTCTTCAGAACATCCAACAACGACCTGAGAACGCTTTCTTAATCTGTTCAGACTCCTTGAGTTCAATTGAAGCGATTTCGCAGATATTCCCTACAAATTTACTGGTCCAGGAAATACAATCACGTCTTACTCACCTTGGTACGCGCAATGTTAGGGTCGTGTTTTGTTGGGTGCCAGCACACGTGGGTATGCCAGGTAATGAACAAGCTGATGAAGCAGCAAAAGAGGCCACAGAGAAAGCTGATATAGACTCTCCACATGTCCCCTCTGGAGATCTGAAAGCCCTGTTCAAGCACCTTTTCAAGTGTCGTTGGCAGAGCGAGTGGGACAGCGAGACAAATAATAAATTAAAAGAAATAAAGCCTTTTGTTCAGCCATGGGACTCGTCTATCCGAAGATCTCGACGCGAGGAAGTTATCCTGACACGTCTTCGCATTGGACACACCATCTTGACCCATTCTTACTTGTTTACCCCAGAAAAGGTGTCCCCAAGATATGACACGTGCAATGAGTTTCTAACTGTTCGACATATTTTATCCGAATGCACGTGCTATGCCAATGCAAGGAACCGAGTTGCTTTGGATCTTCTTCTTCCAAAGATTTTAGAGAACAACAGTGAAACAATAGACAAACTTATTAAATTTCTTAAAATAGCAAATTTATTGGAAAGTCTCTAAGCAGGTGTTAAACTTGTTGACTACCTATAAGTGCTAGGCTTGTTTGTATACATGTTACTTTTTCACCTGGTATCTGTTGTTGTTTCATTATCATAGTGTTGAGTTTTGAATGAGAAATTGGACCATGGTTGTTATTTAGTATAGTATAGTTATTTAATGTCCAATAGGTTCCGGCTTTTTACACCGGTGCCTTCTCTTTTATTCAGTTATCTGTCTATTATTGTTGTAAGTTTCAAAGTACAGATTAGTTCATAGTTGTTATTTAGTATAGTAAGTTTTACATCTATGTACAACAAGTTCTGGCTCCTTACACAGGTGCCTGTTTTTCTAACCAGTTATATATCATTGTTGTAAGTGCGTAAGTAGAAATTAGTTCATAGTTACTGTTCAAGTTCAACAGGTTCCGGCTCTTTACACCGGCGCTTGACTCCACTCAATTGATCTTAACATACACGTGCACGGTGCAAAATGACCTCGTTGTCTATGCACCTAAACACTCAACATTCATCAGACCAAGGTTTATATAGTTTAAAATATAGTAGCCTAAGCCTCGCTATTGAGTTCATAGTTCAAGCAAATGACATTACTGTATCTGTTTTATGGTTATGTTACCTGATGGTTAGGGTCATATGACAAGGTTATCTAGTTTAAAATATAGTGACCTAAGCTGCTATTGAGTTAATAGTTCAATGGTTATCAATGGCCTCTACTGGTCTGTTTTATGGTTATGTTACCGATGTTGAGGTAAGATATGACCAGTTATCTAGTCAAATATATCGTCGCCCTAAGCCCGCTATTGAGTTATCGTCAATGCAATGCCTTATGGTCGTTTTATGGTTAGGTTACCTGATGGTCAGGAGTCCAGATTATGACAAGGTTGTGTCTCACTCAGAATGCAACACGACACTTGACATAACCATCGACACCAGAGCTAACGTATGATGAGAATATTGAGTTCTATGTCCTTACAAACATAGCAAAATTGACGTAGGACGCGAAAAAATCAGCCAATCAGAATACAAGATTATCACCTTTAAGCAGAAACGAGTCTAGGTAATTGGTTTACCTACCACTAGTCTCGCATTGTTCCGAGATTAAAGGACTATAATTGGTTGATTCTTGTTATACAATAACGTCAACACGAAATATTGGAGCTTGCAAGCTTTCACGTTTGCGTCTATCTTAGCCTAGTACCGTAATGATTGGTGGTGGTTGTGAATAAATCAAGGACAAACAAATGATGCCTACGTTAGTGTTACGCACTAATGTTAGTGTTGCATTGCGAATGGGCCTTGATGTCCATTACACATAAACCCCAACATGACACTACTGTCATTGAGATTGTAGTGCTACAATCTCAATGCCATCAAGTAGATGTCTATGCTACTGTACAGAACCATTGAGTACAATCTCAATGACAGAACTGTGAAGAGGGCCCCTCTTCACAAAGTCTTTACATGATAATATGTTAGGTTAGGTTGCAAACTCAAAGCAATGTTTGATTTTCGTAATATCTAGACCTATACTAGAGCCGAGGCAACAGTTTACCTGAAGTGAGGCATACACTGTGTAAGCCTACAGCATTGAGATTGTGGCACTACAGTCTCAATGCCTGCATTATGCTGTGTAATGTCAGCAGTGACAGTAGACCTACTACAAATTCACTGCCTATTCTACAGAGGTTATGTTTCGACCATACAATTTTCTTCCTATTATCTTAATTGCTGAGCATGTTTGCATTTTGACACAAACTTTTTCATTTTCAAAATCTCACATAAGTTTTCTGAAATGAATGAACTCTACCAGCTGTTTAAAGTACGCTATCCCACATCTTCGTCTGTCCAACTTGACCATGTTTTTACAAATTCCCAATACCAAACTCGGAAATCCAAAGTCAATATTCTTACATTGTTTACTGGCCGTGGACACTAGTTGTATGGCAATAGCCAGTACTAGGCCCTATTATGTGACTGGTTTGAAAAAATGCTTCAAACTGAAACTAATAATACTATTATATTATTAATAAGATATAATAACAATCATATCTTGAATGGGATAGTATAGACAAATACAACCGCTTACGCTCAGCAGTACAGCCTGGAATACTCAAGCCTATGTCATTTTATACGTTAGGAATAGGGTTAAGTATCAACGCTTGCACGTTACACGATTGACGCTCACTGTACGCGACGTATTACACGAAACAGGTCACAGAGTTCTTACTCTCATTTCGGCACAAAGAGAGTGAACTTCCATATCACAATCAGAATGATATTTCTCCTTGCACCGGTCCATCGTTTCAAAAGTGTAGAATATTGGTTGAACCAAGTCGGTACACGTGGCACGTTTTTCATTCCTTCACCGCAAGACTTTACAACAAAACTGTCGGTGCCAGCTTATTGTCTTGTCGCAAGTTATATGACTACGGAGAAAAATCCACAGTTGAAGTGGCACCAAACCTTTCACATTAGTATGCTTTCGACTCAATGGAACGTCAAAATGGTAACATACGTATCCAAGTATTGGACGAAAAGACATAAGCGCACTAGCCGAAACCCACATGTCTCGTGGATGTTAAGGAAGATGAGGTTTCTGGCACCAAGATGTTATGGAGGACAATCCTGGGTTGGTTGGAAAATTGTTAAGTCAAGCCATCCCTAAACAAAGGTAAAACTTACGGACACCATGCGTGATCAAATCAGAAAGGATACAGATAGCGAAGGAAATGAGGATGACGGTCACGGTCACTATAATTATAATAATAAACAAAAGGAGTTGGAAAACTAACCAATGAAACCCAGTTCGCTCGTAGGAATACACAAAACCCTGATATCATTTCAGCATATGTACGCGTGTTCTTGGGTTGCCCATTACGTACTCTTGGGAAGTTCCAGACCGATCATCTTGAACAAGATCTTGAGGGGCAGTATCGACCAATGAGTGGCGGTAACCAACTAGTATCTGTTGAGTCGAGTCATGGAGTCTGAGAAAAGCTCTAAAGTCAGCAAAACGGTCGGTGACTTTTAATCAACACGTTGGGCCGAATGACAATGACTTGATACACCAGAGACGTGAAAGCGAAAACGGAAGAAGAGCGGTTTTGAAGACTGACTGACAATCCGACGGTGTAGAAGTCCCAATCCATGGATCTGAAGCAATCATTTACATGCAGGTTACGGTGGGTAGAATAAGTGCAGACAATAGTGCCATGTCCAAAATGTAAAACCTAAATAATATTTGATCGTGTGACTTTGAATTGTAGCTTCAGATGAGAAGCTAGAGCATAGATTGAGACCAGTTATCTCAGTCGATCGCGAGGAGTACTGAAGGGCCGAAAGCCTTCACAGTTTCGATGGTGGTTATCGTTTGAAACATTCAACACTGACAAGTCAGAGTTATGAAGAAATGTTCGGGCCAGAGGCCTATGGACGAATGGGAGCAGTTATGTGCTGTGGTATGTTGGTAGTAGAACGTGTAGCTGTACCCAGTAGGTGTATCGTTCCAAAACGGCGAGGGATTTGAATTCATTCCCTAATGCATACTAAAATCATGATTACATTCTGATTACAGAATGGCTTAATTCGACAGATAAAGGACAAAAGCCTTTTAGCCAGTTATAATTTGAACTTGAAAAAAATTATTGTGGATAATGTAGGGCCCTGCAATAGCGTACAGAAGTCCGCGCATAAAGAACGAAAACGGAGTATACCAGACACTTGAAGTTGATACGTTACGTGTAATTTATGGCTCACACGGTCTGAGTCGTGGGCAACTTCTGTGACCGGTTGCTATTTAGCAAACAGGGCAAAGTTATGGTGTCAAGATGGTACCAAAACCTAAAGCGTGATAAAGCAAGAAAAGCATGACGTATCAAACATCTCGATGATAATGTATATTTCTAATTAAATATGATTGTACACTCCATAAACGAAATGGTCAATTGCATAAGATCTCCAATGAAAGCGTCTCTCTTTGTTGATGATTTAGCGATATTTCACAAGTCCGCAAGCTTAATGTCAGCAACGCGACAAACTCAACTCGCTGTTACCCGTTTGGAAAAATGGGCTGATGATACGGGTTTCAGATTTTCCACCAGCAAAACCAAATGTATGCATTTCACTCGTAAGAGAGGTTTGTTCCCCGATCCTGATATAACATTAAAGGGTGAATTACTACCATTCACGACAACAACTAGATTCCTTGGTTTAACATTTGACGTGAAGCTCAATTGGAAATCGCACATAGCTCAAGTGAAGAATAAATGCATGTTGTCTTTGAACCTCCTGCGATATTTGACTGGTACATCTTGGGGAGCTGACCGTACGTCCATGCTCTATCTATATCGCTCACTAATACGATCTAAACTGGACTACGGCTGTATTGCATATAGCTCGGCACGAGAAAGTTACATCAAGTCCCTAAACACAGTTCACAATACAGGTATCCGACTGGCTACTGGAGCACTCCGTACCAGTCGGGTGGAAAGCCTGTACTGTGAGGCTGGTGAACCACCATTGAAGATTAGGCGCCAATACCTCCTTTGTGCGTACGCATCCAAACTAAAAGGAATGGCTAAACACCCATCTTACGATGATATATTCAACCCTCCATCAGAATATATTTTCAATGCCAAACCGTCAGCGACTCGACCAGCGGGAATGCGCTTCTCAAACCTATTATTTGAATTGAACGACGCAGTCAACTTTGTTCTTCCGCCTGTTTACCCAATACAATTCTGCTCAGATGCCCCCTGGCTAATCACTCGTCCACACTGTGTCACAGAACTGGCGGCCAGCAATAAGGCCACCACGAGCTCACTTGAATTCCGTCAGAAGTTTGGAGAGATCTGCTCGCAATACACTAATTATATGCACTACTATACAGACGGTTCTAAAATAAATAATGCAGTAGGGAGTGCTTTTTGTTCTGGTGCGTATGTCTCTGAAGGATTCAATTTGAACCCAGCATGTAGTGCTTACACTGCAGAGCTGTACGCTCTATATAAATGTCTTCAGAACATCCAACAACGACCTGAGAACGCTTTCTTCATCTGTTCAGACTCCTTGAGTTCAATTGAAGCGATTTCGCAGATATTCCCTACAAATTTACTGGTCCAGGAAATACAATCACGTCTTACTCACCTTGGTACGCGCAATGTTAGGGTCGTGTTTTGTTGGGTGCCAGCACACGTGGGTATACCAGGTAATGAACAAGCTGATGAAGCAGCAAAAGAGGCCACAGAGAAAGCTGATATAGACTCTCCACATGTCCCCTCTGGAGATCTGAAAGCCCTGTTCAAGCACCTTTTCAAGTGTCGTTGGCAGAGCGAGTGGGACAGCGAGACAAATAATTAATTAAAAGAAATAAAGCCTTTTGTTCAGCCATGGGACTCGTCTATCCGAAGATCTCGACGCGAGGAAGTTATCCTGACACGTCTTCGCATTGGACACACCATCTTGACCCATTCTTACTTGTTTACCCCAGAAAAGGTTCCCCCAAGATGTGACACGTGCAATGAGTTTCTAACTGTTCGACATATTTTATCCGAATGCACGTGCTATGCCAATGCAAGGAACCGAGTTGCTTTGGATCTTCTTCTTCCAAAGATTTTAGAGAACAACAGTGAAACAATAGACAAACTTATTAAATTTCTTAAAATAGCAAATTTATTGGAAAGTCTCTAAGCAGGTGTTAAACTTGTTGACTACCTATAAGTGCTAGGCTTGTATACATGTTACTTTTTCACCTGGTATCTGTTGTTGTTTCATTATCATAGTGTTGAGTTTTGAATGAGAAATTGGACCATGGTTGTTATTTAGTATAGTATAGTTATTTAATGTCCAATAGGTTCCGGCTTTTTACACCGGTGCCTTCTCTTTTATTCAGTTATCTGTCTATTATTGTTGTAAGTTTCAAAGTACAAATTAGTTCATAGTTGTTATTTAGTATAGTAAGTTTTACATCTATGTACAACAAGTTCTGGCTCCTTACACAGGTGCCTGTTCTTTTAACCAGTTATATATCATTGTTGTAAGTGCGTAAGTAGAAATTAGTTCATAGTTACTGTTCAAGTTCAACAGGTTCCGGCTCTTTACACCGGCGCTTGACTCCACTCAATTGATCTTAACATACACGTGCACGGTGCAAAATGACCTCGTTGTCTATGCACCTAAAACTCAACATTCATTCATGACAAGGTTTATATAGTTTAAATATATAGTAGCCCTAAGCCTCGCTATTGAGTTCATAGTTCAATGCAATGACATTACTGTTCTGTTTTATGGTTATGTTACCTGATGGTTAGGGTTAGATATGGCAAGGTTTGTAGTCTCACTCAGAATGCAACACGACACTGACATAACCATTCGACACCAGAGCCTATAACGTATGATGAGAATATGAAGTTCTAATTGTCCATTAACAAAACATAGCAAAATTGACGTAGGACGCGAAAAAATCAGCCAATCAGAATACAAGATTATCACCTTTATGCAGAAACGAGTCTAGGTAATTGGTTTACCTACCACTTGTCTCGCATTGTTCCGAGATTGAAAGATTCTAATTGGTTGATTCTTGTTTTACAATAACGTCAACACGAAATATTGGAGCTTGCAAGCTTTCACGTTTGCGTCTATCTTAGCCTAGTACCGTAATGATTGGTGGTGGTTGTGAATAAATCAAGGACAAACAAATGATGCCTACGTTAGTGTTACGCACTAATGCTAGTGTTGCATTGCGAATGGGCCTTGATGTCCATTACACATACACCCCAACATGACACTACTGTCATTGAGATTGTAGTGCTACAATCTCTATGCCATCAAGTAGATGTCTATGCTACTGTACAGAACCATTGAGTACAATCTCAATGACAGAACTGTGAAGAGGGCCCCTCTTCACAAAGTCTTTACATGATAATATGTTAGGTTAGGTTGCAAACTCAAAGCAATGTTTGATTTTCGTGATATCTAGACCTATACTAGAGCCGAGGCAACAGTTTACCTGAAGTGAGGCATACACTGTGTAAGCCTACAGCATTGAGATTGTGGCACTACAATGTCAATGCCTGCATTATGCTGTGTAATGTCAGCAGTGACAGTAGACCACTACAAATTCACTGCCTATTCTACAGAGGTTATGTTTCGACCATACAATTTTCTTCCTATTATCTTAATTGCTGAGCATGTTTGCATTTTGACACAAACTTTTTCATTTTCAAAATCTCACATAAGTTTTCTGAAATGAATAAACTCTACCAGCTGTTTAAAGTACGCTATCCCACATCTTCGTCTGTCCAACTTGACCATGTTTTTACAAATTCCCAATACCAAACTCGGAAATCCAAAGTCAACATTCTTACATTGTTTACTGGCCGTGGACACTAGTTGCATGGCAATAGCCAGTACTAGCCCCTATAATGTGACTGGTTTGAAAAAATGCTTCAAACTGAAATAATAATAATAATAATTATTATTAATAATGATAATAATAACAATAATATCTTGAATGGGATAAGCATATAGACCAAATACAACCGCTTACGCTCAGGCATGTACAGCCTGAGAATACTCAAGCCCTATGTCAATTTTAATACGTTAAGAATAGTGTTAAAGTCTCAACGCTGCACAGTTACACGATTTGACGCTCACTGTACTCGAAGTATTACACGACACAGGTCACAGAGTTCTTACTCTCATTTCGGACAACAAGAGAGTGAACCGTCCATATCACAATCAGACTTGATATTTCTCCTCTTTGACACTGTCCATCGTTTCAAAAGTGTTAGGAATAATTGGTTGAACCAAGTAGCTACACGTGGCACGTTTTTCATTCCTTCACCGCAAGACTTTACAAAAACTGTCGTTGCCAGCTTACTTCTTGTCCGCAAGTTATATGACTCGGAGAAAAATCACACAGTGAAGCTGGCACCAAACCTTTCACGATTAGTATGCTTTCCGACCTCAATGGAACGTCAAAATGTCACATACGTATCCAAGTTATTTGACGAAAAGACCATAAGCGCACTAGACGAAACCAAATCGTCTCTTGGATGTAAGGAAGATGATGTTCTGGCCACCAAGATGTTCATGGAGACAATACTGGGTTGGTGGAAAATTGTTAATGTTAAGCATCCTAACAAAGGTAAAACTTACGTGACACCATGCGTGATCAAATCAGAAAGGATACAGATCAGCGAATGGAATGAGATTGAGGTACCGGTACACTATAATTATAATAATAAAACAAAAAGAGTTGGAAAACTAACCAATGAAACCCAGTTCGCTCTTATGAATACAACAAAAACCCTGATATCATTATCAGCATATGTACTGCGTGTTCTTGGTGCCCATTACGTACTCTTGGGGAAGTTCCAGACCGATCATCTTGAAGCAAGATTTGGGCAGTATCGACCAATGAGTGGCGGTAACCACCTAGTATCTGTGAGTCGAGTCATGGAGTCTGAGAAAAGCTCCCTCAAGTCAGCAAACGGTGGTGACTTTCTCATCAACACGTTTGGGCCGAATGACAATGACTTTGATACAACCAGAGACGTTGAAAGCGATCATCTACATTGCAGGTTACGTAGGAAGAAAAGTGGCAGACAAAGTGCCATGTCCAACATGTAAAAACCTACTAATATTTGATCGTGACCTTGAAATTGTAGCTTCAGATGCAGAAGCTATGAGCATAGGTGAGACCAGTTATCTCAAGTCGATCAACAGAGGAGGACTGAAGTGGCCGAAAGACTTCACAGTTTCAATGGTGGTCTTATCGTTTAAAATATTTCAAACACTGATAAGTCAGAGTTATGAAGAACTGTTCGTGCCAGAGGCCTACTGACTAATGGGATGCGTATTGCTGGCTGTGTTATGTTGGTAGACACGTGTATGCTGTACCAGTAGGTCGATCCAGTTCCAAAACTCGATGGGATTTGAAATTCATTCCCTAATGCATACTAACATTCATTATTACATTCTGATTACAGAATGCTTGATTCGACAGCTAAAGGAAAAGCCATTTAGCCAGTTATCATTTGACCTTGAAAAATATTGTGGATAATGGTAGGGCCCTGCAATAGCTTTACTAGACGTCGCGCATAAAGAACGAAACCGGGAGTATACCAGACACTTGACAGTTGATACGTTTGACCGTGTGATGAGGCTCACACGGTCTGAGTCGTTGGGCAAACTTCTGTTGACCGTGCTTGCTATTTAGCAAAGAGGCAAACGTATGGTGTAAAGATGGGTACAAAAACCTAAAGCGTTGCATACAGCAATGAAAAAGCATGAACGTTTATCAAACATCTCTATAGATAATGTATATTTCTAATGAAATATGATTGTACACTCCATTAAAATCTTTTGAATCCCTATAGTAACATAATTGATTCCAATTGAATAATTATTATGAGCTCATAAATAGATTTGATAATAGTTCCTGAATTTCAGCTCATCTATCAGTCTTGGAGATCATTTTAAAACTCCGTAAAATCACATGAAGAAATGAAAATCCAAAATTTCCCTTTTCAACGCAGAGATCGTCAACTTTTACAAATCATCATCCCTTTATAGCGTACCCCCTCAAATATCCAACGCCCGCCCCTGGTATGTACATACATATATATATATATATATATATATATATATATATATATATATATATATATATATATATATATATATATATATATATATATATATATATATATATATATATATATATATTTTGTCATTATTTATTGATTGAAATGAATATGAAGCAGTCAAATGTTGATTTGATTGTTCGAGTAAGCTACTTCTTCAGTCGATCTGAATATTCATTATAAGTTACTCAGAAATGTATGTGCGTTAATGAATCAATGTTCTCTTCACTCAAGTTTCAATTGAACTGAGGTTGAATTGAAAATAAGAATGAACGTTCAGCATAACCCACTCCCAGAGCTCCAGCCAATATTTAATAGATCAAGTGTTTTGGAGAAAATTCCTTAGCCGGAAGTCGGACCCTGGAGCCGAGCACGGGAGTCAGCTTTGCTAACAAAAGCGTCCATTTATTTAAGTCTCTTCACTGTCTTTTTAGTTCTTCAGAATTTACCAATAAGCTATGACGTAGCACGGGTCGGTAGCTGAGTCAGGACGTCACAAATCATAGCGTTCCTATTGGTCACTTGTAGTCCCATTTGAAAACCGTGTTGCAGACAACTTTCCCGTGCTCCGTTACGCGCTTCTGACTTTATACTTTATAGCTATATGCCAGTATGTAAGCTGCAATTAAGCTAGCTTCCAAAAATGTATTAAAAAATAACTACGCAATTATGAATTATCTCATTGGAAATGCTGCTCTAGACTAGATGAATTCTTGTCAAGACATTGCATATTCTAATTTAGATTCAACAACTGAATTTAAATGTCCTATATTTTTCATTTAAATCTCATTTAACGTTCTATTATCTCATGTCAAGATCTGAAAGAAATAACAAGTTATTATTATCCCCACGAAAACGCAACTTGTGCGTCGTTCGATAAGCGAATTAAGGGGGTGCATGCACGGTGATGATAAAAATAGAGAAATTCGACTTCACTAATTTTTTTCTATGCTCAAAAACCAGTGTAAATGAATGAAAAGTTCACATCTCTAAGATAATTTTATGCTCTTTAATTAATCTGAGATTCTATTTGAGTGAATTCAATCAGTTTTGAGATAATAAGTCGATGAATAAAAAGAATGCAATGAAATTCATTGACGTATTATCTCAAGGCAGATTGAATTCACAAAAATAGAATGTCACTTATTAATTAAAGAGTATAAAATTATCTTGGAGATGTGAACTTCTCATTCGATTACACTGGTTCACGAAAATGGGAAAACAATAGTGAAGATAAATTTGTCAGCACCGTGCACGCATGTAATGAAAAGCTGTATACACATCTTGAGTTCAGAACAATTACGTCACTGCCTTCCTGTTTTATCCATCACACTTCAATCGTTCTACATTTTATCTGGTTAGACCTGTAGCTTAATTTCTTATAATAGTTTTGCTTGATGGGACAAAATACATCACAATAGATTTTTCCGATTTGTCCTCGATTTAGGCTGATCCGATTTATGTGAAACTTCGGAATAATGTTCATCATTACTATATAGGAATAACGCTGCAATTTGAATCCGTTTGAAGCAGATGTTGTTTCGGAAGTTTCTCATCTGGATTATTCTCACGTGATTTTTTAAGACTAGGGAATGGGTTATCGCCTCAAAGCTACACAGTATTGAATCAGATAATGACTGCTGTGCATGCCAAGTTTCAACTGAACTGTGAAACGCGAACAGAGAAAAAGAAGATTCATTATTTTTCGAGCATAAGGTGAAATTGTCTTCGCTACGCTCATCCAATAATTATTGTTATACTTGACATATGTGTCAATGATTTGGTAATAGACTATAATGGCAAGTTAACTATATAGGAATAGGTATTGGAATAAGAATTTTGGGTCAATAATTTTCACTACGGTGTATGGGATAGATATAGAGTTATACCCAGTTCTACTCGAGCTCATCGACTAGTATAGTCGATGAGCATGCGGTATCCCGTGGCCTCCTTCGTGATGGAAGCAAGCGGTTTTCGGCATTCGATTTATATACTCCTAAACATGTTCAATCCACTTGTAGGCGACCTCTGACCCCGTGCAGGAATCCAAGATGGCGGATCAAAGATGGCGCTTAAATTTCACATTTTGTTTTTCAAAATCATGGGAAATAGACATGATTATACTCAAATGATAGGTAATGATGAGAAGAAGAACAGTTCATCATATGTGGATGAATCCAAGATGGCGGAAACAAAATGGAGGTCGTTTTCAGTTTTTGATCATTTTTCTCTAGAATCACGCAATATAGTCGTATTTATATTCAAATGGAAGGTAATGATGAGGAGACTATGAATGTGATGTACTTTGAAAAATCCAAGATGGCGGATTCAAAATGGCGCTCAAAAACCATTTTATTTTCTTGTAAAATCATGCGAAATGATCGTAATTATATTCAAATGAAAGATAATGATAGGGTAAATATGGATTTGATGTGTCTTCATAAACGTATCCAACGTGTCCAAACGTATCATTAGTATCTAACGACTAGCGGAAAAATAGTTTAACTCACGTACCTCAATATACAAGATACAGATGGAAAATGATGTTCAACAATGATAAATGTATCCTTTTAGGCTCAATGTGATAATAATGTTTATGAAATATTATATTATACGAGGAGAATAGTTAGACTGTAAGATCATCGTCCTCATTTTCCGAAGCACAACCTGCGTCAACATTATCACACGAGTCTTCTTTGCCTTCGCAGATGCAAATTTCAGTGCATCTTAAGCCATTAGTATTGCACTTGCATGGAGGTTAACACCTTCTTTGCACGCAAGAGCACTTGATGAGTTCTAATATTGATAACGGAGCACACGGTATGGCTGACGCAATAGGTACAACCTGGTTGTTCTCTAGCTTCCATCCGTAATTTGTGTCAGCAGGGATGTTTGGATGTTGCTGAATATCACGGTACCATTCCATTGCTTGTCTGTGGGCTCGCAAGAAAGCAGGGTACAAAGCATCTCTGGTAGGTGGTAAACATTCTCCATACGACTGATTTCTAGCAGAAAGAAGCCAACGAACATCCTCTACATTTGTCAGTTTCGTATTCCTTACGTACAATTGACAAACAAAAGTCTCCAACATAGCCTCAGTCTCTTCAGATAAAGTAATATGTTCACCAAGGTCTGTGAGAGCGTGAAGAATATCGCTATTTGCTGTTAAGAATACTTTCCACCACGTGGTTTTCAAATGAACCACATACATCTGCCCCGGATAATGCATGAAGCCCAGGAAGTGCCGCCGTGCGAATGGGTCCAAGAGATTCGTAGATCGTTTTTAAAGACAAGATACGCTTTTCTCTCCTGTTCCTGTAATCATTGCTGAATCTTCGGGAAACATAGGATACCTTCGTAATGCTAAAACGAGTACGTCAGTATCGGGAGAATGAATTTGAATTTGACTAGCACCCCTCTTGGTAGCATCCACAGCATGTAGCATCATTTTCGTGTCAGCTTCTTCTTGGGTCGAATCAAGATGTTGTGTCGACATATGGCTGCCTGCTGATGTCTTCACGCCAGCTGACAATGACTTTTTTCATGTATTACGAGCGTCTTTAACGAACTCTGAAGATAGATAATTTGTCAGTTCATCTTTAGTCTTTTCATGAGACAATAGTTTAACCATGCTGATGTGCTCAATTTTAGTATGTGCATCTATACGATAATGTGTTGCCTTATTTTCACCTAGTCGATGAACTCGAGTTGCTGACTTCAGTGAGTTTTCTTTATATGTGTCAAACACTAAGTGAACTTCATCGTAGTGACTATACTTCGATTCCATCTTCTTGTTGAAATGTCTTGCTAGATCTTCGCAGTTTCTGATGTGGATTGGCTTATCAAGAATATGAAGCTCTGCCATGCCATCTACAATAGCCACTCTCATCCCTGGAGGTCTTTCATTATCGCCACTGTGATCATCTTCTTTATCTTTCAATAGCGATGCTAATATACCCATAAGCATACTCTTAACGCAGTGCAGCATGTGTCCATTAAGAGAAAAAAGGGCTCTTGGATTAACAGTGAACTCGTATACACTGATGCACTCTTTGACATTGATATCTGGTCTGGACCGAGCTGCTATCATCATGCGAGAAAAGAGTGACCTATCTTCCCTTAACTCCAACACGGTGTCATTGATGGTTATTTTGACTTTCTTGAATGCTGATTTACATGTATTCAGTTGCACTTTTTTTATGGGATCCCAATTCTATTTGAAGTAATGCGCTCACTGACGAACTTCTCATAACGCTCTTTCCCAATGTGCGGCATGCCAATCATATCATCTTGAATGTTCTGTGGAACCACCGACTTGGTGAATATATTAATCAATTCTTTGCTATCGTAGTTGAACGGATTTGTGAAGTCTTCAAACACCTTCACTAACGATTACTTATGCTTCCTTTGTCTAAGTGTAACTGCTTGGGAAAGTTGGTGATGTAGTGTGGGTTTGTCTACTAAACTCACGTTTTCCACAAAATGTTGAGATTCTTTAGAAATTCTTGCTAACTCTGGTTGCACTAAGAAGAACCGAGCTAAGGCACTTGGGTTCATCGTTAAACCAATGATTCCTCCATTCACTTTCAGGAATTTATTTTCGTGCTCAAGGGCTTCATCAGAGCCTAATGCACAGAAAGGAACTTGATTTTTATTTACTACCCAGTTCCCTTTCCGAAACTCGTCGACAATATTTGGATCTGTTAACTCCAGGTCCTTCATCTCGGACAAATATACAGAAATCGTACTTGAATAATTGATCCGATCCAAAGCAAAAAAATACTTGTTGAAGTCATCGAGTGCTTCCAGATGTAGATCCCAGTCTCCTGTACGTACAGCACGATGAAACAACAGCATAGATTGTACCATATCTATATATGTGCGGAAAACGGTAAATAAGGGATTAGTCTGTCCATGTACCTCGTCGAACGTGCACATTTTCTCTGCAATGTGATACTTTACTAATATTCCTACTGGATTTTGGTGTGCATGTGGTATTTCTTCATATTCACGTTTCTTCCAAAGCTGTGCTAAATAATTTCCGTACTCTTGACAACTCGTCTTAAGTTCAGGATAGGTACCTAGAAATTGCTTGAAGTATAAGTGGTTCAATGCAGAGAAGGTCGTAATGTGAGCAGTTAGTGCGCGTCTTATATACCGTCCTTCGACAATTTGTCTCACTGTGATTGGTCCATACAATCCACCTTCAATCCAGGCATCTGGAATACCTGTTCCTTCTATATATGCTCCAATTGTCTTGAGTTGAGCCATAAGTACATGAAGCTCTCCAGGACGAAGTATCCACTTTCCTTTGCAATCGTCTAGAGTCATTGCCATCTGCTGTACAGGTCTGTATAGACCCATATCCAGAGTAACAACAGTCTTTTGCTGCCCACCACTGATTTTCTCAGTTATCTTGGATAATCGATTCATAAAAGTGTACTGGGCAGATGTGGTAGTAGGTGATTCTCCAATGAGAGGTAGAACAGACACTCTGGTTGTTGGTTTAGCTTTATTAGTAAGTGAGTTGTATGCAGCCCATGTGGGAGGATCCATAAGTGTTATGGGTTTTTCGTCATTTTCATTTACGAGTAGATTTTCATCGAAACCATTTGAAGATTCTTCAAGTATGTCATTTTCTCTCAGTTCTGCTATTACCTGTTCTTTGTCAATATCTGAACGCAAGTCACCATCACTCAATTCCAAAGTTGACTGTAAATTAATCAATGGTCTTGGCTATGCTCCATGCTAAATCTTGAAGAATGCCTTCCTTGAAGCACGTGTAACTCTTTCTATTTGACTCAATATTAGTGTGTGGATCCTTGGATTTTATTTTTGGGGGCATGATACATGGTAGAGTATCTGTTATGCTTGCAGGAATCTCTTTGAGTGAACGATGGGATGAAGGAGCCTTGAGAACAAGACTAGTCCGCTGGTCATCTACAGCCTGGTTTCGGTAAATAACCATTATTGTCCCATGCAATGTGTTTTTTCCATCAGGTGTGTCTTCACTGAAGTCACAATTATCCGCTCCACACCAAATAAATCTTCCTTTGAACGATATTTGGAGGAACATACACGCCATCATTCAAGTCCATTTGTCTAATAACTTCGGCGGCCAATTGCGTTTCTAGCCTCAAGACTCTGTTATATTCAATGGAAACTCCCAAACCGTGTAAAAGTTGAACCAACCAATTACTTCTTGTCTTGTGATGTATTGTAAGACCCACTGCCACTTGAAGAGGTGTCTCTACTACATGCCGAAATGATGAAGATGACCTTTTAACTTGGCGATCGGAAACACAAGCATATCGTAAATTTTGAGCAAGCTGCTTAGCCCTTATATCTATTTGTTTATTCTTTTGCGAATCGAGTGGCAAATTGGTGCATCCACTACCACTTATACACCATTTGAAGAAATAGTATGCTTTCTGGGTTATGTTATCTTCAGTACCGTCTTCAACAGATCCATTAAACTTCCATTTACGTGCTTTTATCAGTGACTGTCTTATTATCTTGGCTGCTTCAAATAGAGTTTTTGCCTCGGCATCCAAGTTTTCATAACTTTCTTCAATCGAGGAAATGGCTGTATCTCTTGTAATTTTGAGAGAGATTCTTTGTGACTCGTTTGAGCGTTTGGGATCACTGAATTCTACTCCCAGATCTGACATTTCATGTATAATCGATTTCTTTAACTGTTTTCGCGATTCAATGTGACATTCATGAACACCGTTAGCTGAACAAATCGTAATATAAGTTGCATAGATATTTGCCATAGTCAAAACATTCCCTGCCTCGAGAATATCTCGAGTCGTGCTTAAAAACTCAATTTTTGACACAATACTTGCCATGCTGAATTCATCAATAATTTTACCATCAGTTTCTTCTTTTCTTTTGTTATTTCTCACGTATTTAGTCCAACACGATTTATGATATGAAACATCAATAGCATGAGCATCTTTTGAATCAATAGAAGCATTAAGTCTTACACTCAGTTTGGGATTGTTCAATATTTTAACAGCTTTCTGTAAGTTTTCACCAGCTTGAGTTGTAGCCACTGTACTTAGTGGATCACTCCCTTCTTCCTGGCTCATCGCAAAAGAAACACATCTCTTTACGATAACCAACGGTTTTGGCTCTTGTGAAGGGTAACTCTACTTTATCATTACTACAGAGATCCACCTGACTTTCACTGCATCTCTTCTCAGCTATCGAAATCGATTTCTTGTTCAAAGTATCTCGGTAACAACTTCGGTGCCATGAAGCATTTTTTAAACGTAAATCCTCCACAGTGATGTCGCCCAACCTTTTTCTAATATCAACGAACTTACTTTCGTTCCAAGAGGCTCTGTTATCTATACAACTTAGAATTTTATCATAACTATCAAATAATGGTTCTTCCACTAAATAATCATTTTGTTCCTCAAAACAAATCAGGCATACACGTTGATCACTGTCAAATCTTTTTCGCTTAGCACTTGATGACGACGGAACGTCCAATTTTGCGACTGGTTCCATCCTTATTTAATCATCACACAAACTATTAAAACGATTCAATCCTTACGATTCCGAGGCACAACATGTCTAATAAAAATATTGTAGAAAATTACTACAATATTATCGATTATTATATCTAAAAGAAGGATGATTTTCGAATAACTTGACTTGATTTCTATGACCAACCACTGGCAAATGCAAACAAACACCAGCACACTTTGTATAGCAAAACTCAACTAAATGAATCTCATACAACAATCACAAATAAAATTAGTGCCCCTGTTATGCCATGTGTGCATTTGCAGGTGGGCATTTGACTTTTCTATACAATTTCTCAACAATAGCGGTTACTTTGACGTGATTATAGACGATATTCTCAGAAGATATTTCATACTATTGTTTCAAATCATCAGAAGACACATTTTGTTACATTATTACAATATTATTTCTCTATTGCTTTTATATTTTCATTTCTTAAGATTATACACCGTATATCAGACTCGAATTTGTGAGAGGAATATCTCATAACAATGTAAGTTATGTTAAATTGACTTTCTGCTCACAATTAACATTAATTTGAACATAATTTCAGTCATTTCGAATAGTTTCTGAGTGACATTTTGAAACCGCCATCTTGAAATGTTCTAAGACACAATAAATTCATATTATGCTCATCATTAGCATTCATTTGAATCTAATTACGCTCATTTTAGATGATTTTCGAAAAAAGCATGCAACAATATCGAGCGCCATTTTGGAGGCGCCATCTTGAATTTAATACTCAAATTTATTTAAAAATCATTATTACCACTATAGTCTATCAATTGCCTGCAATTATGTCCTTCTCACATGGTTTTGAAAAAATAATGTGAAATTTAAGCGCCATCTTTGATCCGCCATCTTGGATTCCTGCACGGAGTCAGAGGTCGCCTACAAGTGGATTGAACATGTTTAGGGGTATATAAATCGAATCCCGAAAACCGCTTGCTTCCATTACGAAGGAGCCCACGGGATATGAATATCATACCAGATGCTTACCGACTATTCATAGGCCTGTCGTGAGAGACAATTTTTGTTTCGTGATTTTTCCATTCAGAGATTTGTGAGCAAAATGTATTCTGATTTTTTTGTTAAATGAGCTGATATCAGGAGTGATAGCAGACGACTTGAAATGAAGCATACATATCGAGGAGAAGCTTAGATGAAGAACGATAATATCCAGAACGAGATCCAATTATCATTTCACCACGAGCCTATAGCTATATAATAAGATAAGTTTGAATATTCCGAGTGTAACTCGCAACCATAGACACTACTTCAGATCTGTTTATGATCAAGTGTCATTTCCACCGGATTGATTATTTCCGGAAAATTCTTTGATTTCTTGCCCATAGCGTTATCGTTTAGACACTGCACAGTATTTCTTGTGTATTCACTTTGATATGGAATTCTAATTGAATATGCATGTGGTGAGTGATGAGGGAAGGTGACTCGAGTAAATCTATACCAAAGCTTATTATATGGGATTTCATTAGATTCATATTTATATTTGAGAACAAAGTTGTATGCATAGTAGCTATTAGAAGCTTTCATGCATTTTGTAATTAATTATACAATTTCCACAAAAATCTTCATACCCAATATCGATATAGCTCTAGCTCGAGTCAGCATTTTTCCGATTAGTAATATAACAAAATGACTCTTCCTGTCCTTCCGACTCTGATATTCACAAAATGCGACCTTGGGGATATTACATTTATTGGATGGAATTTTGTTCACCTTTTATTCACAATTTGATAGTCATCAACATTATGTGACCGTATGAGGTTATTCCAAACTCAAAATCATTTTCACACTTCTACAATCTCTTCAGAATATTACCAAATCATCATTCGATATTAAGTGAGATTTTAAAATCAAATAAGAAGCTTAGTATAAATATCAGTCTACATGTGTATATTGATATCAATATAATATTGAGAAACGATTAAATAAAATGAAAAAACAAACACTGATTCCAAAAAAGAATGAACAACAAATCTATATGACTGAATTATACATAATAAGATGTAGTAACAAGACGCTTACTATAAATATCAGTCTCCATGTATTAATATAAATATGATAAAGAAACAATCAAATAAAATGAAAAAACAAATATTGGTTTCAAAACAAAATAATCAATAAATCTATATGACTAAATTATATATATAGTTTCAAGACGCTTACTATAAATATCAGTCTACTTCTCTAATATGCATATTATATTTCAAGAAACGAGTGAAATGACAAAAACAAACCTACATTTCAAAAAAGTGATCAACACAGAAATATACAAATATAAATAATAAGTATTTGTGTTATAGTAACAAGGTGCTTAAATATCAGACTTCATGGCATATTATATAAATACTATATCAAAAAACAATTGAATAAAATTAAGACAAATATGAATATCTCAATGACTAAATAACTAAAAACAACGCATATGGAAATCTAAGAAGGTGAGATATAACGCAAAATATTTAGTTCAATAACGAGTGACATCTCCGTCGTTATCGATTACCAACTGGAGGCGCTGCTGCCCAGCATGGTGCCTCAGCGCAGCGGCATCTCTTCTGCGGGGAGGGTCCCATTCCCTAACCATCTCAGCCCACAGGGTTTCAATCGGGAGTCTTGGGTGGCCAATTGAGAGTGAACACTTCCGGATGCTGGCCAAACCATGCCCTGGTAATGTTTGAAGTGTGCACAGCCCTGTTGTCTTGCACGAAGTCAATGATATCAGGTGCAGGATGAATAACACGCACTGACGGCAGCATAGCGTCCTCTAAAACATCGCAATACTCCAAGAGTCCATCCTGGCTGATACCTCGAGCCGGCGTCATCCACCCCCGACACGCAACGGAAAGGCGTCCACTCCTGTCTTTTCGGTGGATATGTCGCGGATGGAAGCGAGTGTCACGCGGTCTCCACAGTCGTGGCTTCGCATCGCGCGTCTTTGAGAACACCTTTTCATCGGTGAATACCACGCTGTCCCAAGATTGAGCGGGACGATTCACGTAGTCTAAGGCGAAGGCGAGCCGCTGGTCTTTATGGGCTTGTGTTAGGTTGAGTTTAACAGCAGGCACACTGTGGGAGCGACCTCCGGACCTCAACCTCCTTCGAATGGTATCGACCGACATGGACAGACCCGGGCCACGAAGAACGGCACCAGCCGACGTCTTGGGTTCGTCGACCGACGTTTGAATTATTGTTTCGTCTTGTCCTAGAGTTGTCACCTTGGGGCGACCAACTCTAGGACGGTTCTTTAGGCCTTGGTCTGCTTCGACCTGGTATCGGATAATCCATTTCTTCACAGTTGATAAATGGCAGCCTATTGCCTGGGCAATATCAACCTTACGTCGGCCTTCCTCCTTGTATTCCTTGTATTCCCCATCACCGGCATGTCGTGGCATCTAGAATGAAATCCATGAATATGAAAACCTACAACTATTTTGAACACTACATTCATCATTAATTTATATAAGTTGTGTATATATATATATATATATATATATATATATATATATATATATATATATATATATATATATATATATATATATATATATATATATATATATATATATATATATATATATATATATATATATGTTGTTTCGGATGTTCTCGCGGTCGAATGTAGATGTTAAACTCTTTTCTCGGGACAACCACGTTCGCTCTTTAGAATACAATTGCGGGATCTGAAAAGATCCGTTGTTGTTCCGACGTTTCGACAAGATATCACTTGTCATCTTCAGGGATCCGTGTTGATCAGCAGGCTGCGTGTAACCGAAAGGCGTGAGCTCTCTTCGATCCCAGGTGAAGTACCCTCTGCTGTGAAGAGCCCGCTGCATCCTGCTGCGTTCTCGGTTGTCATTGGTCGGGGCGCTCGGCCAATGGTAGCGCTCGCTTTCGTCTGGCTCCGAGTGCTGCGCTCAGTCTCTCTCAGGTGCGTGTCGCGTCACAGTGTGGCCCACGGTCACGGCATCAGTGACTACAGCGCCTGCTGATCGTAAGCGGCGGCTTCACTGCTGGGCACACTCTTCTTCTTACGTCTGTCTACTCTCATCGGCGGTGCTGTCGTTTTGGCCGGGGGAGAAGTCGGCAGTACGCGCTGACCCACGAGTAGAGGCTTCCAGGTGGCTGGCAGTCGCAGGGCGTCATCTCGGGTGTTCATCGTGTGCGGCCGCTTTTCAATTTCGACTGCTTCTCTGTAGATCCGGGGGCGTTCGTGGTCGATCCTGGCTATTGTTCTCGCGTTGTCGAAGTCAATCCAGTAGTTTTCCGTGGACGCGTGGAGTGCGAGTGCCGACGAGTGTTCTTGTCGTCTGATTGATGACCGGTGTTCGTCTAGGCGGGCCGAGATCTTACGATTAGTGCGGCCTATGTATGTTTGCGCGCAAGACCCGCACGGCACTTCATAAATGCCGTGTGACTCGAGAGGCACAGAGTCTTTCACGCCTCGCAGCATGGATGATATTTTTCTGTCAGCTCTGAAGACAGTCTTGACATCATGTTTTCTTAAAAGACGGCTTATTCGATCGGTAGATCCTCGCACATACGGAAGATAGGCTGTTGGTCTCTCGTCCCTCTGGTTCTTCACATGATTCGTTGTTTTCCGAGGTCAGGTAAGGTCGCATCATAGAGGTTCATTGTTATGGCGATGTTTAAGGCCATAGGGCAAAGGTAATATCATTTGGGCCCTCTATTAATTGTAAGTCTGGAAAACCATTCAACCGTCTAAATCTCCCAACTCCAACGTAGTCGGGTTTGGGGGTGAAGGTAGCTCCACTGTCTTTTTTCTAGGGCGCTTGCGATCTCGAAGCCGGGAGGCCATTCCGTCTTCCTTCCATAGTCTGCTTCTCCTCTTTTGCTTCCTATTTATTATGAAAACCATAATAGGCAATAATAATTCGGCGTATGGTATTTTGCCATGTAAGACACTGAAATTGGTAGGGGGTCATGTATGTCTGGTTCTGTATCATTTGTCATTTGTAATAGTAACTACGGTTAAGGTTAGGTTGCTACAGGTATAATATAGCCCAGGGCATACAAAAAACCATTAATTTCTCTATCAATTCACAGCAATGTTGTAGCCACTGCATTAAAAATGTAGGCCTACATTAGGGACGGGGATACAATGAATTACTAATTCACAAGAGAAAACCTCAAAGCAATATTAAAAACCCAGTTAAATTTACGATTAAAACTGCTTCCTCTTTTCCAACAGCTGTGTCAGTTGTTCAAACTTAGTTCGGGTTTGGCCGCTGCGTTCCAGAATCAGCTGTCATTGTGAAAAATAATCTTAGTTGGGAACCCTCCAAAGGATCCCGGACCCCTTGGGCGTGGTGTGGGGGCTTGTGTGGCCAAGTGAATCCCCAGAGCTATCGTCGGGAAGCAATTTCATTTGCTCCCAGCAAGGGGTCACCCATGGCCGATAGGTCTGGGGTTTGAGGGTACAGGACCCAAGTTCGGACACGAGGTGGTCGAGTGGGTGCCCTATTGGTGACCCGGAGTGTGTGGAGGGGTGCCCTGGTTCTAGTTTCTTCCTTATATTATTCTTACTCTTTTCTCTCTCTTTCCTTACCTTCTGTGTTCTGCCGGTTACCTCTGCGCTTGAACGCCCACGACCGTTGACACCATGGCTATGAACATTGACATGTTCCATGAATTAATGACGACCCAGCATCTACAATGGAACAGAACCCAATCCTAAGGTGACCACAATCGTTGCCGAGGGGATGAATGGCTACGGGATAAAGTAGTTCCAACTGATGTACTTCTGGGCATACTGGTGACCTCAGTTATTTAACCGTACTTTCACACGGCGGGGCTCTGTGCGAGTTGACTTTTAGTCCCTAGCTGCTCGTGGGTTCCCAATATTGGATTACACTCAATTTCCCCCCTTTTTCCCCCCAAAGAAAAAGAACGATCTTACGAGATCTCATGGTTCAAAAAAGAAAACAAAGTTTCACCAAAATCTAGAAAAGCTGCAAACCACCTAGCCCTAGATTTCTACAAATAGTGAACGTTCTGATGGCCCAAAACATTTTCTGGTGACGTCTCACCTTGCGCTATCGCAGAAAAGACTAAGGGGTCTTGCGGGTTACTTGTCCGCAAGTGTCTAAGGTAAGAACAGAAACTCTTTTACTTTAGAGGGGACAGGTATGATATTCAATCGAAACTCCTCTGAAGGACACTAGTTTTGCTAAATTTATTGCCCTTTCTTGGCAGTCCGCATCCCTCCCTTAATTCATCTAAAAGGGAGTGATTACTGTAATGATCTATTATTGCTGTGGGACGGTTCCTGAAAATTAAAATCCGAAACTTCGGCAGCTACACAAATGTTCCGGACGTTATGACCGTATACCGGACGGTTGATGGGAAAAGAAAAAACAACCTACGCACGATCCATGCTAACCTTTTCTACCGGTACCATTACGACGAAATTGCTAGCCTGGGTGATAATTCTATTCCTGTCAGACTTACATTCCGAATCCAACTCGTTGTGACATCTGCCAACGTGTGGAAATGCCAACGCCTTTTGCAAAGCTAAGCCCATTTGCCCGAAAAACTGCGGGCCTGAGAAAAGGAACGATGAAACGCCTTGCGTGTACGGACTCCGTGCATCAATGCAAGGTGGTGGCACGCGGCGTCGTAAAGGCAGCAGTTAAGTGGGATAGAGGAAAAAAGAATCAGGCGGAGGGATCAAAAACTGTCGATAAAAATTTCATATCAGGAGTGCTCGACGAAAGTATAGAATTTCCTTTTCCGCCAACCACTACTCTCAAATCCTTTTGCCAAACGCGCGGCTGGTCCGTCACATCTCCGCAAAACCAAGAATTACTTGATTGAAAGCTGAAAACAAGGAAACTTATTGGACACGGCAGAAAATTGGGAGGAGCTAGGGTCTTCGCAAAATGCAAAAAATCGACAGTTTACAAGATGAAATTCAACAATTTAGTCGCATTGCGAAATCCAAATTCACCTCCGAAAAGCGCGGCGGAACAAAACCCGGTGAGGACAAATGGTAACAAAGGGGAGGATGAAAGAGGGAACCTCCGGTGTCGGGCGCGCACCCCGACACCATTGAGCGCCGGTGTCGATGGCGTGCCCGGGACACCCGGGGGACTCACGCGCCTAAACAAAAACAAAAGAACAAAGCAGTACCCAAGAACAAACAAGGATTGTAGCCGCCGAGCTCGGCATTCCCGTGAAGCCTTCCGAGGGGAAATCTTTTATCTAAAAGGAACTTAGAATTTGTCAAATTGCCTAAGCTTGGTCTTGGGTAAAACCCTAAAACCAACAGAAAGAGTAAACTCGAACATGGCCTTGTGCTGCAGGGGAACTGCAAAAGGGTTCCGAGCTACATCGAAGAAGTTCGTTTACTGATTTCAAATTTAACATAAGTCTTGTCTACAAGGGAGGAACTCGTTTTAAATTACAAGCCCATCTGTCTCAGAGGGTTATTCATTTTACCAGAAAGGGACAAGTTTACTGGTGAGGGAGGCTAGTGGAGGAGTAAGCGATTGTATCCCATGCAAGTTGCTATGCAGAGGAAAGTACCTGCGGAAGCCTCTGAAGGCAGTGGCTGTCAGAGGTCCCTCCACTGCCCACCACGATTTGTTGAGCCTTACTTACCTCCCAGGCTGACAGAGGCACTGAAAAAACAATGGAATAACCTCAGCGCACAAATACCACCTACTGTCGTATTGGTCGGAGACTTCACTGCTCATAACCGACAGTGGGGAAGGAGTGACAATGTAGACAATAGGGGAAATCTGTGGAAGACTTTTCTAACTGCAAACAACTTGGTTCTTCTTAACACCGGCTCACCCACACCTGTCAGCTCTGGTTTTGGGAAACTACCTCAATGAGTGACTGGCAGCATGCTCACCTTCATCTCACTCAAATTATGGGATGGAGGGGAATGGGACGATTCCTTGGGTAGTGGGACCATTCCCAATTTTTGAATCTCAACTTCAAAAATGAACACCTAGAATAGAAGTGGAACGGCTTCAGGCGCGTGATGGTGGGCGGTTCAGGGAGGCTTGGGTGTCTTGATGGCGATAAGACCTTCCCTGACAGTCAAAAACAGGTTGGGACTTTATGTCACAAGGGGGGCCACCATCATAAAAGCAGTGAAGCGAACCATCCACCAAATCTGGTAAAAACGGCCGCACTCCAGTTCCTTGGTGGAAAACAAAACCGAATGTGCTGAGGCAATCAAGAAACGTAGAGAGTCACGGATTGTAAGTACTATTCAACAGCGGGGAACCTGAGTGTCTTTCCGAAAGCTTAGGGCAAAAAAAGCTAGGATACTATTAAAACAAAACGTAAATTTCGTGAAACCAGTATGTGTCGTCAATACTGAACGTACGCCTCGACACAAAGATATGGGATAGGGTGAAAAAGATTCTCCGGTAAAGTGTTAGTGCCGGCATATCTGGGCTAGAAGTAAAAATACATGTCACATCGCCAGGAAGAAATAGCCACTTCGGGTGGGAGCACATGCTGTGGTGTATCAAGTTCAAAACAACTACTTCAAAAGTTCTTCGAAGAAAACTGTAGAGGAACGGGAGAATTCTAAGATTTTTAATGTGCTAATAATGAATTACCTAGAATGGTCCCTCAGCTTATGGAACTAACGTCAGCAATACGCGAGTAGAGAGATACCGCTACGGGGCAAGAACTTGGTTTCATCACACCATGGCTGAAGAAATTTATCACACAAATGCTATCGAAATCTATTAGGTATTTTAACAACATATTTCTATCGGATGACTTTTCCCAGCTTCATGTTGGAAGCCCCATTAGTGTACCTATTTTTACAACCTGGGAAAGGATCGGAGCTAGGTTCCAATTATAGACCTATCCTCGCTTCACAAGGTCTGTGTAAAATCTAGAGAGATTAGTCAAATGTTAGGTTGGATGTGGGTTATGGTAACGGCGGAATCTTATGCTGTGGCAGCAGTCTGCTTCCGCCGCCACTCGATTCGAATGGTTACCTAATCAACCTCGAAAGCCATGATCCAGGGACGTATTTATTTCAAAAAACATCATCTTCTCGCGGTCTTTTTCTACCTAGAAAAAGCTTACGCTACTACTTGGAAATTGTATTTTAAGAAAACGCTTCACAATGGGGTTTCCGAGGGACTCTGCCCTCTTTTTCTCCAATTTCGTATCGAAAGGGACGCTTCCAAAGGTTACGAGTGAAAAATGTTCAATCTCCATCTTTTAACAAGATAACGGTGTTCACAAGGGCTCTGTCCAAGTTGTCACCTCTTTCTGAGCCAGAATGGAATAGTCTCTAATATAAAAAACCTCATGGACCCCTATGCCTGAGGATGTGAGAAAAATCGGTGAGACACTTTTCATATAATAATACATATTCATCTCATATTTTTATTGAGATATAGTTTTCTCACTCATTTTTATTTGTTCAAATCTCATTTATCCAGGAAAACTATCCTCATATTAATAATTGACATATTCATCTTCATATTTAAGTGAGATACTCGTTTTGTCTCATTTTATTTTCTCACATCTCATTCAATCATCAGGAATAGGGGGTCTGTTAGCGGTTACTTTTTCGTAGATGGATTGGGCGATTTTTTGTAAATCAGCCAAGTGAAAGTCCAACGCAGGAGCGGCAGCTCCAAGTTAACAGTGTCAAGATTAGAAACGTTGGGCGGACGAGACCTGGATTCAAATTTTCGCAAAAAAACATCTTGCATCGAATTTTAATCGGACTGGAGAGGTCTTAAAACCACCAGCCAGCACTCAAAGCTTGCCGGTTTTTCAGAAATACCGACCGAACAACAGTTAGGATTCCTAGAATGACGTTCGATCGGAGGTTTGAAACTGGAAGCACATATAACAACCACTAAAGTTTGAAAGTGGGCCGAAAATCAAGAATAATACTCAAAAATACTTACCGGAATTCTTGGGGTGCAGACGGTGGTGGGACGATTGCTTAGGGGACTGTATAGAGCCATGATTCGGTCCAGACTGGACTATGGTTCTATTGTCTACGCATCAGCCAGGACCTCATACCTGCAAACAATAAACCACGGTTTCATAATATAGGATTACGTTTAGCAATAGGAGCCTTTCGTACGAGTCCTATTGTTAGTATCAATTGTGATTCTGGTGAACCTCCTTTAGACGTCAGGACGGGATTATCTTACATGGTTGTATTATATCCAAACTCCGTGGCATGGCTAAACACCCAGCGTACGTACAGTATTTTCCCCACGGTATAAAAAGATATATGAGACAAAAAGCAATGCCACCAGGACCTCTTGGAGTTCGGACCTCAGAATTATTGGAAAATAAACAACTTACTCCTCCCGTCTGTCCAAGGCATAGGTTTCAGTAGAACTGCTCCTTGGACTTGTTCCTGAACCTGTGTGCTTAACACAACTGGCCCAAGCACACAAAGGCAACTACACCTGACTCAGTGTACAAACAATCTTTCTATGAACTGTGCCAGTCATATAAAGATTACACATTTATTTATACTGATGGCTCCAAGTTGAATTCAGCAGTGGGGTGTGCTTTTACCATGGGTGCCGTGAGTGTGAAATTTAAACTGAATCCTTCCTGCAGCGTTTTTTACAGCGGAACTCTACGCAATATATCGAGCGCTGTCGTATGTTGAGCATCGAGGAATGAGAAATATTTAATCTGCTCCGACTCTCTCAGTTCACTACAGGCCATAACCAATATCTTCCCCACCCAACAACTGATTCAGATGATCCAAACTCTTCTTGCCGATCTCAAGGTTCGTGATTGTAAGGTAGCTTTCTGCTGGATTCCTGGTCATGCGGGAATACTTGGCAACGAGAAGGCAGACCAGGCAGCGAAGGAAGCTACTCTTAGAACACGAACGGATTTCAGGGATGTACCATCAAGTGATGTGAAGAATGATTTTAAAATGCATATTAAGGACTCATGGCAGAATCAATGGAACCTGGTTACTCTTAATAAACTAAAATCAATTAAATCAGTTGCCAATTCATGGAGCTCTTCAAGCAGGGTATTGAGAAGGGAGGAGGTTGTTTTAGCTCGCATGCGTATTGGCCATACCCTGCTTACCCACGGTCATCTCCTCAGGCGAGAAGAGCCGCCTGAATGTGAGGAGTGCCTTGAGCCACTCACTGTTCGTCACCTCCTGATCGACTGTGACAGGTTCCGGGATCTGCGCCGGCGCCTGCGCATGCCGGAGGACCTGTCACTGATCCTAGGTGACGACCAGGCGGCTGTTGATCGCCTGATGGTGTTCTTGAAACAGTCTGGTGTTTTTAATCTAATATAAGTGTTATTTATTCGAGTTCGCACTCTACCTGTTTCGGCCTTTTACACCGGAGCAGGTTTTTAACTGTCCACTGTTATGGTTATTAGTTCTCTAGTTAGGTTTAAGTCATAACTATTAGTGAAAGATCTAGTCATATAGTTAGAAACGATTTCGAACGATCGCAATATGTTATTTAGTTTAGTTTCTACCGCACGTGTTTCGGCTATTTACACCGTAGCATATTTCTAATTGTGCAATGTTCGTGTTACTAGTTATTAAGTCAGTTCATTTCAACGTGAGATCAACATAATATTTACCGGCGCAATATAACCTCGTCGTTGACGCGCCGTTAAACCCCAATATTCATTCATTCTTAGTTGGAGGTTAATGTTTACACTGTCATTTCATTTGATGAAAACATATTTTCTGTGAGTCAAGATTTGGATCTTGATGGATATCTAGGCCCAATTCGATCATTAATTTCAGCTAGGCCTATTCCATACTTCGAAAAATTGTGCACCGGTATGCTTATGGTTTAAACTAATTTTACCTAACCTAACCTAATTCAATGAAAGCAACAAGCCTGTTCAAAACTAGAGGCTTAAACTACTCAAAGACTTATTTATAATAAAATTACACCTCTTTCTTTCTTTACGACAGTAGACCTACGATCAACCGTGGTTCATTGTAATGCGCATTTTGATATTTTGCTTAATGCTGACAGTCGTTAGGCCTAGTGGTGCAAACAATTCACACTGAAAGTAATTTATCTTTAGTTGTACTGTGACTGCCCCAGCAATAATGGATAAATACACTATAAAAGAAGTGTGCATTTAGTTGTCCACAAAATAATGGTGTAGTTTAAGTAGACCTAGCCTAATTTTTAGTTGCAGTATTTGACGAAATCTTCGTAGGCAAAATTGACGGAAGAGTTGAAATGGGTTGTTCATGATTCGTTCAACACAGTCGCACGACAGAGTTTATATTAGTGTGAAGTTCCTATTATACGTAGTTTTCAATTTCTTGTAGGGCCTAAGCCATGAAGTTCTTCGTTTAAATTTGATTGAGTTGATGACCTTAGTTGATGAAATTCAGGAGAAATTGCATTGAAAATTTGCGTTTTAAATTAGTTAACACCATGTTTGTAATAATGGGAGGAAGGGAAAACATTAACCTACTCTGTTGGTCATATGGTGAAGACTAGGTCGATCAGTGAGTGGTAGATAGCGACCGTAGGTACAATCCCCGTTATCGACCATCTTTATCTCTGCCACCGTCAAAAACTGATACAAGTGATAACAGAGACGGTGAGTGTGTTGAAAAACTTGACCTTTCCAGGCCAAATTTTGAAACAATATTTTTTGCGATCACAATTGACCGGCCATCTCTGGCATGACTTGAAATTTCAAGTTACTACCGCGTTTAGAGGTCTACTCCATTTAAGTCACCACCAGCTCAGTTTATAATCCAACAGTAGGCCGTAATAATAATAATATTTACGAGAAAATTGCAATACCCATGGTTTCTTGAAATTCTTATGAATTGAAGTTTCATGGCTGTCATTTGAAAATTCAAAATATTCCTTAGGATTAGGACAAGGCCTGAACTGAAATAAAATCAATTAGTCAGGTCTGTCGTTGAAGGTTGAATAGTGTACTCAGTTGTTTGTCGATGCCTGTTGAACATTGTTGGGTAATGAATTTAAAAATTAGGCCTAAAGGATTAGTTTTTCCAAAAATGTTCAATTAAGCAAAATAACATCAATTCAAAAGATTGTATACTACTTTGGGATTAGAATAGGCCTACATAAATGCATCACAGTTTCCTAAGTTTATAACGAATGTTTGGAGCGTGAGATTATTTGATTTCTGAACTGTGGCTCAACGAATAGAAATAAAATAGAGATCAAATAACTGAACATCAAGCTTATCCTCAAATTTCATATAGTTTATTAATTCTTGAAAAAGTAAATATTCACTCAGTTTTTTAGCGTTTTCACCATACTGTGGAAATGGAAACACACAAGTTTATATGTTTGGCTGAAATAAGAGGGACCAAAAACACCTATTCGTCGCGTAGAATCGCTGACTTTCTATAGAAATAAATTTCTATGTAAAATTATTGCGCTTGGCTTATGCAAATTTCTACAATCTTCGACTACACACTCATAAAATTTGTCCACATAGCCTGTATATTTTCTAATCAACAAATTGAAGAAAAAAACTGCTATGATCACACCCAGTGTGTAATGGAATAGGTTTTCAAAATCCGCTGACTTTTTTATGCGTAAAAGAATCGCTGGTTTTCTACGTATATTATAAATTTATGCGCTTTGAAATTGTAATTGGTTACGGTCTAACATTGAACGATAATAACTTTTGTCCACATAGGCCCAGCGTGAATATTTTATAATTCAATAAGAAACGAATTTCTTTTTGGCGTACCGCCCACTTTTGGTTCTATAAGCAACGGTTTTGTTCATTTTATTTCCTGGTTTTAAATGAATTTAATAATAATTACATTACCTTTTTCATACCTATTTCAATTCAATCAGCAACAATCGACAAGCAAGCAGTGCTATATGAGCAAACATCAAGGAAACTATCAGTGTCATTAAATTTACAAGATAATTGAGCTCTAATTGAAGTTGACATACAATTCAAAGGCTAGGCTTCTTTTGAATGTGTCCGTGGAGGACGTCACCGAACACCTGCGAGCCGCCGCTCTTCCGAAGACGGCTCTTCCGCACGGAGGCAGTGGACCAGCTACTCAATCAAGGCCTCCCCATCTTCCACCACCCTCTATGTGTGCCGCTGCCAATCGTTCAGGCATTGAGTTTATAGGTTAACGCAATGGTTCGGTGAGGTTAGGTTGCATGCATTTTGCTATTTCAATTTACAAAGCTTCTTCTTCTTCTTCGAAGCTTCTTCTCACATTATTATTTAGCTAAATAATAGAAAAATTATGAATAAACATAGGCCAGGGCAACTAAACATATCATCCCACGATCATACAGCGTCAAATTGATATTAATACTATGCCTACATCATTTCACAGTAATTTTGTCAATTTTATTCCACAAATGTTAAATGCAAATGTTATCACTACAATGTGCTAGGGCCTGGATTGGTTTCTCTTTTGTAGTTTTGTAAGTAAATATTTCCAGATCGTAGGTTTATCAATAATTATATTACATTATAATTACATAACTTCATACAATCAGAAACGACCGAGAACAGCAACAGCATTGAGATCAACACTTCAATGGCAACAGACTAGAGATGCCGTAGACTATATCGATATTTTGATAAATCGATTCATTTCCTTTCGATACATCGATTTTTGAATCGATACAATTGGTTCCGATATATTGCTGAATCGATGTTTTATATTAATTTTAAATTTGTCAATTATATTTTGTTTTCGAAGTATAATTTTGTAGCGTACGGTTATGTACAGCTCTCGACTCTCGCCACCTGTCTTCGCTCTTCCACTTTCATTTATTAACGAACTTTCGCGATGAACACTAGGCGCCAGAAAACAATTCATATTCTGGATATTTCCCAATTGAACAGAAACCACTTTGTTGTCAACTGTTCACAAGAGTTGGTGATCCAACTTCATCAAAATCAGATACCATACAGTACAATACCAAAATTACGAAAAGTCTTACATGAAATATTTGCATTCATTGAAAGTGACTTGGCAAAAACACACAATATTCATTGGAAACTTGAATAGCTCTACCGGTATTAAAATTTGAAAAATCGATTTTTCAAATTCAAATATCGATTTTCTCACTTCCGATTAATCGATGAATCGAATCAGAATAAAAAATATCGAATCGAATCGACGTATCGATTTTTTCGCTATATTGCGGCATCACTACAACAGACCAGTTTCCCTTCGAGCTCGTTTCGCTATGTAACTCTCGTTCTTGTTGAGAGAATTCGTAATTCTTTCGTCGAGCAGGCCGTGAACGTGTTGCCAATAATTGCTCAGTAATTGGTTGTTTTTTGTGTACGTAACATCAAGAGTTATTACGAACTAATCAACTATAAAGAAGTATCATCATTATATATATATATATATATATATATATATATATATATATATTATGTATCATTATTATATTGAAATTTGGTGGAAATTTGAAATTTTTTGAAGGACATTTTTTTTTATGAAAATTATTCTTATGGGTTAATTGGAAAATGGAAAATTAGTTTTCTCAGAAGTGGTGCAACCGATTGCGTATAAAAACTAATGGGATTCAATCCAGATGATGACACATGAGCATGCCAAGTTTCAATCGAATTTGAATTTTCGGCTGACCTGTAGAGCGCGAAAAAAAAAAAAAAAATGACGTACATTTTTTTCGGGTCAAGTGAAATTGAGTCTTCGCTTCGCTCATCCAATAATAATAAATAAAATATATCTCGTATAATTTGAAATCAATAGAGCCAAAATAGGATCTAAATAATAAAATTGCGGAAGTTTTTGTAATTTGTGTATCGTGTGGTTCAAGTTGAATCGTTGTATCATTAACGCGCTTATATGAATGGACTTCAGGCCATTTGTACATGTTTTGAAAATAATATGCATGTTGACTATATGAACACAATATGTGGTACACAAAACTGAGACCACTATACATACAAATATTGCTATTAAACTTTTTTTTTATGTTTCTGTAAATAGAAGAGATCAATACAAGTTTATCCCACTATTCCAGTGTACAGTATTCCAGTATTTTATTCCAGTATATAACTTACCATTTTATTCTATCATTATAGTTGTCTATAGACGCTATACCCACTAGAAGCAATATGTAGATATATATATAATATATATATATATATAATATATTATCTATATATATATATATATATATATATATATATATATATATATATATATATATATATATATATCTATATTTATATATATAAATAATTATATAATATATATATATATATATATATATATATATATATATATATATATATATATATATATATATACATTCAAGGTCTAGAGGTAGCGTATCTGCTTCTGGTTCCAGGGCCGCAGGTTCAAATCCTGCGTAAGATTGGGGTTTTTTTGAATGTCCTTTCATCTATCATCACCTCACCGTTTCTTCATCATCTGCTTATTTGTACCCTCTATAACCTAGCTGTTGGTGAGGTCAAGCAACATGAAAAGAGAAGCATTTAATAGAAGTTCTAGATAGGCCTATAAGCAAAATAGTAAAGGAACTATATTCTGTTGTTGATGGAATTTAATTAATTCAGGATTTTCTGGCAAAAGAAGAAATCATGTAAGTTTTTTTTGTAAATATAAGCAATGTATTCAAGATTTCTGTCAATAGAAACAATCAATTTAAGAATTTATTTTCACAGAATAATCTATTTAAGGTTTTCTGTCAATAGAAGCAATCAATTTGAGGTTTTTTTCTATATAAGGGTGTCCAAGGGTGAGCGCGCTCACCCTTGTTTAGACTGTATTAACAAATAATGAGTTCGCCAAAATGCTTCTAGTTCTTCTGAGTATGGTTACATATGAGCACACAACTTCAAAATGAATATGACTTAAGAAGAACATATTATAAAGATGGTGGGATGAGATGTCTCACGGATGATACACCAGTACCGACTTCATTCAAACAGCATTTGGATGGGTATTATTTTGTTCAAGTGTGGTAAAAACATGAGACCCAAATAAATAGCATATCCTGATAACATTGTTGGCCAAAGTGAAACAGTGAAAAAGAGAATAAAAATGAATAAAAATACATCGAAAAGGCCGTGAACAAAAATCAACGTCAACTAAACTTTGTACCCGTAACGCAAAAAACCTACCGTAAACAACACTAGGCCAACATACCTCCATACACTCCATGAGATACCACCATACATCAAAGTAGTGGCAATACTCAATAACTAGGTGCCTAATTATGTGAATATACAGTTTGCTCAACAACCTCACCAACCCCCGTGTGTTCTGGCTAGAACAATACTATGGGCTAAAAGCTAATGTTAGGCCACGCTGTAAGTTTCCAGCATCAATCCCGAACCAAAATGTCAGAATCCAGCATCAATCCCGAACCAAAATGTCAGAATCCAGAATATCATGTTGAATTACAACCGCTTGTATCCTTATAATGAACAATTTGAACGATATAAAGCTATTGTCGGCAACATTCTCGTGCAAAGAACGGGGCGTGGTGTAAGATGTGAGCCTTCCTTCAAAGTTCAAACGATGACACGCAATTGACGAGTAGGGCTCCTTCCGATCTAGGTCCAAACTAGCATAACCCAACAAAAACCCAACGAACTTGATCTGACAATACCTAATCCAACAAATTCAACCTAACGAACTATAACCAACACCAACCCAACCTAACAATATATAACCTAACAAAACCAAAGCTAACTGAACCCAAACTGAACTGACCACAGAAAAATAAATGAAACATAATACATAATAGTAAGTTTATTATTGTAAAAATTGATTCTACTATTTGTTATCTTCTTAAGAGAACTGACAGGATTTACACTCAAAATAACAACAACTCGAATATTTCACCTTCAACTAGGTTTATTAGTAATACAACAGGTCGAAACTTATACAGTAACCAAAGGCCAGGGTGCCTTGGTAAGAGCGTCTCAAGAGACGGCCTGTTCTCAAGACAGCCGTAATTCAACTTCCTTTCTAGAGGGGTGGTAAAATAACAGTTGACTTGAAAATAATACCTAAAATACATGCTAGAGAGCGCGCAAGGCTTGGACTAAAGCGCCCTACACCAACAGAATTTGAAACTAGCTAACACTCGACCATCCTGGTTACAAGTGCCCTCAATTGACTAAATCTAATGAATGGAACTGAAATAGAACTAACTGAATGTAATCCACTTCCTTCTACATAATTTGAACAATTAGGCCTACATCATGTAACTAGGTCAACTTGATTTGAATTCTAATATTGACTAATCTTGGCTCTAACCGACTATGGAATGAATATAATTTAATAATCAATTTTGCAACAAGATACACAAAAGCTAACAAGATATCATCTAAACGAAGTCTCGGAGGTAAGCTGGTTTCTGTCGCAGTCGCTTCGTCCTCTCGGTAACGGGTAGCAACTCAGTTTCATCATGGGCTACTGATGCATCTGGTTCGTCATGGTTGGTCGGAATATCACCTTGGTCGGTGATCTCTTGATCGGAGTCAAGAACATCGTCCTCGTCTTCAGTTGGGCACTTCCATCCTTTCAGTTGTGAGGTGTGTGCCGTGCTGGAGTAAAAGCGGCCATGCACATCGTCTTCCAGTTGAGAGACCCGGTACGTGTCTCCTGGTAGAACTTTGGTGACCACAAGAGGCCCACGATATTTTGGTTGTGTTTTAGTCGATTGCCCGGTGTAACTGGGAGCTTTTGACATGAACACGATTTCACCTACATCATAAGTAAGGCCCTTGCAATGTCGTTTGTCATAGGACCTTTTCACTGTTGCTTGCTTGTTGACAATAGTCTCTCGTGCTGTTGATTGCAGGGTGTTGGCGTCAACCCATTCTTCTTCTCCTTCGACAGTCATCGCTCTTAATGGTCCATCGTAAAATCTTGGAATATACCCATGTAATAGATGAAACGGGCTTTTGCCTGTTGTCTTGCTCACAGCGTTGTTCGCGTCACGGGCAATTTTTTTCAGGTGTTTATCCCAATCTCGGTGATCCGGATTTTCTTTTGCCATTGATATCATAGGGATGAGAGTCCTATTTACTCGTTCAACTTGGCCGTTGCCATGCGGGTGCCTCGAACTGTTCAGGGTGTGATGAATGCCATTGGTCTGGCAATATGCTTCGAATTTATCAGATGTGAAACAAGTGCCTCGGTCGGATATGATTTGATCCGGGAGACCATTTTCCACCGTAAAATCTTCCATGCATTTCAACACGTTCTTCGTTGATGTATCTTTTGACGCGTATATCTTGACAAACTTGGTCAGGTTGTCAGTTAACACAAACAATTCTTGATTTCCTTTTGTGCTTTTGATAAATGGTCCCAAGTGGTCAATGTGTATCACGGCAAATGGGCGATGTCCGGGTGGAATAGGGTGAAGTAACCCTGAGGTCTTGCCGCCTTTCTTCTTATACAGCATGCACTCCATGCACATGTGGATGTGCTGTCTGACATACTTGCGCATGTTTGCGAACCAGTAGCGTTCCGATATAGCCGCCACTACTCGATCGACTGAGAAATGTCCCATTAAATCGTGGAACTTCACTACCATTGATTTGCGCATTGGCTTTGGGATGACATATCTTGAGTGTTTCGAATTATCACCTTGTGTCAAGACTCTGAAAAGCCGTCCATTTGATAGCTCGTAATTCTGAGTTTTCTTTTTCTCTTCCCTCGTTCGGTCGTCCTCATTGGTCTGCAGAATCCTGACGAGTTCACGAAGTTCTGGATCGACACGTTGGATCATAAGCATTTGATCTTCAACACTTACGGTCTGCAGCACGTCTAGCCGATTAACAATGATTTCTTCCATTGTGTCAGACTGTGGTTCGGTTGGTGCGCGGCTCAGTGCATCGACATGGCCCATCTTTACGCCAGGTCTATGTTTTATCTCTATTATGTCGTATTCTTGGATAAGGTTTGCCCACCTAGCGATCCGAGGATTCAGCGTCTTATTTGCGTTCAGGTAAACTAGGGCCTGACAGTCGGTCACGATAGTTATCGGTATGCCGATTACAAACTGTCGCAGACGATCCAATGACCATACGATAGCCATCAATTCTAATTTACTAGAGTGGTAGTTACTTTCAGCGCACGTCGTCTTCTTACTAACGCAGTAAACCAGGTGTAATTGTCCATCATCACCCTCTTGGAGCAGTATGCCTGCAAGCCCCACGGCACTAGCGTCAGTGTGGATTTCGGTGCGAGCCTTGGGATTGTAAAGCTGGAGGCATGGTTCTGAGATGAGAGCCTGTTGCAGATCACGGAATGCAAGCTCTTGTTCATTCGCCCAGTTGAACACTTCGTCTTTCTTAGTTAGCTTAGAGAGATGTTCAGCTCGAGATGCGTAAGAGCGAATAAAGCGCCTGAAGTATGAAGTTAGACCCAGATAACTGCGGACATCGAAAATCGAAGTTGGTCTCGGGTATTCAGCAATGGTTGTCACCTTGCGGACACCAGGGTAGATAGCACCTGCAGCTATTTTGAATCCAAGGAATTCAATTGTACTCCTCCCAAACTCACATTTACTAATCTTGAGGGTCAACTTAGCTTCACGCAGTACGTCAAAGACTTGGCGAAGTTTGTTCATCATTTCAGGCCAGTCTTTTGCTACTATGAGAATGTCGTCCAGGTAGCACATTGCAACATTGTACCTGAGTGAGCCAAGTACACGATTCATGAGACGTGAGAAGACAGATGGTCCATTGGCCAGACCAAAGATGAGCCGCTCGAATTGGCCGGTTGTGTCTGGGGTAACGAATGCTGTCTTGGCCTTAGCTTCTGCTGACAATGGTACTTGTAGATACCCATGAGCAAGATCAAGGATGGTGAAGAGTTTTGCCCTCGCAAGTTGTTCCAGCTGGTCATCGATATTTGGCAAAGGGTAGTGCTCCTTCACGGTTTGAGCGTTCAGTCGACGATAATCTATTACCAGTCTTTTCTCTCCGGTCTTCTTTCCTACGAGTAGCACAGGACTCGCATAAGGTGAGTGAGTTTCAGTGACAATCCCATGTTGTTTCCACTCCGCAACGATTTTGCCTATCTCTTCACGTTCTTGGGCATTTGTACGATACGGTTTGCAGGTTACCGGTTTTGATCCCTCGATCTCGTTGATTTCCATTTCTATGAGGTTGGTACAGCCAAGCTCATCTAACGACAGGGCAAAACAATCACGATATTCAGTTATCAGCGCATGAAGTGTCTGAATGTCTTCTTCCGGCACCATCTCATCTACGTTCAGGTCGGTCGACTTGATTCAGATAATTCAACCCCAGGTGTGGTAACTGATCAAACGATTCAAGGCGTGCTAGGCAGTGTCCTTTTTTTAAGGTTACGTCTCCATCGGTGTTGTTTGTAACCGGTAGCACTATTTCTGAGGAATTGGAGTGAACGGCTCTGATGAAGTTCACGGAATGCTTCACCAGGGTCGACTTCTCTGCTACTGTCATGGTCATGACCTGATTCAAAGGTGGTAGCTGGTGATTACAGAAGGGTTCTAGATCTCTGTCCCCTATCAGCAGTCTATTATTCATTTTCAGGTATGCCACATGGGGTAGCTCAGTATAAGTGCGGCCAATTAACAATGGGGTACATTGAGCGTTATCGGGAACGATCAGAATTGGCACTTGCCCTCCGATAACACCATCAATTTCGATGTTGGCCATAATCATACCGAGTGGTTTCACAGCGACCTTGTCTGTGTCACCAAAAGCATATAGTTCAATGGACGATGGCAGAATTGGTAATGCGCACTTGATTGCAGCACTCGACTGGATCGTGCAACACGAGCTTCCACAATCGATCAAGCCCTCGAATTCATATAGGTTATTCAATATTACCTTCTTGATGTACTTGAGTGGGGACGCTCCCTCGTGACTGTCCAAAGACAGTTGTGTACCTCCTGCTGACGGTTGGTTCTGTCTCTGTGGCGGCCCCGTAAATGTCGGACAATGACGCTGAGTGTGTCCCTCAGTACGGCACTTCAAACAAAAACGTACTCGAGGAGGTTCAGGACAATCTCGGGCCAGATGTCCGTGTTTGGAGCAGTTGAAACACATAGCCTCACCCGACTCATTTCGGAAGGTAGTCGACGTCTTGGACCGAGGCTGCTGGTTACCGCTTGGAGGTTGACTGGTGGTTGCTAGAGGTTGACTTCTTGGTGCAGTGCTGACTGGTGTCTTTGTTCGTGAACTGGGCTCGGAGTTTGAAGGCTGGTAGTCTGAACGCTTACGTACGCGTTCGACACGCTCCGCTTCCATCGCCTCGAAGTCACGAATATCCGCAAGAATGTCGTCAATAGTTGCATGCTGTTGCGACATGAGGTGAGCACATAATTGCCGAGACCACAAGCCAGCCAGGATTTGCTGCTTTGAATCTCGCAATGACAAATCAAGATCTTGACAATAACATGCCTTTTCATGGAAATAAACATGGGTGTTCTCCCCCTTCAGCTGAACTCGACCTTGTAACCTCTTCCATCGCTCCGGTAGACCAGGAGTGCCCATGAATGAGTTTGCGAAAGCGCATTCATTCGTGCCCAAGTGGTTACATCCTGACTGTTTCGCTGGTACCAAAACTTGGCAGCATCGATCATATGTGTCCGCGCTGATTCGAGCATGAATGTTTCTGGCCATCGATGCAGTTTGGCGGTCGATTCGATTGATCTGAGCCACTCAGCTGCTGTATTGCAATTTCCCAACCTACTGAAATTACCGATGCTTTTATTGAGGTCGGGCATTATTTGATAAGACTCTGAAGGAGCTGCAGCTGACTGGTTGGATAATTGGGCAATCAGGGCCATCATCCTCTCTTCCCTCGCATCCTCCCGTCTCTTATTTTCTTCTTCGCGGCGTCGGTTTTCATCATCACGGCGTCGGTTTTCACCGATAATATATTGTAAAAATTCACTCGGAAATGATAGTAAAGGTGTCGTGGCTGTGACAATCGGGGTGTCATTTGATTGCTCTAGGGTTGGCATGGCAGGCAAGCGACTTCCAGGCAAACGTGACATATCAGGTCCTGTCATAAAACCCAAACCTTCAGCTAGACCAGGATTTACTACAAAATTATCATCTATGCCGGATTCATCGAGTGTATTATTGTTCAACATGATGTCACACGGTTATTGTTTATACACTTAATAATAATATGATAATAAAAAGATGAATCAAAAATAAATTTAAGGCTGTCATTGTCTGTCACTCATAGAGTTCAATAAATATTAACGTAAGATAAAATAAGTCACTATAAAAACGTCACTCAAAAGCGCGCCAATGTATTCGAGATGCGCGGAGTGATACACTTTCTGACGCGGTGATGCTCGTGCTAAGGGTTGTTCGAATGGCGGCAGTGATTTGGCGGTAAATCAGGTCACAGAAAATAGTTCCTAAATTATAACTACAATTACAACCTTTTTTTTTCCGTTAAAATTCACGCACGATTGAATTACCACAATATGCAAACACGGAATCGTCAGTATTTACTCATGCGAGCGTTTCTTGAGTATGTTTCACGAAACAAAGATGTAACAGGTGTTTGCGAATGTTTGGGCGTAGAAAACGTATAGCTGGCGTGATTTCAGAATAAGTATCCTCACTTCTGAATGTTATCTTCTTAAGAGAACTGACAGGATTTACACTCAAAATAACAACAACTCGAATATTTCACCTTCAACTAGGTTTATTAGTAATACAACAGGTCGAAACTTATACAATGAACCAAAGGCCGGGGTGCCTTGGTAAGAGCGTCTCAAGAGACGGCCTGTTCTCAAGACAGCCGTAATTCAACTTCCTTTCTAGAGGGGTGGTAAAATAACAGTTAACTTGAAAATAATACCTAAAATACATGCTAGAGAGCGCGCAAGGCTTGGACTAAAGCGCCCTACACCAACAGAATTTGAAACTAGCTAACATATTCAAAATACTTGAGACACATTCTTTTGTCGCTTTTTGTTCCCATTGGTTGATATTCGAGAGTAATGCCGTCACACGGTAGCGTCATAACTGTGAATATGGTCTCAGAAGTCAATAGCAGTATAGACCTGATTCTCTGATAGGCCTCTATAAGCTGCACAATGAGATGAATGTTGCCAAGACTACAGATATACCTTGCACAGAACAGCTGGAATAAAACCAGACAAAAGTTGATGAGTAGGCCTAGGTTAAAGTAGCCCATATATACGGCTGAGCATATTACATTGATTTTACACTATATGGTTATATCCAATTATGTGAATACTGTTTTCTCAACGACTCCACCAACAGCTGGGTAGGCCTACCGGTACACGGGCATTGAGTTTATAAACTTCCTGACACGGGGGTACGAATGAGTGCATGATACATGAATGATAGGAGATAGATAATATTAAATGAAAATCATCCCAGTATTCACGTATAGGATACATTGGGAAACCATGAAAAGTCTGATGTAGAGATGAGATGGTCAATGACGGCGTTCAAACCGAGGTCCGAAAGTACCAACTCATCTCCAAGCCTAATTACCATATGTGTTTGAAGGATACGGTACAGCCCATCTATAGTGACATGCAAGCCAGGTCTAGATACACAGTGAATGTTATAGGCTAGGCATATTCCTCTGATGCGGCTCTATGCGGCTATACTTGAGGCTAGATGCCTAATTATGTTAGGTTCACGGTTAGGTACAGGCCTAGGCGGCGAACATAAACCTATTTTAGGTTTTTGTAAATTTACCTAATCAGTAATTGTATGGGCCTAGGTTTTAGGTGACCTAACCATAAAATATGTTTACAATATAATACTAACCTACGCTACCTTTGGGGCTTCGGCCTGATAACCTATAGGCCTACTTTGTGTACCAGACTGATTGATAAAACATTCTCGAGAGAAAAGATGAATTACAGAGGAGATACTTATCCATCAATTCGTTCTTCACTGCTACAATCTTTCACTGATTTGCCATGCTTCTTTCTCAACAACGTGTTGGTCTCGTCGCACGCATCACCCAACACGACTCAACAGCACAGTGATGCGGGAGCGGACAACGTGTTGGTCTCGTCGCACACATCACCCAACACGACTCAACAGCACAGTGATGCAGGAGCGGACAACGTGTTGGTCTCGTCGCACACATCACCCAACACGACTCAACAGCACAGTGATGCGGGAGCGGACAACGTGTTGGTCTCGTCGCACGCATCACCCAACACGACTCAACAGCACAGTGATGCGGGAGCGGACAACGTGTTGGTCTCGTCGCACGCATCACCCAACACGACTCAACAGCACAGTGATGCGGGAGCTGACAACGTGTTGGTCTCGTCGCACGCATCACCCAACACGACTCAACAGCACAGTGATGCGGGAGCTGACAACGTGTTGGTCTCGTCGCACACATCACCCAACACGACTCAACAGCACAGTGATGCGGGAGCGGACAACGTGTTGGTCTCGTCGCACGCATCACCCAACACGACTCAACAGCACAGTGATGCGGGAGCGGACAACGTGTTGGTCTCGTCGCACGCATCACCCAACACGACTCAACAGCACAGTGATGCGGGAGCTGACAACGTATGCCTAGGGGCGTACAATTATGACGCTTTCCGCTATTTCCCTGTTGAAACCCCGGTACAGACACTCCAAATTCCTACTTCAAAATTAATATCTTCGAAGAATAGCAGCTAATGCCCAAAATTATACTGTTTGGAGTTCAGAAATATAATAGGCCTATTATATTTGATTAACTGTTTCAGTTTAAGCTGTCAGCTGTTTAGAATAAACGTATCGATTATTTCGATATAATAATAATAGTTCGCGGGTTGATAGACAACCGTGTACGATGAGTCAGAACGCACATTTAGTGTATCAACACAATTCTACCAAATCATCATCCTCATTCCCGATTATAACGGCCCAATAAGATGGAACGATCTTTCAATGCCATTAAAACCAGGAAAATCTTCGGGCCTTTTCAAATCATTATATGAAAAACAACCTTTGGTTAAGCAAAATTCAGAGATAGTCCTAATTAAAAAAAAATCATCTTCAAGTTAGCTCTAATCTGTTGACTCTTCCCGTTCGTCTTCCCATTTCATTTGTGAAATTATAGTTCATTTCATTAAATTCCTCCGTACAGGTGTGGCGTGATTTCTTTACGGCAGAATATTATTATGGTCTATAATAATATACCGGTAATAGTTTACTGCACAGTGAAAGGGTACCAGCAATAGTTTACGGTGCCGCAATAGTATCCCAGCAGGGCATTACGGTGCCTGGTATAGTATTATACACAGTGAAGCATTTCAGTATTAATATACCAGGAGAAGTGTACGACAAGGGTGAACAAAACTACAGTACAGATATACCAGACAGCAAGTACAGATATACCAGACAGCAAGCGTTATATTATTAAACGTAAGAATTGAAAATACAGTACGGATATACCAGCGTGATATTATTATAGGTTCCCAGCGGCACATCATTATAGGTAGGGTCCTAGGTCCATATGGGTGTACGAACACAACCGTAATGATATACCAGCATGATATTATTATCGGATACGTAAGGTATTGAGATACAGTACATATATTAGCGTGATATTATGATAGGTTAAACTTCTCAGAATTAGTGCTCGTGGTGGGGGTGCCAACTTCACGGACCTGAAGATAGTGGATCCCTTGGTGAAACTTTGTAACAAGCTTCCACTCTGGTCAGCAATGGTCAGCTCTTTTAACGTAGGTGGGTGGAGTAACTGCAAGCAGCTCTGCGGTAGAGGGTTATTTTAATGATATGAAGACGAGAATTATGCAGAAGAAACGGCCCAAACGGGTGGCCAGCCACGTGCAGTCAATTGAAGGTGCATTGAAAATCGCCAGTAGCTCGCGATTTCGGACATCAGAAGAAATGGATCCATCACCAACAAATAGTGATATTGATGATCCAGATGAGTTGCTATCTCTATTCCCTGAAGAAGAAGAAAGTGTTTCACTTCATGACAACTTCAGTGCAGATCCTGAACACGAACCTCCCGCCTTGTTGATGTCACGGGTACATTGTGCATGGCGTGCAATAACGGAGACCAACCAAGTGGAGCTCATCAATGCGTGGTATGCCTTGAAAGTGTGCATCTTCTTCGAGGTTGTTCGATTAGCAACAGCGATATGGAGAATCCTGCTCCAAGACGCCAATCCCCACCGAGCGGAGTGATACACCTGCCACGATACATAGAGACTGATACGTTGAAGAGGTGTCTAGTATAGAGAATTGGAAAGGTCTCGCTGTATGTTCGAAGAAAGGCCGTAGAGCTACGCATACAAGATGCCACGATACATAGAGACTGATACGTTGAAGAGGTGTCTAGTATAGAGAATTGGAAAGGTCTCGCTGTATGTTCGAAGAGAGGCCGTAGAGCTACGCATACAAGATGCCACGATACATAGAGACTGATACGTTGAAGAGATGTCTAGTATAGAGAATTGGAAAGGTCTCGCTGTATGTTCGAAGAAAGGCCGTAGAGCTGGGCATACAAGATGCCACGATACATAGAGACTGATACGTTGAAGAGATGTCTAGTATAGAGAATTGGAAAGGTCTCGCTGTATGTTCGAAGAGAGGCCGTAGAGCTACGCATACAAGATGCCACGATACATAGAGACTGATACGTTGAAGAGGTGTCTAGTATAGAGAATTGGAAAGGTCTCGCTGTATGTTCGAAGAGAGGCCGTAGAGCTACGCATACAAGATGCCACGATACATAGAGACTGATACGTTGAAGAGATGTCTACTATAGATAATTGGAAAGGTCTTGCTGTATGTTCGAAGAAAGGCCGTAGAGCTACGCATACAAGATGCCACGATACATAGAGACTGATACGTTGAAGAGATGTCTAGTATAGAGAATTGGAAAGGTCTCGCTGTATGTTCGAAGAAAGGCCGTAGAGCTACGCATACAAGATGCCACGATACATAGAGACTGATACGTTGAAGAGGTGTCTAGTATAGAGAATTGGAAAGGTCTCGCTGTATGTTCGAAGAGAGGCCGTAGAGCTGGGCATACAAGATGCCACGATACATAGAGACTGATACGTTGAAGAGATGTCTAGTATAGAGAATTGGAAAGGTCTCGCTGTATGTTCGAAGAAAGGCCGTAGAGCTACGCATACAAGATGCCACGATACATAGAGACTGATACGTTGAAGAGATGTCTAGTATAGAGAATTGGAAAGGTCTCGCTGTATGTTCGAAGAAAGGCCGTAGAGCTACGCATACAAGATGCCACGATACATAGAGACTGATACGTGAAGAGATGTCTAGTATAGAGTAATTGGAAAGGTCTTGCTGTATGTTCGGAGAGAGGCCGTAGAGCTACGCATACAAGATGCCACGATACATAGAGACTGATACGTTGAAGAGGTGTCTAGTATAGAGAATTGGAAAGGTCTCGCTGTATGTTCGAAGAGAGGCCGTAGAGCTGGGCATACAAGATGCCACGATACATAGAGACTGATACGTTGAAGAGATGTCTAGTATAGAGAATTGGAAAGGTCTCGCTGTATGTTCGAAGAAAGGCCGTAGAGCTACGCATACAAGAGTGCCACGATACATAGAGATGGATCCGTGAAGAGATGTCTAGTATAGAGAATGGAAAGGTCTCGCTGTATGTTCGAAGAAAGGCCGTAGAGCTACGCATACAAGATGCCACGATACATAGAGACTGATACCGTTGAAGAGGATGTCTAGTATAGAGAATTGGAAAGGTCTCGCTGTATGTTCGAGAAGAGAGAGATCCGATAGAAGGCTACTTGAAGAGGTGTCTAGTATGGAGAATTGGAAAGGTCTCGCTGTATGTTCGAAGAGAAGGCCGTAGAGCTACGCATTACAAGATGCCACGATACATAGAGACTGATGCGTTGAAGAGATGTCTAGTATAGAGAATTGGGAAAGGTCTCGCTGTATGTTCGAAGAGAGGCCGTAGAGCTACGCATACAAGATGCACGATACATAGAGACTGATACGTTGAAGAGATGTCTACTATAGAGTATTGGAAAGGTCTCGCTGTATGTTCGGAGAGAGGCCGTAGAGCTACGCATACAAGATGCCACGATACATAGAGACTGATACGTTGAAGAGGTGTCTAGTATAGAGAATTGGAAAGGTCTCGCTGTATGTTCGAAGAGAGGCCGTAGAGCTAGGATACAAGATGCCACGATACATAGAGACTGATACGTTGAAGAGATGTCTAGTATAGAGAATTGGAAAGGTCTCGCTGTATGTTCGAAGAAAGGCCGTAGAGCTACGCATACAGATGCCACGATACATAGAGACTGATACGTTGAAGAGATGTCTAGTATAGAGAATTGGAAAGGTCTCGCTGTATGTTCGAAGAAAGGCCGTAGAACTACGCATACAAGATGCCACGATACATAGAGACTGATACGTTGAAGAGGTGTCTAGTATAGAGAATTGGAAAGGTCTCGCTGTATGTTCGAAGAGAGGCCGTAGAGCTACGCATACAAGATGCCACGATACATAGAGACTGATACGTTGAAGAGGTGTCTAGTATAGAGAATTGGAAGGTCTCGCTGTATGTTCGAAGAAGAGGCCGTGAGCTTACGCATACAAGATGCCACGATACATAGAGACTGATACGTTGAAGAGGATGTCTAGTATAGAGAATTGGAAAGGTCTCGCTGTATGTTCGAAGAAAGGCCGTGGAAGCTGGGCATACAAGATGCCACGATACATAGAGACTGATACGTTGAAGAGGATGGTTAGTATAGAGAAATTGGAAAGGTCCGCTGTACTGTTTCGAAGAAATGCCGGGAGCTACGCATACATAGAGACTGATACGTTGAAGAGATGTCTAGTATAGAGAATTGGAAAGGTCTCGCTGTATGTTCGAAGAAAGGCCGTAGAGCTACGCATACAAGATGCCACGATACATAGAGACTGATACGTTGAAGAGATGTCTAGTATAGAGAATTGGAAAGGTCTCGCTGTATGTTCGAAGAAAGGCCGTGGAGCTGGCATACAAGATGCCACGATACATAGAGACTGATACGTTGAAGAGATGTCTAGTATAGAGAATTGGAAAGGTCTCGCTGTATGTTCGAAGAAAGGCCGTAGAGCTGGGCATACAAGATGCCACGATACATAGAGACTGATACGTTGAAGAGGTGTCTAGTATAGAGAATTGGAAAGGTCTCGCTGTATGTTCGAAGAGAGGCCGTAGAGCTACGTGTACAAGATGCCACGATACATAGAGACTGATACGAAGAAAGAGATGTCTAGTATAGAGAATTGGAAAGGTCTCGCTGTATGTTCGAAGAAAGGCCGTAGAGCTACGTGTACAAGATGCCACGATACATAGAGACTGATACGAAGAAAGAGATGTCTAGTATAGAGAATTGGAAAGGTCTCGCTGTATGTTCGAAGAGAGGCCGTAGAGCTACGTATTCAACTCCAGCTCCAGAATAGAATGTTATCGAACTTGAAATGAAAGTTGAAATTGGTCTGCTGAAAAATAGACATGGCAACCAACTTGAAGCTGTTAGGCTTGGGAAAGACATTGTATCGCTCTCCAATACATGTTGATATGACACGATTATTCAGTTGTTGTCAGTTAGCTATTGCGATAGTAAGTTGTACCGAGAGTATGTTGAATGCTGATAAAGGTATGCTTCTACTGGCAGCTCATCTGGCTATAACGTAAGTTAAGGAGCTACACTAGGAAAACGCCATATATGCGTTGTTAGACGAGCGAATAGTAATAGTATGGGTAAAAACTTTTTGATTACATTTTGATACACATTTCAAAAAAATTGTCAGCTTGATCGGGTCAGCCGTTTTGAAGAAAAAACATAAAATGTGCTAAATTGGTACCATTCGAAGCAGTTTCTACCCATTTTCACCCATCCTATTACTATCCGCTCGTCTAACAACGCATATTTGGCGTTTTCCTAGTTTACACATTCATTCTATTTAACAGAGGTTGTGGTCGACGTGCGAGCTCAACTTGTGCATGATATGTTTGACCCAATAGGAATGGTTGGTGGATTAAAATCATACAATTGCAACATTACTGTTGGCAGATCCCAGCTTATACGAGACTGGTACCTGCTCTTCGCTTGATTGTTCATCAAAGAACGAGACTGACAGTTTCCCTCTTGTGAGGATTAGTTCAGAGGTTCCGGGAAGTGCCAGTAATCGAGTCAGAAATCTACAGGAAGCGATCATTGGAGCTCTAGCCAGTACCACCAGTTACTGTGCAACAATCATGGATGTCGAAAAGGCAAATGAAAATAATTCGGTATTCATGTATTATAGGGAACTCGCCTATTTGAAGGGACACATTTCTGATGTTGATATTTTCTAATAATACCGTCACTATATTATTAAGAAATGGTGGCACATCTCCATTTGTATGGCGTTCTCATGGTTTTATCCTATCATGAAAATACGAATTTAAGAACATTTTTTCGTTTTGACAGCCATATCACGTACATACACTAGCGCCATCACCGGTTGATTGTGGCATTCATTGACGGTGTTGCCATGTATTCATTTCCCCGTTCTTGACGCTCAACAACCATGTGAATGGGCCATGTGGTTAGGATCTGTCACTACCTCATTGCTGGATGCCACCCAGGCGGTGGTTGATATTCTTGATTTTGTGGCCCTTTCTATGACGCCAGTTAGTGTTTGGTCCAGCTTTGAGATGGTTTGTTATTCATGTGTTGAAGGGGTATTGAGTTTTAGTAGGATCCCTGCTAATGATGAGTGTTTGCGTGAATGGTTGCAAGATCATGGAGTTTTACGTCGCGGTGTTAACTGCCTGTCCTGTAACATCCCGTGTAGAATAACTGGGGAGTGGAAGTTTTATTGTGGTCAAGATTGTAAACAAGAAGCGAAAACGCTGTAATTTCACAGTTACCCTGCGGAAGAATTCGTGGTTCGAAAGGTCGAAAATGTCTGTTTTAAAATATGCGCGTTCGAGAAGTGTCTATTAAGTGGTGCGAATCGAACCGCGTTTATGTGAATTTTTGTGGAAAAGGATTATACCAGTGCACAAGGAGAGAATACATGCCTTCTTTCGTATGATTGCTGAACTATATAATCCCGAGGGGGGGGGGGGGGGGGGAGTGGGGGCGAGTCAAGTGAGGATTAGTTGGCAACACCGCAATCCAACATGGCGGACCACATACACATTTTTCGCTGTCGTCACACTTCCCCCTCAAAGGATCCGGACACCTTGACGTGGTGTGGGGGCTTGCGTGGCCCCGTGATCCCCAGAGCTATCGTCGGGAGCAATTTATTTGTTCCCAGCAGGGTCACCCATGGCGATAAGGTCTGGGGTGAGGGTCCAGACCAAGTTCGGACCTAACTGGTCGAGTGGGTGCCCTTCTCGGTGACCAGAGTGGTCATAGGGAGTTCTCGTGCAATCATTCATCATTATCACCCACTTCCATAAACTTTACTTCTCTGTGTTCTCTCTTTCCTTGACTTACCTTCATTCTTATCTTCGTGCCGACTCCCGTTGATCACTCACACCCACGACTACTTCGACGATCTCGCTGTGAACAAGGATATGAACCCAAGCCCAAGGTGTAATTCATCGTGCTGAGGGGCTGGATGGCTACGGGATATAGTAGTCACGAACGATAAACTCTGGACACATGGCGAACTCCAGTTTTACTCTAGCCTTACTCCCACAAGCGGGGCTCTGTGGGAACGGACATTTACTTCCCTAGCTACTCGTGGGACCAAACATGAAACAAAACTCAAATAAACAAACCCCCCCCTCCCCCAACAACCCCCCCCCCCCAAAAAAACCCCCCCCCCCCTAACACCCCCCCTCCCCAAGTTAATAATGATACAATTCCATCTCTGTTCGATAAGATCATCGACCCCAATGCCACGCCAATGACAACTCCACCTACATTTCTTCTGCTCACTAGAACAGAAGAAAACAAAACTTTCAGTGACGTTTCACCTTTTAAGATCCAACGCTTTGTCGACCAATACATCGGAAAAACAAAAAGCTTGAAACGATTGAGAGACGGTTCCCTGCTACTGGAATCCGCCTCAGCTGAACAAGCAACAAAACTTTTGTCCTTGCAAATACTTGGTACATTCCCCATATGCGTGAAACCACACCGAACTTTGAACTCTTCTAAAGGCGTGATTTACTGTAGGGATCTACTGGACCTGTCTGAAGAAGAGCTGCTCCTGGAATTTAAAACTCAAAATGTAATAGAGATCAAAAGAATTAACCAACGAAGAAATGGGATACTCGCTCCATCACCTCTGCTATTTTTAACATTCAACACCACTGTTCTCCCAGAATTCATTTATGCCGGTTTCATTCGCATTCCTGTAAAATTACATATTCCGAACCCATATCGATGCCTTAAATGCCAACATCTTGGCCATACTCACCTCAGATGTGATCGGAAACAGACGTGCGATCGGTGTGGAGCTTCTGACAAACACATCGATAAGCCATGCGATGAGGAAGCGTTCTGCGTCAACTGTAAAGGAAACCATCCGTCCTGGTCACGCGAATGTCCATCCTGGCAGAGAGAAAAGAAAATTATAGAAATACAAACAAAAGAAAAGATCTCACCTCAGGATGCTCGATCCAAGTACTTGCAATTATATCCACGTAGTACAACCAATCAGCCAACCTATGCCAAAATAGTAACACATGCCGAACCAACAACAGTTCGAGCAACAACAGACCAATCGGAATTAAAAAGTATGATGAAAATGATGGAGCTGCTGTTATCAGGTCAAACTGAAATGCAATCTAAACTTGAAGAACAAACCAATAAAATCGATGAACAGACGAAGCAAATAAAGGAATTACGTAAAGAAAATGAAGAATTGAAGCTGAAAAACAAACTCATGGAATCTGAGCTGAAACTACTCAAGAACAAAGAGGCCAAGTCTCCTGCCAATATCAGTTCTGAGGCAGCTGTTTTACCGACAAGCGCCGCACGAGCGACGTCGAAACTGAGCCGCTCGGCGTCCAACGTCAGTACGGAGGACCTGAGATCGGCAAAAGTCAAGAAAGCGATACCACAAACTGGCTCCAGCACAGACATGGAGGTTGACACCAACCCGGATAACAACCCGGGTGGTGCAAAAAAGGGTAGAATTAAGATCTAGTCTAATAATCTGTGATATAGTCTAGTGTTATTTTTAACTCTTATCTCTTCTTAACCATTCCAAAAATTTCGATTTATTTTAGTTGTCTTTTAAATTTTAAAATGGCTTCTATCCAATGGAATTGTAATGGTTTTAATGCACATAGAGAAGAGATTCGACTTTTAACTTCAAATTTCAACCCTGCAGTTCTCTGTTTACAAGAGACACGTTTTAAAATGACCGATACTCCGAATTTGAGGAATTTTACATTTTATCGTAAGGACAATGATACGAGGGATAGAGCTTGTGGAGGCGTGGCAATCGCTGTCCGCAATGACATATACGCTGAGGAGGTCCCTGTCCGTACCCCACTGCAGGCAGTGGTGGTTGAGACACACCTACCTCAACGCACAACTTTGTGCAATATTTACCTATCTCCGTCGGAAGTCGTCACCGAACGTGTCCTAGTCGATCTTTTAACGCAACTTACTCGTCCTTTTATTATTTATGGTGATTTTAATGCTAAGAGTATTTTATGGGGTGGCGATCAGGTCGACAGTAGAGGCAGGATTTTAGAAAAGATATGTGTGGATTTTAATCTTGTTATTTTAAACAATGGTGACCCGACACATTTTAGTTCCGGCCCAGGCTCTTTCTCAGCTATCGACCTCACTTTTTGCAGTCCTTCAGTTGCTCTGAACTATGAGTGGAGTGTTCACTCTGACTTGTGCAGTAGTGACCACTATCCTATCATTCTACGTCCTACTGCACCCAACAATATACAGCTCAGACATAGGAAATGGAAACTTCCTCGAGCTGATTGGGCACGCTTCCAGACACTTGCTGTATTTCGAGAACAAAATTTCCCTGATATTGATAGTCGAGCTCAGTATGTTACTGACATACTATTCCATGCTGCACAAGAATCAATACCTATGACTACTGGGAAAACTCGACGTACCCCTGTCCCATGGTGGAACAGGGAGTGCAAAGAGGCAATTCAAAATAGACGCCGCTCACTAGCTATATTCCAGAAATATCCCACTCGAGAAAATCTGTGCTCTTTCCGTCAAGTCCGTGCGAAGGCACGTTATACAATCAAGCAAGCTACGAGACTATCATGGCAACATTATGTATCATCTATTAACCATCATACTCCAGCATCTAAGGTGTGGGATAAATTGAAAAAGATTTCAGGTAAATTCGTAAATACGGGGATACCTGCTGGAATTCTTGTCAACGATATTCTCATAACAGAGCCAATTGTAATTGCTAATGCTCTGGGAGCCCACTTTGAAAAAGTGTCTAGCTCTGAACATTATTCGGACAAGTTTCTAACAATTAAAAATAGGGAAGAGTTGAACACGCTTGATTTTAATTCCAGTAATGACGAAATGTATAATAAGCCTTTCAGTATGTGGGAGTTGAAGTCTGCGATTTCAGAATCGAGAGACGGCGCTCCAGGTCCCGACAATATACATAACAAAATGCTCAAGAACTTACCAGATGTATCCGTTCAGTACATTTTAAACCTTTTTAATCGTATATGGCATGAAGAGCAAATTCCTAGCACGTGGCTCGAATCGATAATAGTAGCAATACCCAAACCTGGAAAAGACAAGAAATATGCCATTAATTACAGACCAATATCCCTTACAAGCTGCCTATGCAAGATCATGGAAAGGATGCTTAATAAACGATTAATATGGGTGATAGAAAAATCAAACTTATTAGCAGTAGGACAATCTGGTTTCCGTAAGAACAGATCAACTCTCGACCACCTTATTAATCTGGAGTCTATGATCCAAGACACGTTCCTTTCCAAGCAACAACTCCTTGCTGTGTTTTTTGACTTGGAAAAGGCGTATGATACGACCTGGAGGTATGGGATTCTACGAACACTGAACAAATGGGGTTTTAAAGGGCATTTACCAGCATTCATTAAAAATTTCCTCTCGAATAGACGATTCCGTGTTCGACTTGGATCTACTGAGTCAACACTTTTCAAACTCGAGAATGGAGTTCCTCAAGGCTCCGTTTTGAGTTGTACTCTATTTTTAATTGCAATTAATGGAATCACCTCACGCATACGACGACCTGTGAGCTATTCACTCTTCGTTGATGATCTAGCCATATTTTGTAAATCCCCCAGACTCAGTATCGCAGAAAGGCAAATTCAGATGACGATGAATCGACTTACCAGTTGGGCAGACGAAACGGGCTTCAAGTTCTCGCCAGCAAAAACAACATTCATCAATTTTAATCGCCTAAGAGGAATGCAACAATCTCCAACTCCCGAGTTAGCGGGGACACCATTAGTCTGTAGTGATACAGTCAAGTTTCTCGGCCTCATCCTTGACAACAAGCTCAATTGGAAACCTCACCTTCAGAAATTGAAGATAACGTGTACAAAATCATTGAATATTTTAAGAATCCTCTCTGGTACGAGCTGGGGTGCTGACAGAGATGTCATGCTCAGATTATATAGAGCTCTTATACGTTCACGTCTTGACTACGGATCCATTGTCTATGCCTCGGCAAGGAAATCATATCTAAAGTGTACGGAGACAATTCATAACGCGGGTTTAAGGCTGGCTATCGGGGCGTTTCGTACGAGTCCTGTGGTGAGCCTCTACTGTGAGGCAGGAGAACCACCTATCGAAATGCGTCGCAATTACCTTATATGCAGCTATATATGCAAGTTACGCAGTACGCCCAACCACCCAGTATATAAGATGATATTCCATCCACCTCTTAGTCCAATAAACGAGACAAGGGACAGAGCAACAAGGCCTCTTGGCATAAGAATACAGGAACTGCTTGTAAACCTAGGCACACATATACCCGACATATCAGAAATAGACTTTCCAAAAACAGCTCCTTGGATTACACCTGAAACAGTCTGTCTGAGGCAACTGACTCAGCTATCCAAGGCTACCACCCCACCAGTTGTATACCAGCAGAATTTCAATCTTATTCGTAACCATTTTAAACACCACATATTTATATACACATATGGCTCCAAACAGGACGATTCTGTCGGCTGTGCTTTTACTCTGGGAAATACTAGCCTAGGTTTCAAACTAAGTCCACACGCTAGTGTATTTACATCTGAGCTATACGCAATCTTGGAAGCCCTCAAGTTTATCCTAAATGTAGATCATAATAAATTCATAATTTGCTCCGACTCGCTCAGTTCAATAGAATCTTTAAGAGGCTATTTCCCAATGGATAAATTGACGCAGTGCATACAACAAATACTTACCAAGCTGGATGCCAGAGGGACCGAGGTGATGTTCTGTTGGGTACCGGGCCACGCTGGCATCGCTGGTAATGAAAGAGCGGACAAAGCTGCAAAAGAAGCCACTAATAAAGATCATATCGACAACACGCAAATACCATCATCTGATGCGAGGAACATGTTTAAACGAATACTCACCAGACAGTGGGAGTCATCATGGGAAGCAATAACAAATAATAAACTGAGAGAGATTAAAGACAATTGTCGTGTATGTACCTCTTCGTCTCGTCGATCTCGTAGAGAAGAGGTCGTCATTGCTAGAATTAGAATAGGACATTGTCTCCTTACCCACGGGTTCCTTCTCAGGCATGAGGATCCTCCGCTCTGTGATGTCTGTGATGCGCCACTATCTGTGAAGCACATGTTAACTGAATGTGAGAAATACAATAATATCCGACGTCGCCTACAAATGCCACCTGTTTTATCACAAATCCTTGAGGACTCACAGATAGCGATGGATAGACTTATCCAGTTTCTCAGAGAGTCTGGTCTTTATGATCTCATCTAGTCAATTTCTAGTCTGCAAGTTCCTTAATATTGTAATTACTTTACCATTACTAGAGACTGATCTCGGTCATTGTTTTTAATATGTTGTTTGTTATTGTTAATAGATTTATAGTCGTGTCAACAGCAGGTTCCGGCCTTTTACACCGGAGCCTGTGTTTCAATATGTTGTGTTCGTTCATTGTTATTAGGTATATAGTCGTTTTTACTGTTACTAGATTTATAGTCGTTTTTTACTGTTATTATATTTATAGTCGCTTTTAGTGTTATTAGATCTATAGTCGTTTTTTACTGTTACTAGATTCATAGTCGCTCTTACTTTTATTAGATATATAGTCGTTTTTACTGTTATTAGATTTATAGTCGTTTTTACTGTTAATAGATTCATAGTCGTTTTTACTGTTATTAGATTTATAGTCGCTTTTACTGTTATTAGATTCATAGTCGTTTTTAGTGTTATTAGATTTATAGTCGTTTTTACAATTATTAGATATATAGTCGTTTTTACTGTTATTAGACCTATAGTCGTTTTTACCGTTACTAGATTTATAGTCGCTTTTACTGTTATTAGATTCATAGTCGTTTTTATGTTATTAGATTTATAGTCGTTTCTTTTTACTGTTACCAGATTTATATTCATAGTCGCTTTTACTGTTACTAGATTCATGGTCGTTTTTACTGTTATTGGATTTATATTCGTTTTTACTGTTATCAGATTCATAGTCGTTTTTACCGTTACTAGATGTATAGTCGTTTTTACTGTTATTGGATCTATAGTCGTTTTACTGTTACTAGATTCATAGTCGCTTTTACTTTTATCAGATTTATAGTCGTTTTTACTGTTATTAGATTTATAGTCGTTTTTACTGTCAATAGATTCATAGTCGTTTCTACTGTTATTAGATTTATAGACGTTTTTACTGTTATTAGATTTATAGTCGTTTTTACTGTTATTAGATTTATAGTCGTTTTTACTGTTATTAGATTTATAGTCGTTTTTACTGTTATTATATTTATAGTCGTTTTCACTGTTATTAGATTTATAGTCGATTTTACTGTTATTAGATTTATAGTCGTTTTTTACTGTTATTAGATTCATAGTCGTTCTTACTGTTCCTAGGTCTATAGTCACTTTTACTTTTACTAGATTTATATTGGTTTTTTACTGTTATTAGGTTTATAGTTGTTATTACTGTCATTAGGTTCATAGTCGTTTGATTGGTATAAGATTTATAGTCGTTTTCACTTTTATCGGATACATAATCAAATTCATCGTTATTAGATTTATATTCATGTCAACAGCAGGTTCCGGCCTTTTACACCGGAGCCTGTGTTTCAATATATTGCTTTATTTTCGTTGTTATAGATATTTTCTCACGACCGGCGCAAAATAACCACGTCGTTGACGCGCCGTAAAACCCTAATATTCATTCATTCATTCATTTCGTCACACTTAGAGTGAGTTAAAAAAATGGTACCACGTAGAAATGACAAATTTTTTCAATTTTTTTTTAAGGTATTTTGGAATTTTTTTGAATGTATCAGAAAAGGTTATCGCCCGATAATGTGTCAAAAGTATACAGTTCTCAGTTAGATAAGGGACCACAACGGGAAATTTTTCAAGTTGATAGCTGTGGCCCTTTGACCAGTAAAGAACAACAACAACAACAACAAAATGAACCCGAATATTTTTCAGTATGTCAAATTGAATCCTCCCTTGCGCTTGACTAAACACTTGCCATTCCTGTCGATGTTTTGCTCAGCCTGGAATCACGTTCACTTCCAGGCAACATCATCAGCAGCCAACCAATCAGCGACCAGTAGGGTGTGGAGTAATGTACAGACGGCCAAGCTTCTGTTAACGCTCGTCATTGGGTGGAATGCCACAAGAGAACATGAAAATGTTATGAACAAATACTTGAAGGACAAAAATATTTTTGAAATGCATTGCTATTTTAGATGACAGCCTCAAGCGGGTATAAGGCCTAGTTACTACTTCTTTCATTGCGTTCCAAGATGCTGATCCAAATCTTCCAGCTAGTTGTCAAATCCCCGGTTTTTGTTCGATATCCGAGTTCCCGAAGGATCAAGACGTGTAATTATGATAATCTACTTTTTACATTGTGCTTTTTGTAACATCAATGTATTTTTCTAATAACGTTTTACAGATCTTCAACGTTTAAATTATTTGTGACATGTTTTCATTCGAGAACAGTCAACAGTACTCACTGTTTTTTAATGTGTTGTATATGTACGTGATTGCAGTAAGTTTTTGAACAGTTTGAGCTAATAATTTTTCTGCTTCACACATTATTATGATACAAAATTTGGCTTCTAATATCAGTTTTCAATTTCGAAGAAAACATGGAGAACATGAAAAAAAAACGAAATCTTTCTATTTCGTTATGGCCATTTAGATGAAAGAATCAAAGAGCCCTTTCTTTTGCAAACAAAGCTTTCTTGAATGTTCAATTATTAAATTAATAAGAAAAGCAGTTTGATTGACTCTTGCGATTATGACTGTTGACATTCATGCAGCATGTCCAGGATAAGTACAATCATGTAAGTTTTGCAGTTTACCATGATTGAGAAAGAAATGTATTCTGATATAACTAGCACTGATTGTGGAGTGCTAACTCAAACAGTTCACATTGTTATTTGTCCTAATTGTGGCGAAAAGTTCTCGTCGCAATCAAATTTCCGTTTCCTTGATCACTTCGAGAATTGCAAGATTAATAAACATGGAGGATTTTCTATTATTGCTGTTGAAGCACATACAAGCTCTTCAGCATCCACAGTGGGAAATGTTAGCGTACAGGATAGTTTTTCAAATGACTGCACAGAGCAAGAGGATATAATTACTCATGCTGATGTCAGTAGAACGGCACAATGTCCTCATTGTAGTGCATTTTATAAGCCACGAGGCCTGAATACTCACATAAGTAAAGCCCACCCAGAAGTAGCCAGGAAGAAAATTGCATCGAAATATCAAAATAAGAATGTTGAAAGTAATCAAGATGGAGTGAATGAAGATGTTATTGTTGATGTAAATCCACCTCAGTCAGCGATAAATGTTGAAAATCAACCCACTTCTTCCAGTACTTCAAGTATCAAGGACAGTGAGTCAGGCGGTATTCAAATGTCAGCTTGGGAACAGAAATTGACAACATTTCTGTCGTCTACAGATCCCTGTTACAATGTTCTAGATGAAATTACAAATGAATTACTCGTTTTTCTCTCGGAGGCTGTTCACACTATTCCAGGACCCGTGCACCCAGCGGTTAAGCACTACAGGGCAAGAAAGAAGAGAGAACTTGAGAAGAACATTCACTCGTATAAATGTTCAAGTAATCCACAAAGGAAAACAAAGAGAGAGAAACAGAAGAGAAACCAGCAATATAACTATGATCTCACTCAATTTCTGTATTACAACCAGCGGAGAAAAGTTGTACGCAATATTATGAACACTAGCAAAACAAGTACATGTTCTATTCCTTTGAAAACTGTCGAAGAACACTTTTCTAATGTACTTGGTGAAGAAAATGTGCGTACCTCCTTTGATGATCTAAACACCACGACCATAGAAGGTAACACGATGATCACAGATGATACTTACAACTTAACATTATCGGTTGAAGAAATAAATGAGGCTATGATGAGGATCAACATTGACACAGCACCTGGACCGGATGGCGTACTTGTTCGAGTACTTCGAGAACTAAATGTGGCAAAACCCTCAGTCTCCTGGGGAATGCTATTTTCAGAACCAATTACGTACCTTTGAAACTAAGAGAGGGAAGAACCATTCTCATATTCAAAGGGGGAGAAGAAAAAAATATATCGAATTGGCGGCCGATAACAATATTCTCTATAGTAAGAAGAATTATTGAGAAAGTCCTTGACAAACGTCTTCGTTCCCTAGTAGAATTTTCAACTCACCAGCGTGGCTTTGTTTCCACACCGGGAACGTTCGTCAACTCCTCTATCCTTAATGGGTGTCTTGAAGATGCAAAGTACAAGAAAAAAGACTGTTGTGTTACGTTCCTAGATGTAAGTAAGGCATTCAATAATGTTGGCCATCTGCACATTGAACGATGTCTAAATAACCTACCAATACCAAGTAAGCTTCGTGATATTATTTTGTCATTAACAACTGATAATGTTATCCAAGTAGAAGTTAACAGACGTAAAACCAAGTGTATACCAGTTAGAAGAGGAGTTCCACAGGGTGCACCGCTTTCACCTACTCTGTTTAACCTTTCAATTGATCACATAATAAGAGAACTAGAGGAAAAAACTGTATCGTCATCTCTTGGTTATTCATTAGTTCAAGAATTAGATCACGTATCTGCAGTTGCTTTTGCTGATGACTTGGCGGTGATAGGAAGAGATATCCATTCTTCTTCTGATCTTGTATCAATGGCAGAAATGAGTTTTCGCAAAATTGGGCTTGAAATAAACTCTTCGAAGAGTAACGCAATCAATATAGCATTGGGGAAACTTTCTTCCGAGCCCATTGTCTCTAACACCGGAACAAGTATTCAAGCAATAGGACCAGCAGAAAAAATTAAGTATCTGGGGATTGATTTTAACAGTGAAAGAATAAAATCATAAATAGCTTGCACAAAGACATCGAAAAGCTCATTTCTTCGGACTTGACCAAAAACCAAAACTAAAACCTGACCAAAAACTCAATATCCTCAATCAATTTATATGGCCCACTCTAATTTATCCTCTTCAATGTGCTCCGATCAAGAAATTGAGTGATAGCTTTCTTGAGGATATGGACAAAATAGTGCGAAGTGCTGTGAAAGAGATTGTTGGTATTCCCGGAGACACACCCACATCTTTCATATACTCCCCGAGGAAATTCCGAGGACTTGGTATAATGCGAGCCACGTGGGAAGCCAACATACAAAATTTCAATATTTGTAGAAAATTAAAAATAGTAGATGACCCTCTTCTTCACACCGTGCGAAACTTGAATGACGAAATGACTGATTGTGTATCGAAATTAAAGCTCACGGATTCTGTTGTTCTTGACAACCGTACAACAGGTAGAATGCTGCGGAATATAATGAGAGAGAAGTCATTTCAAGAGTGGGTCGATCTTCCCCATAAAGGAAGAGGAGTTGAGCTCTACAAAGACACACCAAGAGCTAACAAGTGGGTTTACACAAAAGAAGGGCTATCTTCTTCCCAGTGGACAAACAGCATTAAGATGTCTGTAAACCTCGCAGCTGTGCGCGCCGTGCCAGGCAGATCTTTCGAGAGCACCCGTTGCCGCCATCCGGCGTGCAACGAGTATGAAACACTTCCACATGTTCTCGGATCCTGTCTCAAGGGAGAGTTACTGCGAAACAACAGGCATCACAATGTAAGGAGACTGGTGGCTGATGCGTTCAAACAGAAAAATTGGGACGTATACGAAGAGATTTCATGTCTGTCTACATGTGGTTCGACGAAGAGGGTTGACATCATAGCCATCAGACATGATAAAAAGATGGTTCTGATATTAGATCCCACTATCAGATTTGAACTAGGTTCAACGCAGGCGGAAGACGTGAACAAAGAAAAGAGGGACCATTATATGCCATGCATCCCCGACCTAGCTCGAAAGTATAAGATAGATTGTCAATACTGGAACGTTATTGGTCTTTTCTTGGGAGCCCGAGGTGTAATTCCATCTTTTTTCACTAATTTTTTAAAGGCATATGCCATTTCGACCATTAATTTAGATCACATAGTAACGTCAATTTTAAAAGACTCGTCTTTCATTCTCCACAATCATCTCTATAATAACTCATCATAAACATTACAGAACGTTTTTTTATTTTTATTTCAACTATTTAATCTTAAAACTTATTATTATTATCTGTATTATTTTTTTCAATAACGTTCATTTTTTTTAAATCATCGATTTTTATACCTAGATATAAGTTCATAATTTTATATACGTAATTCAGTGATTCAATTGTAATTCTGTATAGATTTATAAAGCTGGATCCTAGTGGTCAATCACATTTTGTGAACAGCTGACATTAAAATTGTTATCCTCTCTAGTTTCTTAATTGCTTTCTTGATTGCTTTTATTGATGTGTAAAAAAGTACATTAAAAATGAGTTTTTTTCGTTGTTTCACATCCGATTGTCTCACAAATCGCTTAAAATATGTATAATAGATCTTTCCACATTCAGTATAAATTTGAGAGCTTTTGGAAAATTTTGGTTTTCCAAGTATTTCTCCCCGGCCTATTCTTACCCTTACGAAAAAAATCAATTCAATTTGCTAATTGTTTTTGCTCAATTGGGTAATTGGACAAATCAATTGGTGGGTTTCCATTCAGCATAAACTATTGACGTAAAACAATTCGAGTAAATCTATTGATCAATACCAATTGGAATTAAACCAATTGGTCAAAATCAATTGGATGAAATCAATTCACTAAAAGCAATTCTTAAATCAAATGGGCAATATCAAATTGAATGAAACCAATTTGTCAAAATCAATTGGGTGAAATCAATTCCATAAAATCAATTGATCAAAGCAATTGGATGAAATCAATTCACTGAAACCAATTAGCAGTAATTGAAGCCCAGCTGTTCACAATTCTGCCGCACATCCAGGCGTAAATCGTAGCGAACAATACAAAGCTTTGTGGAACTTTCTGGTTCGGATGGTTGATACGACACAATATATGTCAGCCATGCTGTGTGTATCGTATATTATATACCCAGTGCTAATTTCATCGTGCATCCGAATTACGGAATGAGTTCGGAAAAAATTCTACTGAAATCATTATAGATTACATATATTACATATAATTTAATTTTCCATAGTCCAGAACTGTCTGGATAATGAAATGAATACAGTGAATCCTGATGTCCGAACAATGTCTCACCGAGTATATGGCCCACGCACTCACGCCACAATGCATGATATTGGCCGCTGTGCGCATTACACGCAATGACCCTCAGGTTCAAGCGTCACACGTAACTGCAATATCATGCCCGCGTCACAAAGAGGTTGACGTAAGGGCTGAATTTAGTTTTTTACAAGCAATATTCGGACCCCCCTCCCAATAACACACACACATACTCAATAAACAAGTAACATCGTTAAGAATGACTAATTTGATAATCATAGACAAACTATTCTCGAACAAATATATCATTTTTTAATCCTACTTATATAATCATTTTCAATTAATTTATCATATTGTTTGCGTCACAAATTCCACTATCCAACAATAGAGTTCCGGTGTATAGTTCACTGAGACAATGCAACGTGTGGCTCTGCTCGTATTTGAATCATCACGATAAGATTGCTCATCAATAATAGTCCAGTTTCTGCTTGGCAGGAATGTGTTTCGAGGTGTTGGCTGGCTGTCTCGTCAGCGAGGAGTTCTCCAGCACCGAGTGGGGAAACAACGCAGCCAGCCAGAGGGACGGCTTGCGGTTGTTAGCTTCGTCCGGCGAAGGTCGGAGAGCAGATCCTCTACCCGTCGACAAGAACTCTGTCAATGAGACATTACAGATTGACTAGATGAGAGTTGTACATTCAATACTGAATTCATTTCATGTTTGTATAAATTTACAAAAGGAAGAAGTGTATCAAATGCTCTATTGCGCCGCTTGCTGCATGTTGCTTGCTGCATGCTGCTTGCAACTTAATTTCTTAATGATATAATGATACTCATGTCACTCATAAATTTGAACGTACATCGATTAGAATACATTAGGAAGTTAGTCATAGAAAAGACTCGGTTATTCAAATGAAAAGAGTTCAAGATCTAAAGTTAATTAACTAACATACCATGTCTTCTGCTCTGTGTTACAGTAAACAGTTACAGTAGACCCTTGTCAATCCGAAACGGAAGGGACCCCAAAATATTGAATTCAAGTTATAAACATTCAGATTAAACAAAATATATCTTCCACGAAATCGCCACTCTTGATTATTAGAATTTAGTCAATTTCGTATTGATCACGACAGAAAGCTATGCCGTCGGCCGAGACTACGTGTGAGAAACCGTTAGAAGGGCCTCGCTGATTGTGTGTACTCGGCTGCAGCCGATCCCAATCGTTCCAAGCCTGACAGACTGTTTCTAGTTCAACAGGTCTTGTGCTCGTCAAGGTCAGACCACACTCAGTGGGATGACACAAACTAAGCAGCAAACAGCTCAACTAGCTTGGGCCTATATTTAGACATAAAAAAACAAAAAAAGGGAAATTGGGAAAATAACTAATATTTCGGGGAATGCACACGAACAATGTTAGAAGCAAATGTTTTTGGAAGGTTGCAATGTTGGTTGAAATTACAGTTCAACTGAAATTTGGATTAATCATATCAATTACCATTCAATGTCTAGGCCTATACCTTCAGCCGGAGACCAGCTTCAAGTTCAAAATAAGTCAAATTTTGTATTTAAAACAGAGTTTGGACTAACGAGGGTTTACTGTAACCTACTTAATAGCATTAACTTGTATCAATTTCTACGATTGCTGTGCAAAAGCTGAGAAAAAGTTAGTCATATTTGTACCTCTTCAATCGCTTCAGCCTCTGGATGGCTCCTTACTTGGTCGGCACGACGCAGGGGTGGATTTCAAGAAAGACTTGAAAGGCGTGGGTGAGAGTGAGGCAGTTGATGGATAAGGAGACTGAGAGGAGATAGGCTTGGAGGTCGGCACGACGCAGGAGGGGACTTCAAGAAAGACTTGAAAGGCGTGGATGAGAGTGAGGCAGTTGATGGATAAGGAGACTGAGAGGAGATAGGCTTGGAGGTAGATGGTATCGATGATGAACAATGCTGGGAATCTGGCGTGGACTTAGATTTTGGTTTAGATTGCACATTGGGAGATAAGGACAAAGGGAGGATGTCTGATGGGGAAAAATGAGTTGTGATGGAAGCAGAAGGATGGCTGGATTGAGGTTTAAAAGTGAGGTTTCTTTTAGTGGGATTGACGCCTTTCAAGTCTCCTATGGTTCTCTTACATAGAGACACGAGTTCTGGTAAATCTGTGGAAAAGCAATTGAATTAATTTCAGGGCCCATGCGTAAGTAAGAACATTGAGATTGATATCTGTATTATTATTTAATTGGAGCTGAACACTTCCCTGTAATGAAAAGTAAGATCTATTGCCATCAGTTGGGATGTATCACAGTCCTATCACAGTATGTTAATGTCAAAGTACTGTCCAAACAGATGACGCATTACTCTATTCACTAGGCAATAGACACTTGGCACTTCTTATACACTGAATTTCATCATGATGACTTGTACTACTAGATACTGATGCTGTTTGTAAGAAACAATTCAGTCTAGCTTCCTTCTTTTATGAATGATATAATTATCTTCCCTAATGTCTTGTAGAATAAAACAATACAAAAACATTGCAAATGTACTATTTTTGCTACTTAATGCAATGCTCGACATAATGAAACGATCCAATGTAGCCTAGTACATGTCTAACAACATGCACTCTCATGTGAGTAGGCATACAATTCAAAAAACACAAATGGCCGTATTTTACCGGGAAACGATTTACAAGCAGTGCATCGAACTATAGACACTATATATGTACATCTATAACCCTAATCTATATTTGTTCTATTGTTGAAAAAAGTAGACAAATATCTATCATGATTGAAGAATTGTGGTAATTTAATCATTAATTGAATGTTTCAAAATAATATAAGATGCTGTGCTGTAATATGAATTTATAATTGAACTATTCACCTTTTGAGAGCGTGTTCAAGTTTTTGAAAACATCCATCTCCGTCCTCAAGTTCTTGTTTTCATCTTTCAAATATCGATTCTCCGCTCTCAACATTTCCATCGTGTTTATGAGTGAAAACTTGGACTTTGTGCAGCCCTCGTCCGACTCGTCACTGGACGAGAGATGTTGTGGGGCTTTTTTCTGAAGCTTCATTCTAGATTTTAGGGAAGCAAACCCATAGACTGGGCCATGATCGACGCTGTCCTTCCGGCCATGATCGACGCTGTCCTCCCGGCCATGATCGACGCTGTCCTCCCCGCCGTGATCGACGCTGTCCTCCCCGCCGTGATCGACGCTGTCCTCCCGGCCATGATCGACGCTGTCCTCCCGGCCATGATCGACGCTGTCCTTCCGGCCATGATCGACGCTGTCCTCCCGGCCATGATCGACGCTGTCCTCCCGGCCATGATCGACGCTGTCCTCCCGGCCATGATCGACGCTGTCCTCCCGGCCATGATCGACGCTGTCCTCCCGGCCGTGATCGACGCTGTCCTCCCCGCCGTGATCGACGCTGTCCTCCCGGCCATGATCGACGCTGTCCTCCCGGCCATGATCGACGCTGTCCTCCCGGCCATGATCGACGCTGTCCTCCCGGCCATGATCGACGCTGTCCTCCCGGCCATGATCGACGCTGTCCTCCCGGCCATGATCGACGCTGTCCTCCCGGCCATGATCGACGCTGTCCTCCCGGCCATGATCGACGCTGTCCTCCCGGCCATGATCGACGCTGTCCTCCCGGCCATGATCGACGCTGTCCTCCCGGCCATGATCGACGCTGTCCTCCCCGCCGTGATCGACGCTGTCCTCCCCGCCGTGATCGACGCTGTCCTCCCCGCCGTGATCGACGCTGTCCTCCCGGCCATGATCGACGCTGTCTCTTCAGCCATGATCGACGCTGACCTCCCTGCCATGATCGACGCTGTCCTCCCGGCCATGATCGACGCTGTCCTCCCGGCCATGATCGACGCTGTCTCTACGGCCATGATCGACGCTGTCTCTTCAGCCATGATCGACGCTGTCTCTTCAGCCATGATCGACGCTGACCTCCCGGCCATGATCGACGCTGTCCTCCCGGCCATGATCGACGCTGTCCTCCCGGCCATGATCGACGCTGTCCTCCCGGCCATGATCGACGCTGTCCTCCCGGCCGTGATCGACGCTGTCCTCCCGGCCGTGATCGACGCTGTCCTCCCGGCCATGATCGACGCTGTCCTCCCGGCCATGATCGACGCTGTCCTCCCGGCCGTGATCGACGCTGTCCTCCCGGCCGTGATCGACGCTGTCCTCCCGGCCGTGATCGACGCTGTCCTCCCGGCCGTGATCGACGCTGTCCTCCCGGCCGTGATCGACGCTGTCCTCCCGGCCGTGATCGACGCTGTCCTCCCGGCCGTGATCGACGCTGTCCTCCCGGCCGTGATCGACGCTGTCCTCCCGGCCGTGATCGACGCTGTCCTCCCGGCCGTGATCGACGCTGTCCTTCCGGCCGTGATCGACGCTGTCCTTCCGGCCGTGATCGACGCTGTCCTTCCGGCCATGATCGACGCTGTCCTTCCGGCCATGATCGACGCTGTCCTCCCGGCCATGATCGACGCTGTCCTCCCGGCCATGATCGACGCTGTCCTCCCGGCCATGATCGACGCTGACCTTCCGGCCATGATCGACGCTGTCCTCCCGGCCATGATCGACGCTGTCCTCCCGGCCATGATCGACGCTGTCCTCCCGGCCATGATCGACGCTGTCCTCCCGGCCATGATCGACGCTGTCCTCCCGGCCATGATCGACGCTGTCCTCCCGGCCATGAACGACGCTGTCCTCCCGGCCATGATCGACGCTGTCCTCCCGGCCATGATCGACGCTGTCCTCCCGGCCATGATCGACGCTGACCTCCCGGCCATGATCGACGCTGACCTCCCGGCCATGATCGACGCTGTCCTCCCGGCCATGATCGACGCTGTCCTCCCGGCCATGATCGACGCTGTCCTCCCGGCCATGATCGACGCTGTCCTCCCGGCCATGATCGACGCTGTCCTCCCGGCCATGATCGACGCTGTCCTCCCGGCCATGATCGACGCTGACCTCCCGGCCATGATCGACGCTGTCCTCCCGGCCATGATCGACGCTGTCCTCCCGGCCATGATCGACGCTGTCCTCCCGGCCATGATCGACGCTGTCCTCCCGGCCATGATCGACGCTGTCTACACGGCCATGATCGACGCTGTCTCTTCAGCCATGATCGACGCTGACCTCCCGGCCATGATCGACGCTGTCCTCCCGGCCATGATCGACGCTGTCCTCCCGGCCATGATCGACGCTGTCCTCCCGGCCATGATCGACGCTGTCCTCCCGGCCATGATCGACGCTGTCCTCCCGGCCATGATCGACGCTGTCCTCCCGGCCATGATCGACGCTGTCCTCCCGGCCATGATCGACGCTGTCCTCCCGGCCATGATCGACGCTGTCCTCCCGGCCGTGATCGACGCTGTCCTCCCGGCCGTGATCGACGCTGTCCTCCCGGCCATGATCGACGCTGTCCTCCCGGCCGTGATCGACGCTGTCCTCCCGGCCGTGATCGACGCTGTCCTCCCGGCCGTGATCGACGCTGTCCTCCCGGCCATGATCGACGCTGTCCTCCCGGCCATGATCGACGCTGTCCTTCCGGCCATGATCGACGCTGTCCTCCCGGCCATGATCGACGCTGTCCTCCCGGCCATGATCGACGCTGTCCTCCCGGCCATGATCGACGCTGTCCTCCCGGCCATGATCGACGCTGTCTCTACGGCCATGATCGACGCTGTCCTCCCGGCCATGATCGACGCTGTCCTCCCGGCCATGATCGACGCTGTCTTTTTAAAATCAATTTGAGATTTCATTTTCACAGAAGAATTTATCTAAGGTTTTCTGTCAGTAGAAGCAATCAATTTAAGGTCCTTTTCCATATAAGGGTGTCCAAGGGTGAGCGCTCACCCGTGTTATTTATCGAAAAGATATGAATATTACTGGAAAAATATTGCATGCTAAATTCTCGGCTTCCTAGATCCATTGGCATCGGATAAAGTTCATTTTATATGATCAAGGTGCGTAGAGTTTCGCTCATCGTACAACGCACATTCTGCGTTTGCCTAGTAAGACGATTAGATGATAAGGTTGAAAAGCATATTAACAAAGCTGGTACGACGGCGCTAGAAATACGCGATGAAATCAGAGAAACATCTATAAGAGTAGAAACAGTGAAGATTCAGATCGAACAGGAAATAACAGGCGTTAATAATACACTTCGGGAAATACGGGATAAAACGAACAAAGATGGAAATAGTAGTAACATACTTCCAGAAAATATAATAATGCAAATTCCAATTATGAATGAACAAATAAATGAGCTTAAAATCAAACTTGTACAAAAAGATGGTGTGGGTGACAATAATGCTCTCAACATCGGTAACTGACCGACTTGACCGAGCAGAACAATGTGGACAAATATCACACCTAGAGGGAATGAAATGTAGTGCTACACAAGATTGCCAGCTTGATCCGTTGCGACATTGTGGAGAAGAAATGGACTGTTCCAGGTAGATGAAGAGCAACGCCTAAGCATAATAGTACGATGTTCAAAACATGCTGCTATGTTGTGGTATCAACAAAACAAGAATAGAATAGAATCAGTTTATTGTTTTAGGGCCTCAACCCATAACATATTCATATTACATAGTTACAAATAAGTACACGGTACACAGTACCACCGTTGAAGATTACGTCATATATAAACAGAACTATAAATCGAGATACATCAATATACATGCGACCAATAACTATTGCTACTCTGTCAGCACAAATGACCTTAATAGTAATGATCTAGATATAAAGTTGTATATATTGTGCAGTTTTTCTTCATCTTGCACATTAAACAAAATTACATGAAAATTCAATCTGGTATACTCCGTGAAGTCACATATTGTCCTAAGTAATACTCTCTATAGGCTTTGTATAGAGGACATATCAACATAAAATGAAACATATCTTCCCTTTCCGGGACATTACATAGAGTACAGTTGTTTTCAGGCTGTGGTTGGTGTTTGCTAGATCGAGTGTACCACTGGATGTTGTTTACACCGGCTACTCTTGACTGACGAATAATACAAATCTTTTCAATTGATGTTTGGAACATTAAATAACTTGCAGTGCCTTTATTACCTACCAAATCTTTATATAATGGACAGGATGATGATTTCATCATGTTTTGCATGTCTTTCTCGTACATGTTATTATTAAAGCTAACAATTATTTCTTCCAATTTATCATCAATTATAATTGAACTTTGTGCATTCCAGACGTTTTCATAACCAGCGTCACAGATAACTCTTTTTATTTGTCTTACCCAATTATATTTCACCTGATTGCTTTCTGATTTATCAAGTACCAACAATCTATTATAACACGTTTTCGGGAATCTGTTTTCCATCATATTCAAGAGTTTAATCCAGAACTGCAAAATCATTCTAAGAACATGTCCTGATAACATTGTTCTACCAACTTCCAATCTAACAATGTAATTAGGTGTGTTTCTAGGAAGACATAACAGCCTTTTGAAAAACTGGACTTGAACTTTTTCTATTGAATCAAAATATCTAAGCGACCATATATTACTTCCATAAAGAAGAGTAGCCAAAATAATCGAATCAAATAACTTCTCTCTAGCGGCCCAAGAGTCTACCTTGGATCTTACCATTATGTCACGAACAGAACCAACGGCTGTATTTGCTTTATTCTTTGCTTTATAGAAGCGTCATGAAATAGACCAGAAGAAACAAATGGAACACCGAGATAAATATACCTATTCACCACTTCTAACTTCTCTCCTCTATAATAAAAAAACATCAGACCTTCTCAACTTTCCACTCTTTCGAATAATAACAACTTTCGTCTTACTTATATTTACAGTGAGATTGACTGTATTACAGTATTCATCCAAAATATTCATTTTCTTCTGTAGATCGATTTGAGTGTCCCCAAATACAATTAAATCGTCAGCGAACAAGAGCATTAAAATATCCGAAATCCCATCTATACTTATGCCTTTGACACCTGTTTCCCTGAAGTAGACTTCAATGTCGCTAATAAACAACGAGAACAATAAAGGGCTAAGGGAATCCCCTTGTAATACGCCCTCAGTTACATTTATTGGTGAGGTGTGACTATCCGCTAGCCTAACTTTCATCTCTGCCTTGGAGTAAATGTGTCTTCATATCCTTATATGTTTTGAACTGACCCATAAATTATTAAGTTTTTGCCAAAGAAGATCATGGCTAACTGAGTCAAACGCTCTCTTAAAATCTACAAACAAAGCATAAACTTTCCTTCCCTGTAATCTCAAATGATTGTGTACAAGGCTTCTTAAAACAAATATGTGATCGACACAACCTCTCTTCTGCCTAAACCCAGCTTGGCATTCGGGTAGTACTCGGTGGCTTTCTGCCCACACATTTAATCTACCAGCAATTATCTGTGTGAATAACTTCATCATACAATTTACTAAAGCAATTCCCCTATAATTACTGGGATCATTCCTATCGCCTTTTTTGAACAACAATATTAGTTCCACTAATGAAAATTCTACCGGTGGTATTTCACTCTCCCATATAGTATTATAAAACGCCAACAAGTAAGAAATCCACTCTTCAGGCAAACATCTTAGAAATTCATTCGATATCTTATCTAAACCTGGCGACTTTCCTGGTTTGCATCTCATTAGGCAGCTATTTAACTCCTTTAAACTGATTGATGAGTCTAGGTAAGGATGCCTAACATCTTGGAAATTAGTTAAAGAACTAGATCTTTCGGGATATATATTTTCATAAAATATCTCCCAATTACGTGTTGATATAGGATTATCACAATATTGTCGACTTCGAAACTTTCTGAACGTACTCCAGAATGCACTTGAATTTTTAACATTATTCAAGTCTTGAAGTATTGTAGTCTTGAAGTATTCAAGTCTTGAAGTATTCAAGTATTGAAGTCCGTGAAGGGCTAAAACAGGGCAGCGTTCTTTCCCCGACACTATTCACAATAGTCATGGATGAAATAATGCGAGAGGTAGAGCCTGATGACCGGATTGACACGAGAACATTTGTCTATGCGGACGATGTTTTAGTGTGGGGAGAGTCAAATGAAGAGCTGCAAAGGAAAGTATCCGAATGGGAGAGAGTCACAGTCCAGTATGGCTTGAAGATTAGTATAGAAAAGAGTGAGTCGATGGTGATGGAAAGAGAAAAGGGAAAGAAATGTCAGATTAAGATACAAGACGGGGAATTCCAAGAGAAAGAAGATTTCAAATATCTGGGAAGCATTTTGACAAGGGATGGTAAAGTGGAGGAAGAGATAGAGAGTAGGGTGCAAAAAGCGGAGGGTTTTTACCAAAGCGTCAGGAAATTGCTGTGGAATGAAGAAATACCGAGGAAGTGTAAGATCTTATTATATATGACATACTACTTGCCAATACTGACATATGCAGCAGTGACCTGGCCAATGGGGGGAAGAGAAGAAGGGAAAATGCAAGCCGCAGAAATGAAATTTCTGAGAAGTGTGGCAGGAGTGACAAAACTTGATAAAATAAAGAGTGAAAAGATCAGGAAGGAGTTAGGAGCGGAGACCCTGAGTTTTAGATTGGCCAGGGAAAGGCTCCGTTGGTTTGGTCATATGATGAGGATGGAGAGAGGGAGAATACCTCGGAGAGAGTTCGAAGAAGCCAAGGTGCAAGGGATGAAGAAGGCGGGAAGACCGAGAATGAAGTGGATAAACGGAGTGGAAGAGGCCGTGGAACAGAGGGGTGAATGTTGGAAGACGATTATGGAAGAAAAGTGGTGGGAAGATAAGTGAGATGGAGGGAGTTGGTCGGAAGACAGGAAGAAGGAGAAGATAGAGACGAAGAGGGGGGAGTGCCAGACCTGGCAAGTCGACTCCGAAAAACGCAATTGCCCTAGAAGTACGGTGGGACAACCCACCCCCCGACCCAATTCAGTTTGGAACCGGAGGCCCCAGATATTTATTGTTATTATTATACAAGTCTTCTTGAACTTATTCTGATAATCGCACTTCTTGACTTTCAGAATAGATTTATACATTTTTTTTGAATCTAAATAACTTTTCACATCTACCTTATCAAACGCACTTCTTTTACACTTACGTAAGAGCCTTCTAGTTTTATTATTGAGTTCTATACATTCCCTATCGAACCATGGTTTGTTTTTGGTTTTGAACGACCTGTTAACTGTTGTTAGCATGTTGAGGTCACTGGCAGCCTGACTAATACTTGCACATACTTGTGTATACATTTCCTGTGATCGGACTCAACTTCACTGGCGAATAATTCACGCGTTTTGATTGCGTACATGCCATCAGTTCGGGAAACCATTTCACACACTTATCTGAAGATCTATAAATATTTGTTTTCGGTACTCTTGCACTAATTCTTTCTCCATGAATAGTAAGTTTACAGGGGGAATGGTCTGACACAGTAATATTGTCTAAAACAACAAGGTCAGATACACTGTTTACATATGTTACATCAACCCAAACTAGATCTATTACACTACTACCGTTATAATTCAAACATGTTAACTTGGCCGGGCAATCACTTCTACTCCGGCCATTAATAACCATACATGTATTGTTGTCTAGTGTGTCACATAATATCCTTCCTTTCGAGTTGATAAAGCCATCAAATGTATCTCTTCTAGCGTATAAATCAGATCCTTCTAGAACAATACTCTCGTGCTGATTTAGATCTCCTATTCTCGCGTTAAAGTCACCGCCCACAAAGATCTTGCAGTTTGCATATAAATCTCGAATTGTCTGCAATGTCTCATCTAATAAGTCCATGCAGTGTTTGAAGTCTCTGCTAGGCCTTATGTAAACGCTACCCGCAATAATAGGACTTTTGCTCGTTGTGTTGAAGCACGGGGTTGATCTTTACAAACAGCCACATATCACATTCATCCACAAGTTCTGCTACAAAAAATTGCTTCTTTACAAACATAATTAAACCCCCGCTGGCTCTACCCTTACTTTTTTCTTTCGTTGCCTTACACTGAAATAGTTCGTAGTCTTTCGTGAAAAACGGTGCGTGCTTCAAATCACATGGCATCCAGGTTTCACTTATGCAAATTATATCGCATAATAATAACTTATTTATTGAAACTTCGTCCAAGTCGCATAAGTTCTGATAACCTTGAATATCCCAGAATAAAACACGAATCTTATGACTTTCACTGTCATTTATGTAGGATTGAGGCTCACGATCTCACACAATCTTCGACCGGACATGCATCTCATTATCACTCACCAATGTTTCTCCATCGCTAACAAACGGCACCCCATCAACCTCAAGCATGTTGTAACGTTCGATTTTCACCTGTTTACCCTGAGAGGAGAGAATCTTTCTTTGTTCTAAAACATGTCTCTTGATAAGCCGATCGCTTTCGCTAAGATCTTCACCGACGTATATATTCTTTCCTCGGAGAGTGTAGCCTCGGCGCAACACTTGAACTTTGCTGGATATGGACTTGAACTTGACCAAAACGGGACCATCCGCATTCTTCCCTCCCAAGCGCGACACGAATGAAATATCTGCGGCCGACTCCTTCACCTCCATAGTTTCACCGATTATTCTTTCAATGATCTTTAAATCTCCCTCATCACTGCGTGCCACCCCATGAAACATAACGTTCAATTTCCTTTGCTTGTTTTGGGTCTTCTTTAGCTCAATCTCCAGTAGATTCACTTTACCTCTTAAGCAACCAACTTCTTCTCGTAACCTCATCATCTCGTCTTCAACAATCTTGAACTTGACAACCAAAATTTCACTCATTGCTTCTTTAATAGAAGGCTTCAAGTTATCAATAACAGAATTTAATACACATTCCATCCTCACTAAGCTCCCTCCAGTGCAGCAATCTTCTCCATCGTATGTATGTATATGTATAACTCACTGTGTAAATACCACTCTATACTATGATACACCTTATTGAACAGTTAAACCAGTTCGGTTCCACTAGTTTGGAGAGCAGCTGGACACGTCCGTACTCCACGGTGGTTCATCATACAAGCTCTATCAACAAAACAATGTTAGATTACGATACTTTCAAGAAAAAATTTCATTAGGAAATTTTGGAGTGACAATCATAAGCAAAGACTTGTACAGTATATGTATACAGGAAAGTACGATACGAACTCAAAGGTGTCATTACTAACATATGCTAAATCGTTATTCAATAATGCAAAATTTGTCAAAGATATGATGCCGATAACAGAAGAATGTTTAGTCGCAGCAATAATGAAACATTTCCCAACAAGCTGACGTATGTACTGCATGCAAACAGAACATACGATTGAAACGTTACTCGAGTTATTAGAGCGGTCAGAAGAGGAACCTGAATTACAGGCATTCATAAATGTCCAAGCACAACAAACGCGAGCACGAGGATATCAGGGCTCAAACTTCGATCCCCACCACCAGCAAACCCGACGGAATGGAAGTAACCGTGAACAAGCGCGAGATGCACAAGCCGCGCAACTAAACGAGAGAAATGCACAGGAAAACTAACAGGGGCCGACGGACAAGACGACGCGATGGATAATCTGTCGGCCACACTGATTTGTTTTAAAGATATGTACAATATCGAAGCTATTTTTTCCAAACCAGAAGAATTCCTGTTAGATGAAGACGAAGACTCTGATGTTAAACACAAAACATTTAATGAATAAGTCCTAGTTGCATGGTAACCGTTGAAAACGTACAAACAAGAGCACTGCAGATCCAGGGAGCCAAGTTACGTGTGTAAATGAAATATTTCTGCATACACAAATTAAAAAAATATTTTGTGTTACCTGTGATAGGTGTCTCATTAAAGTGTCCGTTTAATAAAGTTAGTGAGAAAACAAAAGAAGCATATCTGAAAATCATAGGTGACATAGAAACGGAGGCCGTCTGTTTAGTAGTAAAAAATCTTTCTAAAGATATAATACTCGGAGTGGACTGACTTTCTAGAAACAAAGTTACATTAGATTTTGAAGCTAGAGAAATAAAAATTCTTGCTAGTACTGCACATAGTCATATAATTGAGATGGAACAAGAGGTACAAAAGGAAACAGCAGATAAACCCTGAAGGCAGCAAGAAGAGTGAAAGAGGCAGAGCACGCGACACTTGATAATGGTGTGGGGGCAACGGCAAATGGGGTAGTGAAAACCAGTTTGGCCACAAGCTCAAATGATGAACATACACTAATATCCGATGACCAGGACAATGATGAATACGACGTACATACTGAAGGTGAACAAGTCGAAATCCATCACCAAAAAAAAAAACGATGTTTATTTTCCTACAAATGAGGAAATACAGCAAATAGTTCTAGAGAATAAATAATAATAATAATAATAATAATAATAATAATAATAATAATTCTTTATTGTTTGTATGATCATGTACATGATATAAAACATTGTCAAAATATCGAAACATTGTCAAGTATAATCAATTGTGTAAGATGAGGTCAGCGGAATAAAAGAGAGAACTAAAACCTAGAATCCTAATAGTCCACTTATTTACTCCATTAACCAGTCAAAATTGTAGAAACTTGAAAAACTTAAGATGAACATACATTATACATTATGCACACAGTTAAAATATTCATCAATCGAATAAACACATTCATTAATTAAAAAAGATTTCATCACTGATTTGAATTCAGTATTACGTTGTAATTTTATACGTTCAGGTAGTGCATTGTATAGCTTACAAGCTACATTAATTGGTCCAGTAGAGAATGCTTTTACGTTACTTTTAAAAATTTTGAAATCATTCTTGTTTCTGGTATTCACACAATGAGATTCCTTGTTTGTAGTTGCATGATGGGTTTTTTCTCTAATGAATAAAACACAACTAAAGATGTAAAAGCTAGGTAGACATAAAATTTTGAGTTTTTAAAAAGCGGTCTACAGGAATCTTTGAAGTATACCTCAGAACATGGGTTGAAACTTGCTCTCGACATGTAGCGTATAGCTCTTTTTTGCAGAATGAACAGCCGCTGGGCATGGCTGGAATTTCCCCATAAAGTAATACCATATTGAAGTTGCGATTGGATAAGCGCGTAATATACCATTTTCACGGCTTCGATGTTTGTCACTTCCATTAATCTCTTGATAAGGTGGCAGCCGGAAGCAACCTTGGAACTAATGTGTTGGACGTGGCTATTCCAATTCAAAGTATTTGTTATTACTATCCCTAGGAAGGTGGTTTCATGGACCTCGACTAGACTTTTATTATTCATTCGAATAAGTCGACATTTTTCAGTTTTCTTGCTACGCATCGTCTTGAAATTCATAAAGATTGTCTTCTTATTATTAAGAAATAAATCATGTTGGCTACTGTAGTCAACCATCTCTTTCACAGACAAATTTGCAACATAATTTAATTCATCATCGTCAACACCTGTTATTGCATGTGAGGCGTCATCGGCATAGAGGGTGATTTGGCCTTTCGATAAGAATTTAGGTAGGTAGTTCGTAAATAAGATGAAGAGGGGGGGAGCAGTAGTACTTCCTTGTGGGACACCTATGTTAGTAGTCCTTTCTTCCGAGCAGACATCTCCGTGATCATCTTTTAAATACACAATTTGTTTGCGGTCTTGTAAGAAGGACCGTATCCAATCATTCGCAGTGCCTCTGATACCCATGAAATGTAAAGTCTGCAAGAGAATCGAATGATTAACCGTGTCAAACGCTTTGCTGTAGTCATAGAATATGCCCAATACTTCTTTTTCGAATTTAAAGCATCTAGGATATTTGTGACGAAGTCCACTGTTGCTGTTGTGGTGGATTTCCCCTTTAGGAACCCATGCTGGCAGTTGTTGAGAATGCCTTGTGTGGATATGAAGGACATAAGCCTGTTGCAAAAAGCCAGCTCAAAAATCTTAGAGAATACTGATAACAGTGCTATTGGCCTATAGTTCTCCACTTTTGTTTTCAATCCGCTTTTGTGTACTGGAATAATTTTGCTTATCTTGAGTCTAGTAGGGAAACAGCCAAGAGTGAAAGACTCATTTATTAGGTGAATTAAAGGATCTTTGATGTGATTCACTATGTATTTGATAATGTAGCAGGGGATATCATCAATTCCACTCGAATGTTTCTTGGAAACTTTGTCGACAATGTCAAAGAACTCTTTGGGCAGCAGTGGTGCTAGAAAAATCCCTTTTGTGGTCTTACTGCCAGTAGCACCTGGCCGAGGTGAGTTTAATGTAGGTGGATCAACTTTTGGACGTGAGTCTAAAAGTTTAATTACTGACGTGGTGAAATAATGGTTGAATTTGTTTGCTATCAATTTCTGCGATGTGATGACACTATCTCCGTCGTCAATGTGAATCTCCTGACTTGAGTTCTTAAGTTTGTTGTTTCGACTGGAGTTAATTACCGCCCAAGGCGTTTTAGCTTTATTAGTAGCTACCTTTAACCTATTTCCGTATGCCAGACTTTTAGCCCTTTTAATTGCCACAGAATATTGCCTCTGTATTATATTGTATGAGGTTTTTGCCATGACGCTGCAGTTCGATTTCTTAACTCTGCATATGAGAACTTTACTCTCTCGCTCAATACTTCTAAGTCTTTAGTGTACCAGAACTTACTGTCGCACTCTTTAATCTTGTTGATATTTATCACTTTATATGGGAAGGCCTTATTGAAAGTTGTTAAAAATAGATTCATAAAGTTATCAAATTTCTGGTCTAAATTGCCCATTTTGTATACATTGTCCCAACAAACAGTGCTAATATCCAGGATGAACAGGTCGATTTGGCTTTTCGACAAACTTCTTTTTTTAGCAGTATTGTGTTTAGTTTGTTCCATGGTTTCATGTACGGTGAGGAGTTGACCACAGTGGTCCGATAGGCCCAGGTCAATTATAGTAGATTCGGTTTTAATGTCATTTAAATTCGTAAAAATATTGTCTATGCACGTCATTGAGGTCCCTGAGATTCTAGTTGGAGCCATTATAGTCATGTGCATATTGAACGTTGCGAACATATTGTCACGAAGATAAGTGGTTTCTAAATTATTATAGGTTAACTTGTAATACCTACTTTTAATCAGTGAAGTGGGAAATGTAGCTCATACTTGTGGGAGCTTGGATTAGGTATCGCTTGGCATGCGAAAAGGAAGGTGGTCATCCTAGATTGACTATTGTCGGGGATACGATCTGATGGAATTAGACACAGACCGTTGGAATAACTAACATTGATTTATTGGTGAACGAAGATGATGCAAATGCTGAACAAGCATTTGCGTAACAAGATGTTACTGATGTTGACACGTACACCGTATCGGTCGTTCAACCGTAGTAATGTCCGTTAACCAAACAACCCTTCCAAAATAATAATTAGTAAAAATAATGATTTAACATTATACTCATCGAGCGGTTGATCTGCTCCATACAAGACGTGCGCCCGAGTTATTGATTGTAGATCTCGAAGGCGGTCCTCATCTTAACACACACACACGTTGCACACTTGTTACATTAGATGTAGATCGTCGGATGTTCTGGGCGGAAGTGAGAGTGAGTATAGGTAAGATGCCTCTCAGGCGTGATTACTCTAGTACACGTATTGGTCACTCTGATAAGGTGTCGCGCAGCTGTATTATGCTGAGTGACAGTTATCACTTGAGGTCGTTGTCGTTGTTCTAATAAGTGGGGTGACAGCTAGGTTAGGCATGGCCGTGACAGCACCCTCTCTCCTTTTGATTTCGTCCCGAAATCTGTATCGTTCCTCCTCTTCTTGAGAGTTATGTCGTGTTCGGCTCGTAGATCGCCTTCCTTGGTTTTGCTGTTTGTTACGAGAAAATTTCGGACAGTTTGTTTTGGTTTGAAATTTATCTCCCCGGTTGTTATCTGACGTTCCGGTGTCGATCGGTTGACGTCGACGTCCTCTCCTGTTATGTAATAAATTCCTCTGAGAGCGATGTCGTCTTCGGCTTGTGAATCGCCTTCTTTGAGGTTGTTGTCTGTCGTGAGACTTCGGACAGTTTGTTCTGGATTGAAACTGTTCGGTTAGTTTGTTATGTAACGGAACTGTTCTTCGTAGCGTTGTGTCCCGTTTCGTCGGCTGTTGGTTGACGTCAACGTCGTGGAAGTTCTGGATGTTATGTGTGTGCGTGTGTGATCTCGTTATTCGTCGGTCCTCCACGTCTTCTTCATGTGAATCAATAACTCAGAGAACGGCTTGTATGCAGTACGATCTAGATCGATGGTATTGAAAAGTAAAACAAAACAATAAAAACAAACACTAGTATGTGATTATTGATGAAACAAGTGAAATTCCCCTAGGTTGAAGCTACTGATTGTCTGCTACTGAATGACTGGCAAGTCATACTAAATATTTAAAACCTTGTCTTTTGGTTAGACATTGAAACAGTGTGACAGTTGTCTGTCAATCACTAGTTATTATTATGAAAAATGTTGTACATGTACATATACGCTCATATGCATGCAATATGGCTGCCAGTGACAGTCGCAGTTGAAGTCGCTCCGTATAAATCTTCAAATAAGTGAGTTTTGAAAAAGAAGATACCGAACATCTGTGGTGTGCAGATATGCATTAACATTTAAAGTGAGTGTAGACAAAGTTTCCCACGAATTTGAGTGACTCGTGTTAAATACGCGAGTTCATAAATCTAACCTTCAAACAATAGGCGGATTTCATTTCTCGAGTACTTGTGCCGGGCTGCGGTTCTGACGTTTTGGCGGTTTTTCGAGTACTTTCGCCATGACGAATACGCGCGCAAAGTCCAAAACAAACGATCAATCGAACCCTCCACCAGGTGACAGTGGCGGACCCATTAATGACGACGTAATCAGTAAAGACTGTAAAGTCAAGTGCGATGCAAACGACGTACTAGTATTGAAAGCAGAAAATAAGCTTCTTTTAAAGAGGATCGATGATATGGAATACATTATTTCTCTGCAAAAGGACAAGATAGCCAGCATGATGAGCATTGATCTAGCGATCAATCAATCATATAAAGACCAAGTTTCAACTAAATCACCGAAACAGACTGCAGAGCAAGCAGCATACGCTCAAATTTCAGTTGGCAAACCTAGTAGCATTATACCTGGGCAGTCCACTTCGCAGATTGAAAAATCGAAGTTTGATTTAAACACTGATCTAAACCACAACAACCCAGATGAAGAAGTGTTGAGGGACGTAGCTAGGAGTACAGCCAGACCTACTAGTAGGAAGACTGTTAAGAATGCAACAAGTGAACAACTTCCCAGGCACTCTTCCCGCGAAGAGTCATTGGATATAGATGCAGCAACTGTGAGTGACCCTGATGGCGCATTCACTACAGTACACAACAAGAGGAAAAAAGAGAGACAAGAACAATCATAACAGGTACAGGAAAGGGAGATGCATTTGAATCACTGAAGGTCATCCCCCGCAAATCTTTCCACCTTGTTAGTCGACTCGCGAAGGAGGTAACACCTAAAGCAGTGTCTGACTACCTAGGGTCCAAGTTTCCTGGTGAAGAGTTCTCATGTGAATTAATACAGGCGCACTCAGAATCCAGATTCAATTCATTCAAAGTAACTGCTGATCTCACAATGTCGCAGACGCTATCAGATCCAGCCTCGTGGCCGACCGGGGTAACCGTCCGTCGATTTTTTCACTATCGCCAAAAGTTTCCCGATTTGAAATAACGAAGAGGATACCCACTCATCATGAGCAGATAGTCCAACAAACTCCTGACAAGGCTGAAATTGGAAGGTACACGGTGAGATCTAACAGGTCGAACCCGTCTTACCACTCAAGTTCTTTATTACAGCTCAACATCCGTAGCTTGCGTAACAAAGTTAGTGAACTAGAAATAATTCTAGACAAACTCTCGCCAGACATAGTTTGTCTTTCAGAATTATGGCTGGAGGAAGGTGAAATACGTGCGACGAATGTTGACAACTACTCCTGCGCAAGCTACTACAGCAGGCGGCATGGCAGAGGGGGCGGGGTAGCATTACTTGTAAAATCTTCTATTTCATCGGATGTAGAGGACATCCCATATATTTCAGCACTCAGCGTTGACAAAAACTTCGAATGCTGCGCTGCCAAATGGAATTTGGTGTCTGCTCCATCCGTCATATTGCTGTCGCTATACCGTTCACCTAGTGGGGATGTACACTTTTTCCTTGACAGACTTGAAGCTGCACTAGAGTTTCTTGCAAATAAATTTGGAAGCAACACGCGAGAATAGCTGTATGTGGTGACTTCAACATTGACATGTCTGTCGGATCTGGTTCACCTTCCCTAACGAAGTTATTGGACTTGACAAACTCATTCCATTTGCTATCAGCAATAAATGTCTCCTCTGAAACCATACCTACTAGGGTAACTTCGAGTTCCTCAACTGCGCTCGACAACGTATTCAGCAACTTCCATAATGTTGATATTAAATGCGACTCGCTTGATCTCGCGATTTCTGACCACAATGGACTGCTTCTCAAATTCCGACTACTTGAAAGAAGCATATCAGCCAATGCCAACGATGTCGACAGGATTTGTAAACGCACCTTTACAGACTGCCAAATCGCGTACTTTAACCAACAACTATCAAGTTCATCATGGGACTCAGTATACACAGCCCAGACTGCTGATGAAAAGTTTGATGCATTCCACTCTACTTTTCTCCACCAATTTAACTGCGCTTTTCCCAAGCGGATGTCAAAACCCCGCAATCATATGAAGAAAACCTGGGTAACCTCTGCAATACGTGAGTCGGCCGTGAAACTAAGACAGATGTATGTTCAAATGAAGTTCAGCGACAAGGATCACTTGATACAGGAGCACAATTCCTTCAGGAGATCGCACATGCAAGCTATTAAGCAGGCAAAGCGAGCATTCAACGAAAATTACACAGCTAATTCAAGGAACAAATCCTCGGCTGCCTGGCAGGTTATCCAATGTAAACGTGAGATATCCTCTTCGACTAGGCCGAAAATTCAACTTACCACAATGGACAAAGTAGTTGTGACGTGTGGGTTCATCTAGCTGTCTATTCTCGGTATTTTTTTGTATTATTTTCAGGTTAAATTTTGATTTTAATACATTCATATTTTTTTTAACATGTTAAATTTCAATATTGGTTTCTCTGTGTTATTTGACCAGAATGTTTAATACGAAGATGTAAATTGTAAATACGAAGTATGTAGGCCTATGTCACAATTTGTTATTGTGATGACCAATGTTAATTGCCCAACCATTTACGCCTCAGTTCGGATAGTTCTAGAAGAATTATTAATCGAAACTCCGACCGGTCAATGCTTGACGACCGTAGCTTCGAGATTTTTTTATGATGTGCAACAGCGTCAGCCAGGGAGGCTCCAGTAGCGTCACAAAACCCAGACTCGCTCTGCATACAATGTTGGCCTTGGGTCACATAGAAGTGTGTGCGATAGCTGATCTGCGATCTCTGGTGAATCACGACGCATATCTAAGTAGCAGTGTAAACAACCAGAAGAAAGAAGACGACAACAGATCACGCTGTACTGTCAAGGAACACGGACGTGTTGGGGAAACTGCCATTCGCGAGACCATCTTCGACACGCAGTAATGAAGTGAACAAAGAAAATAAATACGAAATGAAGTGAACAGGAACAGAAGCGAGGCAAAGACACTAACTACGATTGTCACACGGTACCAACAACAATTAATTTCTGTTAAAGGCCTATATTGTTTGCTTGATTTTTGTTCATTGTTAAAATAACGTAGAATTTGTTGACAGTTACGTCACAGGAATTTTGAGAGAGAAACTAAATTCGATGTATTAATATTAATAATTGATATTAACTTTATTGATTAATTGGTCAATCAATCGACGGATTGGATGAGCAATTAAATTTCCGAAGTTTATATTTGATAATTTTTGACGTAATTCATATCTGGTTTGTATTTGTTTCATCCTATAGTAAATTGGGGATATAAAATTTAATTTGATTCCGACTCGGTATTTTATCCAGTAAATTCCCAAAAACCTAATTTGTTAGATCCTTCCGACCTTCCTTTTTTCTGAAATCTTACCGATAGGAAGTCGTTTTTTATTATATTTTATTTAAAAAAATTGGAGTCTCGTGGTCAGCGGAGTTAGCGGCGAGGGCATCATCACACCAGGTAGGCGGCTTGGCAGGTGACATAGTTACGGACCCCCGGGATTGCGCCAACATATTAAACAACCACTTCTGTAACGCTGTGTACGATCTGCAGAGTAAAATTCCTGAACTCGACAAGTGCGTAAGTAGCAATACTGATATCCACCTCAAACCACCGAAACGCTCAACATTGCCAAATATTCTTCACGCCGGTCAGTAACCAGGAGATTATACGCATCATCAACACCAAATGCACAAAGCACTTAGCTGGGATGGATGAGGTTCCAAGCAAGCTACTAAGAGCTTGTGCACGGCATATTTGTGAGCCCCTTGTAGATGTTATAAACTGCTCCCTATCTACAGGAGTATTTCCAGCGAAACTGAAAACATCTAAGATTATACCGATTCACAAGAAAGGGGACAAGTCTCTCCCTGAGAACTATAGGCCGATAGCACTACTGTCGTCGTTTTCGAAAGTTTTTGAACTTGCGGTGCACTCTAGAACCATGAGTTTCTTAGAGAAAAATGAACTTCTCTCTCGCAACCAGTTTGGCTTCCAAAAGGAGAAATCGACTTTGCTTGCCATAAACAGCTTCCTGGAATCAATTTACAGAGCTTTAGACACAGGATCACAAGCTTTGGGTTTGTTTCATGACATGTCAAAGGCGTTTGACAGCCTAGACCATAAGCTACTAGCCAACACCTTGATGAATTTGGGCTTTAGAGGTATACCCTTGAAATGGATCAGCTCTTTTCTCTCAGGTCGCAGTCAATTTGTTTCGTTATCGGAAGGAGCTGCTCAATCGGATCCCAAAGAAACGCACATTGGAGTTCCTCAGGGCACAGTATTAGGCCCGCTGCTCTACATCTTATTGTTAACCACCTACCAGAGTCCTTAGGCCCTGGGACCATAGCTCTGTTTGCGGACGACACAAGTCCCCTAGTCACGTCTGACACGAAAGAAAATATAGTGCAGGCTGCAAACGCAGCAGCATCAAGCATGGTGAAGTGGTGCAGCTCAGCAAAACGACTTTCCTACAATTCCGCACACGTCAGAGACAACTCGACTCAAGTCCCTTGATCAGGCTCATGGGGGCTAGTTTAAGGGAGAGCAATGAAACGAAGTTTTTAGGAATCACTATTAATAACACGCTTGACTGGTCGACACACATTGGAACAGTTGCTAAGAGACTTGCAACCTCTGCCTTCCTGTTACGCAACCTCCAGAAGGTTACCAGTTTGGAAATCTTGAAAGTGGCATACTTCGCCCTCTTCCAGTCGCACCTCTCCTATGGTATATGCTTCTGGGGCAGGTCGCCACACTTGAGGAGGCTACTGGTCATCCAGAAAAGGGCTATTAGATACATGGTCGGCGTACCAAGCCGTACGTCATGTAAGCCCTATTTTAAACAGCTAAGAATACTAACAGCACCTTGCCTATATATATGTAGTCTGATCATGTTCACCAGAAAGAACTTGTCAGCACATGTGAAGATGGACCAGATACACGACCACCACACCCGGCGTAGGAATGATATCTACACTCAAACACACAATCTGACACTGTTCACTAGGAGCACTTCGTACGCGGGAGCCATCCTCTATAATAATCTGTCACAGGAAATAAGGAGTGAGAGAAATGACACTACCTTTAAACGAATGGTGAAAGATCTTTTAATATCGAACCCGCTCTATGACGCAAGCAAATACGCAAGCAGCATTTTAATGTGACCGACCAGGTTTTTCTTATATATATTGTACTTGACTTGTTCTATAACATTGTATTTTGTTACATGTGAATAAAAGTATTACTTTTGTTATTATTATTATATATTGGTATCAATTGAAGATTGTTGTCCATGTACTTTAATAACCTAATATTTTCTACACAATAATCATGTGATTGAGAAAAAATATATATGAGCCTTTGGCAAGTTCAGGTTTTCTCTGTCTTTGAATTATCATCTGAAATTTATAATCGTTTACACGATTCACTAACAAACACTATAATCACGTGACACTGATAGAAGTGACTTTTATTAAGTCAACACTTTATATGTGGACACTTGAGCACGAGTGAAGGAAACGAAGTAGTTATCCTGAAGTTTGGACGAGTCAGCTTCGATCCGGTGTTCGTGTGGTGTCGTTAGTTGAATCGTGTTGGTCTCGTCGACTGTCAACGTCCCCCCACGGTATTTGGCTGTCAGCGGGCTGACCGTCGAATATCCGTGTGAAGCGGTCGGCACTCGTCCGGTTTCCGTTGGTTCCAAGTGGAACTGAAAAAATTACAGAAGTGATCAGTATGGTGATTGACTTGCGGCTCTTATAGCTAGTATATAAGTATAAAATTCCCTTTGGTATTCTCTATAAGTAGCTTGGAATGGAAGTATTTGTCTTGCAATACTCCCTGCTGAAGGCTTATGTATTCTCTAATTGTCATATTGACGTAACTTATATGAGACTATAATAATTCCCAAAATTGTTATAGTGAAATGGAATACATGGTATCCATGGTATGAATGGTAATCCAAGAATATAAACAATGATAAGTATTAGGTATCATTGTTGTATCAGGAATGAGTGCGTAAATATGAGCATGTTTATGCAACTGTGACAGGATGCTGAGATGGAACATGTGTAAGAAAACATTTTCGAATGTTTTTCTGGTAACTTTGCCTTATTGAAATCATTCATCTGTCAGTTGTGGTAATTGCACATGTTAACCTATTCATTGTGATTATTATGTCTTGAAGAGACTGACCTTACATTCTAATCATTCTCATTTGAATGTCGGCGTAACGGAGAAACAAAAAGTAATATAAAATGCAAGTTAGAGATTATGCTGAACCAATAATCTGACAGAGTTGCAAAGATTATGATTTGAACACAATGCAAAAAGTATATCAGCTCTTTGAATGCTATGGCTAAAAGTTGAACAAAAATTATAGAAAGTCATTTGTGAGTTTGGTTTCTACATCCAGTGACTGAGTGATACCCTGTAGGATCATAACGTTTAAAATTGAATGAACAATTATTAATGTTTCCATTCATCATGTCGTAACTTTGAACGGTCAGAAAAAAAAAATTGGCAAGCTAAAGTCTTGAACTAAATAGAAAACAAACTTTGAAAATCAATAGAAAGAAAAACATTGAATATGCCAATACTTTATCGTTTTCACTGATCAGAAACAATTATTCTGAAATGTTGGAAAACTTAGCTTTTCATTCCTTGCCCTTGGTGTCAGCTGTGCACTGTTATGTAGGCTGGAGTATGCATGTGTGGATGGAAGAAGTGTGCCTGTTATCAACGAGTTGACGACGTTGCAGAAAGTCTCTCGTTGCACTCCCGTGGAAGTACAGTCTGTGCGAGAAGATCATGTGCTTTGTGCAATGGCCGGGAAACTCATCCGATGACGTTGGCTTGCTTTCCTCCGTTTGCCGTACCTGGGTTTGGATCTTCGTGAGTGTATTATGTACCCCGAATATAGCGCGTGCATTCGCCGTCACCCTGTGTGACGTGTGTGGTTGCCTGAACAAGTGCTCCACTCGTCGGTACGACATACATTTCTATAACTTTGAAAACAACAATTAATTTCTTTGCATAAGAGGAACTTCATGAAATTAAAACTATTATACATTCTGAATTATGATTTTTTTTTCTGTTTTTTGTAGTCATGGGTGTTATAACATTATCTCACGTTTCAACTGTATCACCCCCAGAATAATTGTAGTAACTGCTGTGTCTCTTATTTGTCCCTTTAAAGCTATTTTCATGACAATGTTATGCATGACACGTGGTTGGTTAAATAACTTCAACAATGCCACAAATTATTTGTTACCAGGATTTTAATCCAAGATGTTCTGTATCGTGAGGTGTACGTTGAGATAGAGCATAATGATGACAAACGTTTATTCATGTTGTTTTTTCATATATATAGATACATTTTTCATGTTAGATATTCGTATGAACTTAAAATTAATTCAAGATACATTTGTATGAATACAACAAATTTTCCCACTATATCTATTTGTATTTATGACTATAGAATTGAAAATAAAATACATACATAATACATCGTAGGATGTATACGGTACATAGTTAGCTTAGAGATATTTACATGTTCGTTCTTGTGTCTGGGTGGTGGACGAGAAGGAAAGGATGTGTGATTACACTGTTGCATTATGACGTGCTCGTCAGTGAAATCCGAGATAAACTTACAAAAAATAAGAGTATCGTTCTTGGAGCGTATTTGCACCTTCATAAAACTAACTTACTCTCTACACAATGTGATTCGGTAGCGTATTTTATATTTTAACATGACAGCAAACCTAATTGAATCAATAATTTTTTGTTATACTTGTTATTGGTGTGGGCGTATTATTAATCGAAGTCAGTGTAAATAATGAGATAAGCGACTTGCTTGTGTGTCATAAATCTCCCCCTTTGCCGTACACAACTACTTGGATATAGCTATTCTGTCATGTACTTATTCTTGCATGTTTCTACGTATATTGGAATCAGGTATATTTAGTTCTCAATATTTCTGTCTATCCGAAGTTTGTTTCCGTATTTGGAAGTGATAATGTAGTGTTCTAGCCGCTGATGGTATGGTGTGTCTTTGGCTGGATGTTTCAGGTACCTTAAACCCTTGTTAGCTTACTTCTCCTATGTGAACTAAATCAAAGTATCGTTTCAGAATTCAAGTTCGCAGACCTTTGCATACAGGTCGCACTCGATATTTTAGGAGTACTCAAAGATTATTCCGCTTGAAAACTGAGATGATTGACATAATGTTAATTCGGTTAAGTAATCCTAAGAAGTTGTTCCCTTTCAGCCTGTGAATATCGTAAGACGTCTCTATTGTATATTCAACCATCCGTGGTGTTAGAACTACAGTTTTATCCAAACTCGTGTTGATGTTGTGTTTATTCGTCCTATGGTTATTGAAATGTGGTGTGAACCGTAATCGAACCTAGGACTAGGGTATATCTACTCTGGTGTGTACTAGACTGCTGTATATACTAGGCAAACGCAGGATGTGCGTTGTACGATGAGCGAGATGTCTATATAAAGTATAATCGAAAACTCTACAAACCTTGATCATTTGAAATGAACTTCATCCGATGTCAATGAATCTAGAAAGCCGTGACTTCGACAATGCAACATTTTTCAACTAATATTTCTATCTTTACGATGAATAAAATACATTTTATATTATTTTCTCCAAAACGGCTGGTCCGAATATCAAACCAAATTTTTATCCATGTATAATATTCTTGTGTTCACATTTGTGGAAAATTTGAATCATATTGAAGAGATTTTTTTTTCTATTTTTTTCCACCCAGCCAAATCTTATGGGGTTTTTAGAAACTTCTAAATGATGTTTCTCAAAAATGGTCCAACCGATTAGACCTCAAAACTATACAGTTCTGAGTTGGATAAGTTTGCATATAAAAAAAAAGTTCCATGTCGATCGGTCAAACCCTGCGACCTGTGCAGTGTTTACAAAAAAAAAAAAAAAAAAAAAAAAAAACGCACAGACAAAGCTCCGTAAGACTTGAGTGAAAATCTTCGCTACGCTCATCTAATTGGCTTTCGTATAGTAACCAATTATGAGTTTCGTATCTGGTACATGTCCCTATATATGGGGTGTTATATCCTTCATTTGAGCGTTGTGGGTGTATGAGGTCGAAGTATATGTGTAACTGTCCCTATTTATGGTTTCCTCGTATGTTTGTGTTGACTTCGATTTTTATCCCTGCTATTCTTGTTTCGACTGCCATATACTTATCTCAATCGTGTGTAAGCTCATTTCCTCATTGCCCTTCTTTTGTCAATGAACTGACTTGTCTTGGTGGTAATTATCGAACCTCATGTTTATTTAAAAAAATTAAAGGCTTGTCCGACCCTAAAGTGTGTCTAGTATCTATGTATGCTTTTCCTATGCTATTTTATGTACATGTTCCATGCTATTACATGTTAGTCAATTATGGCGTTGTCCTGCATTACGAGATTCTAGCTATGGTGAGCAACGATATAGCTGAGCGTGCAATATGGGACAGGATGCTGACATTCTCTAGATCGTCTACGCGACTTCTCTCGCTTGCCGTGTGAACGTTTCCTGTGTATTACTTCTAAGTATCACGTGTTCCCCTGTTATACTCTATTGTTGAAAAACTTATAATTAAACCAAGTTTATACGCTTATTGAATTCTAACTATCCCGCTCATTACTATTTGCCACAAAACTGAAATCATTAAATTACTTTTTCCCGCTTTATTTAACTCGTTACTGCGGTGTTCAATCTCATGACGTCTGATGTCAGTTGATCCGAACTTCCTAAATAATAATGAAATCAATAGAACAAAACAAACACACAAAAAAAATTAATTGCCCTGCCCTAACTGTTTGTTATCATGCATCGTATAGTATGGTTTTGATAACGTTGTTGAGAAGTGTGCATGGAAACTTCCAAGGCATAAGTTTACTGCAAGCTCATCTTATAATTATCTGTCTATTCTGAACCCTCACTCGGTGACAATGCGGAACCTCCGTCGTGTGTAATAGGTTTTGCTGCACGTGTAATCGTGTAACTGCACTTTGCCCGGTCTTGTCGCTGTTTCCTTTCTTAACACGCTCATTTCTATGTTCTCGTCATACACTATGTGGTTTTGCGCTGTTTGCGTGGACGACGCTGTTCAACTTCAACATGCTATGTTATTCTACACAATTCTAAATCCCTACTAAATCCATTACTTTCTAAATATTAACGTCATGTTCAACGCATCTAATAAAATCGAAACTATTATACTGTATACTTTCTAGTAAGCTGTATTTATATTATGCGTTACCGTGCGTGCTTTGTCGTCACTTCTAGCACGTTGTATTAAGTGTCTGTCGGATCGACTGTGTTTGCATCGGGTCCTGTCGAGCATCGAATGGGGCATGTTTTCGCGCTGTAGTATGGTTTTATCCTCTTGACATTTATGACATCTCCTACTAGCTTGACACATTCACCTTTCTTCAACATAACTAGGTAGTTTAGGTCCGAAATGCGCTTTGTTAGATGAGCGTAGCGAAGATTTTCATTCCATATACCGAAAAATTTTGGGCTTGTTTTTTTTTTTTATATTATTATTTTTGTGTGTAATTTTGTACGCGGCATACAGGTCAGGAAAAAGTTTCAATCAACTCGAAACTTTTTTTACAAATTGGTGTTATACCAGAATAGGTTGGGATTGTTTTTCAGAAAAATCGGTCAAACGGATTTTCCGGAAAAAAATCGGAAAGTATGGAAATTCCCCATAAGAATAGGCCAGGGGAGAAATACTTGGAATTTTATTTTTTTCAAAAGCTCTCAAATTTATACTGAGTGTGGGAAGAACTATCATACACATTTTAAGCGACTTATGGAACAATCGGATGTGAAACAACGAAGAAAACTCATTTTTAATGTACTTTTTTACACATCAATAAAAGCAATTAAGAAAAGCAATTAAGAAACTATTAAATGTGAGCAACAAGTGTCACCAATGAATTAAAACGTTTAAAATCTGTGATGGATATGAAGAAGGCACTGGTTTAATTGTTTGGAAACCAAGGTCCATATACCAACAGACAGCCGCGGTTTTTAAACCTTTGAAGTGATCCATGGCCTGTATATGTACATTGAGCCGACCAAATATTCTTAATTCTACATTTCCATACTTCTAAGCTCATCTCACAACGCATATAAGGCGTTTTCCTAGTTATCTTGAACGGCCCCTGCCATCTCATTATTAGTTCCTCTGACTTTCCTACTTTTCGTATTGGGATGTATATTTTGACCAACTGACCGACCGTGTAGGTTACTGGTCTGTAGTGTAGCTGTGCCCGACCTGTACGACGCCATTATTGTTCCTCAAATATAAGTCTACCGTAATATCTCTACGTGACATTTGATAAAACTCTGACCTGTGTATACATGTATCACATTTGATTTATCATGCTAGAGCAAGCACTTATTTATTAAACTACCACACTTCCCCAAAAAAAAACCTGCATGGGAAAAAAAAAAGTGACTTTTGCGTTGGGATTTACTTATTCCCGCCGAATGTCAAAACTAGCCTCAGCACCTCGACTAATTGTCAAATCTAGTGCTCAGCACCTCCACCAATTGTCACGAAGATAAGTGGTTTCTAAATTATTAGATGAGCGTAGCGAAGATTTTCATTCCATATACCGAAAAATTTTGGGCTTGGTTTTTATGTTTTTTTTTTTTTTTTTTTTGTTTTTGTTTTTTTTGTGTGTAATTTTGTACGCGGCATACAGGTCAGGAAAAAGTTTCAATCAACTCGAAACTTTTTTTACAAATTGGTGTTATACCAGAATAGGTTGGGATTGTTTTTCAGAAAAATCGGTCGAACGGATTTTACGGAAAAAAATCGGAAAGTATGGAAATTCCCCATAAGAATAGGCCAGGGGAGAAATACTTGGAATTTTATTTTTTTCAAAAGCTCTCAAATTTATACTGAGTGTGGGAAGAACTATCATACACATTTTAAGCGACTTATGGAACAATCGGATGTGAAACAACGAAGAAAACTCATTTTTAATGTACTTTTTTACACATCAATAAAAGCAATTAAGAAAAGCAATTAAGAAACTATTAAATGTGAGCAGCAAGTGTCACCAATAAATTAAAACGTTTAAAATCTGTGATGGATATGAAGAAGGCACTGGTTTAATTGTTTGGAAACCAAGGTCCATATACCAACAGACAGCCGCGGTTTTTTAACCTTTGAAGTGATCCATGGCCTGTATATGTACATTGAGCCGACCAAATATTCTTAATTCTACATTTCCATACTTCTAAGCTCATCTCACAACGCATATAAGGCGTTTTCCTAGTTATAGATTAAACTTGTGATACCTACTTATAATCAGTGAAGTGGGATACATAGCTCGTACTTGTGGGAGCATTGGGTTCAGTATCGCTTGGCATGCGAAAAGGAAGGTGGTCATCCTAGATTGACTATTGTCGGGGATACTATCTGATGGAATTAGACACAGTCGTTGGAATAACTAACATTGATTTATTGGTGAACGAAGATGATGCAGATGCTGAACAAGCATTTGCGTAACAAGAAGTTACTGGTGTTGACACGTAAATCGTATCGGTCGTTCAACCGTAGTGATGTCTGCTAACCAAATAACCCTTCCAAAATAATAATTAGTAAAAATAGTTATTTAACACTAGGAAAACGCGTTATGTGTTTCCGCGTTGATGGATGAGCTAATAAGAATGAAACTGAATTATTTCAAAAAGTTAAATCAAGTTGATGTTTTGACGGCATTCAAATTAAAAATTAATATTTTCATTCGGTTGATTTATTTCGTAGACTATTCTCATCATGAAGGAAATATTAGATGCAATCTAAGATACAATATATACACCTTGAGATCCAATTATATTCATTACTCATTCTAAATAATATCTTTGATAATAAAGAAGGCTTTGTTTTAATAGTTCTTCAATAATTGGTGACACTTGTTGCTTGGATTTAATTGGTTTTCTTAATAGCTTTGAATGATGTATAAAAATGTCATTAAATCATTTTTTATATCTAAACGACTGATTGGATTCCAGTGAAAGTTTGGAATCATGTGTATCATTATTATATTGAAATTCGGTGAAAATTTTAATTTTTTTGAAGGACATTTTTTGTACGAAAATTTTTCTCCGGCTTATTCTTATGGGTAATTTGGAAAATGGAAAATTAGTTTTCTCAGAAGTGGTGCAATCGATTGCGCATAAAAATCAATGAGATTCAATCCAGATGATGACACTTGGGCTTGCCAAGTTTCAATTGAATTTGAATTTTCGTTTGACCTGTAGAGCGCGAACAAAAAAAAAAAAAAAAAAAAAAACATGTACATTTTTTTCGGGTCAAGTGTAATTGAGTCTTCGCTTCGCTCATCCAATTATACTCATCGAGCGGTTGATCTGCTCCATACAAGACGTGCGCCCGAGTTATTGATTGTAGATCTCGAAGGCGGTCCTCGTCTTCACACACACACACACGTTGCACACTTGTTACATTAGATGTAGATCGTCGGATGTTCTGGGCGGAAGTGAGAGTGAGTATAGGTAAGATGGCTCTCAGGCGTGATTACTCTAGTACACGTATTGGTCACTCTGATAAGGTGTCGCGCAGCTGTATTATGCTGAGTGACAGTTATCACTTGAGGTCGTTGTCGTTGTTCTAATAAGTGGGGTGACAGCTAGGTTAGGCATGGCCGTGACAATATCAACAATAGAGTTTTTATTTCGGCTTTCTACCAAGAAGTTAATGTTGAAATCACCACAAACGATAATCTTCCTTCTTCTGAGAGATAGCTGACGGAGGAGTTTATGCAGATTGGTAATAAATATTTGAAAATCTCCTAAAGGAGGTCGGTAGATGCAAGCAACAATAGGACCGGTAATTATTCCGTCACATAACACAGCTGAACTTTCAAACTGTTTTTCTATATTTATGTCGTTATTAATTGATATCGCAGTTGATTGAATATTCATTTTTGAATAAATGGCGACGCCACCATGCTTAAACCTATGTCTTGTGAATTCACTAACTAGTTTATAACCATTAATACATGCACTGTTCATTTCCTCTTTACACAGCCAGTGCTCCGTTATACAGATGATGTCGGGCGAAATTGGAGTTATCATTTCTTCATGTCGGTCAATTTTGTTTCTAAGGCATTGTATGTTTAGATGCAAAAACTTTTTTTCACTTACTATGGTTTTCAACTGCGTCATTGGCTTCGTAGTAGCTCTGTTATATGTAATATTCGTGATGCAGTTATTATGGTCTGGTGATGGCTATAATAATTCAGTAACATTATAGGAGATTCTTTTTCTTAAGATGTCTTGCCTGGTTTTCTTGGAGGGACATCCCCAGTACCTTGCGTCATGGTCTGTTTCTACGATTTTTGCATTAATACAGTTTATGCAGCTTTGTTATTTTCAGAACATTCCTTCTCGCTATGGCTACCGCCGCATTTCAAGCAAACTTTATCTCGAGTGCAGTCTTTAGCCATGTGATTGAATCCCGCACATTTGAAACACTGGATGACATTGACATGATCGAAGCATCTATAACGTTTCCAACCAATGTTTATTCGACCCTCAGAAACCAGTTCAGCTCTGGAGTTAGGGTCGAGCTCAATTATAATGTTTTGTAATCCACTTGCTGGTCTAATTATTTTAATTACTTTTAATACAAAAATTGGGAGATTCCGACTGAAGTTCATTCTGTGTTGTAATCGCATTGCAAATATCTTCCTCATTCATGTCCTCTAAATTGGCAGTTTACAATTCTCAACCTGGGATTAAGTTTGGGTGAAATTTCCGTAATGTATCTGTCACCGAGGGCTTGTTTGGCCTCTTTAAGCATAGTGTTTACTGTGGAGTCATTGGAGCAGCTGATGATAACATCTCCTCGTTTGGTTTGCCTGATCCCCGAAATGCCAACTGCTAGCTTCGTTGGGTTAATTAGTTTCGCTAGTTCCTTTTTGGTTACTTGACTATCTCCTTGAGCTGATTTGTCGACTGACCTAATTGTAATATCGTGGATTTTGGTTGCAGCGTCAACTCGCCCTTTGTTCAGCACTGATGCGTAGCTAAACATAGACTTTGCTGACTGACCCTTTAAAAGACGCTGACTGTCAATATCGATCGGTATCTCGATTTTTTCACGAAGCAAGGCGTTGATTTCTTCGAGATTGGCGAGTCGTTTATCCTTCTCATTTATGAGCGCCTGGAGAGCCGCAATTATATTTCCGCAGTTTGGTTGAGAACACTGATGCATGTCGTTAGGATCCATCTTAGCAGCTTTTATCCTCTCGATCAGATCTTCTTTCTTCCCCACTTTACTATGACCCAGCTTCTCTAACTCTTTCTTTAACTCTAACACACCCCACTCGCTAATGTTTGTACTGTCAGCCATCTTGGGTAACTGTACACGAGAGCAGCACACGATTTGCCGAACCGCTCGCACTGAGCGTCAGGCGTAGAGATAGTACTACAGCACGAAAAGATGTACTAGACACGTATCACACAAGGAAGCGTAATTAGGATAGAACCGGGCGTGGGGATACCCTCGGAGTTGATCCTAATATCCGCCACTGGCTAGTTACGGATAAATAATTAAATAATTACGGATAAACAGCAAGATGAGTTAACATCACTGCTTATAAATTATCATCAAACTTTTTCCACAAAACCAGGCCTTATAAATAATTATGAACATGTAATACAAGTGGAAAAAGAATCAAATTTTACAGCAAAAACTTACCCAGTACCATTTGAACATCGAACTGCAGTCGAGGAACAATTAAATATGATGGAACAATGACACATTATTGAGCGAGCCGTTAGCCCATACCTTAATCCATAAGTCACGGTAGCAAACAAGGATGGTACAATGCGGTTATGTTTGGATGCCAGGCAACTAAATAAATTTATGATTCCCGATAGTAAAATGCCGAATAACTCCGAAGAGATATTGCAGAAATGTGTTAATATTGAATGGTTGACCATCATAGATTTAACATCGTCATTTTGGCAAATCCCATTGGCGAAAGATAGTTGAAAATATGCGGCTTTTCAATACAATCAACGTGTGTTTCAGTTCACAGTTTTACCCTTTGGGTTAAAAACAAGTATAGCGTCGTTCTTCAGATGTTCAGATCTAATTTTAGGACAAGAGGTCAAAACATTTACGACAATTCATGTTGATGACACATTAATCACATCCAAGTCATTCGAAGAACATATGCGACATATCCAAATAATTTTGGAAAAGTTGTACAAAGCAGGAATTACAGCTAATTTGAAAAAATCAAAATTCTGTCGAGATCAAGTGACATTTGTAGGCCACGTGGTACACCGAGAGGTATGATGCTTGATCCTTGGAATGTGCTCACACTGTAGACAATTCTCGCACTTGCATGCCAAACATACGGTGACGCTTCAGAAGTTGTTGAAAAAGAATAAAGGGTGGAAATGGACGCAACAGGTTGAAACTGACTTTCAAAAGGTTAAAAGTTTATTCATCAAAACTGTAATATTGGTTCATCCAGATTTCTCGAAACCATTTTTCCTTTAAACAGACCCAAGTGATTATGGGATTGCGGCACAGCTATACCAATTAGATGACAAACGGCGATGTAAATATAATTAGTATGGCATCAAGAGTGTTAAAGTCGCACGAATTAAATTATACAACCACGGAAAAAGAGCTTCTAGGCTGTGTTTGGTCGCTACTTGAGTTCAGAACTTTCATTTTAGATACTGACCTTAGGTTATTAACAGATCACAAGGCCATACTTTTTCTAATGAATTGCGAACTGATATCTGGACGATTAGCGAGATGGATCATGGTTTTGCAACAGTTTAAAGCTGGACAGGACAACGTAATTGCTGACACACTCAGTCGACACCTCTACAGGACAATGGAGAATTATTGATGCCTAATTATCTTGACAAGGAACTTATTGAAGCACATATAACGCAGAATTTAAGTAAAGAAACGAGGAAGAAGTTCAAAGAACTACACTTTCTTCAACAATGTGATGATAACCTGAGGAAAATAACAGACAAAATTACAAAAGTAGATGAACACAATAAGGTGGATGAAAGTAGGGAGAAAATCAAAAATCATTACGTAATACATTACCTGGAAACAATGAGATAAATCGGTAAGACGGACAATTGCGACATGCGATTTATGTCAAAAGACAAAATGCACAGTGAAGACATTACACGGAGAATTCAAGTCGCTAATTCCGGAAACGATTGGGGAACTGATTACAGCCGATATGTATGGACCACTACCTAGGGGTCAACTAGGAATGCAATATGTTATTGTTTTTTTTAAACACATTTTCAAAATATGTTGAATTTTATGCCATGAAAGGTGCAAAAGCTAAAACAATAGTAAATAAAGCGTTATTGTACATATCAAATGTGCAAAAAACAAAAATCATGTTAGCTGATAATGGGACACAATATCGATCTGAGGGCTCCGTCAAGTTGGCTCCGCCCTTTTCGAATTTCAGTTTTTTTTTTGGTCAGGCGTTTTGAGCCCGTTTTGAGCTGAATTGTGCTGCCCTTCATTCGTTTTGAGCTCATCCCCTAACCGAGATATTTTAACTTTTTGAGGGCGGAGCCAAGTTGACGGGTGGCTCCGCCCAACTCGTCGGATCGAAACCGGACAAAGTCTATCGTTTTGAGCTCGTTTCGAGCTGAATTGTGCTGCACTCCATTCGTTTTGGCTCATCCCCTACCCGGGATATTTCAACTTTTTGAGGGCGGAGCCAAGTTGACGGGTGGCTCCGCCCAACTCATCGGATCGGAACCGGACAAAGACCATCGTTTTGAGCTCATTTTGAGCCGAATTGTGCTGCCCTCTGTTCGTTTTGAGCTCATCCCCTAACCGAGATATTGTGTAAAACGATGGTCAGGTCCCGTTCCCACCTTTAGTCGGAAAAACCAAAACCCCTCAATTGGGTCCCCCTCAAAAAGCTGAATATCCGGGAGGGATGATTTGAAGGAACAGAGGGGGCAGCACAATTTGGCTAAAACGAGCTCAAAACGAGGTCTTGGCCCGGTTGAAATCCGTGAGGATTTTTAAAAACCCCTTTATGATAGCACGTCAACTTGGTTTCGCCCTCAAAAGTTGAATTTTCTCGGCAGGGATGTATTAAAACGAACAGGGGGCCCAGCACAATTCGGCTCAAAACGGCTCAAAAACGATGGTCTTTGTCCGGTTTCCCGATACGATGATTTGGGCGGAGCCCCCCGTCAACTTGGCTCCGCCCTCAAAAAGTTGAAATATCTGGGTAGGGGATGAGCCAAAACGAATGGAGTGCAGCACAATTCAGCTCAAAAGGGAGCTCCAAAACGATAGACTTGTCCGGTTTCGATCCGACGAGTTGGGCGGAGCCACCCGTCAACTTGGCTACGCCCTCAAAAAGTTAAAATATCTCGGTTAGGGGATGAGGTCAAAACGAATGAAGGGCAGCACAATTCAGCTCAAAACGGGCTCAAAACACCTGACCAAAAAAAATCTGAAATTCGAATGGGGCGGAGCCAACTTGACGGAGCCCGATCTGAGCTTTGGGTGGATACGCTAGCAAAACATGAAATAGAAAGCATGTTTTCCTCCATCAGGCACCCTCAGTCTAATCCAACGGAAAGAGTTATGCGTGAATTAGGACGTATGTTCAGAGCATACTGTAGAAATAAGCACACAACGAGGACTAAACACTTGGACTACACTGAAGATGTCACTTCACATGCCAGTACAGGGTACACACCAGTAGAATGAATGAATGTTGGGTTTAGAGGCGCGTCGACATCGAGGTCATTTTGCGCCTGTACGATGTGATGAACCGTTTGCTGATCATGTGAAATGATCGTGTTCGGTGAAAACGTATTATCCTGATGATCATGAAACAAAAAATGGGTTGAAAACAACACACAAGGTGAGTTAGAGACAAAACATAACACACAACATTAAAACAGTTACGTGAATGACGTAAATGGTCAAACACAAACTCCATAAACACGAAACAAGTAAACAAACGCGTGTATGATGTAAAATGTCATACACACATTCCATGAACACAGCATTGAACGACTGTGTGTATGATGTAAATCGTCATACACACAATGAAACACTTGATAGCTGAACAAAATGATTGTATAAAAATGTCATTTTGGTCGTTTGTTCAATACTAAAAGGAATAAATCTCAAGAGAGATGTGTCCTACAGTTAGGATAATGTCAAGTTTGCATTCGTACTCACATACACACACACATGCATACTAATAAATTACATGCATACAGACACGAACATTCACACAAGAGTTGCAACTAAAACTACGATCATCTTTGAGTCAAGTCAAGTTATATCAAGTTCAAAAGTCCTGCCTTTCTTATGAACTCAAGGACACAGGATACGCTATCTGAGTCATCACCAAGGATCCGTGACAAGTCATCCGGCATACGCAGACTCCGGCGCAGAGCCCGGAACTTGTCACAGTCGACCAAGAGGTGGTGAACTGTGAGTGGCTCAAGGCACTCCTCACACTCAGGCGGCTCTTCTCTCCTCAGGATGAATCCGTGCGTCAGAAGAGTATGTCCAATGCGCAGGCGGGCAACAACAACCTCCTCTCTGCGGCTTCTCCTACAAGACGAGTGCCATGGTCCAAGTGTTTTTTTAAGGACCTTCAACTTGTTGTTTGTTACAGCATTCCACGACACTTGCCACGCGCTCCACATATCTTGTTTAAAAAGGTTCTTCAGGTCATTAATATGGAGACGGGAATCAAAGGTAGCTGCAAGAAGAGTAGCTTCCTTCGCCGCCTTGTCAGCTCGCTCATTGCCTGGGATTCCTGCCAACATATTGTATTTGTAATTTTGTTCTCGTGTATATCACAGGTAATTACCAGAAGAGACGCTGCCCTCGACGCTCGAGACGCTGCCCTCGACGCTCGAGACGCTGCCCCCGACGCTCGAGACGCTGCCGCCGACGCTCGAGACGCTGCCGCCGACGCTCGAGACGCTGCCCCCGACGCTCGAGACGATACGTTTGCCTTGTGCTTTGGATTACTTAATATCCTCCTATCATACGTTTTATTGATGTAATGATTTGTGACGTGATGAACAGTGTAGCTTTCGACCGGCGAGGATCGGTATGCGGACATGAAGCGATGAGTCACTGCCTACCCGTCTAGGCCAGGGTGGTGATTACCCAGAAGCTCGGCGTGTGTGCCTATAATAGTTGTCATACATTCTGCATACACTTGTTTTCGTATTTTCTGCCTATTTTTCGTTTTCATAATAATTTGTGTGTATGTTTATATAGGCCTACCGTGAAGCTCACTAATATTTCTTTTACCTTTTTGGCTGAGTGTGCTAAACCCCAGAGGAAGCTTGTTACCGGTGTATTGTTTTGCTCCGTATTGTTATCTTCAAAGAGTATTTATAACATTGTTTAATCTTTGATTATAATATTTATTTTCTCAAAAGGGAGACCAAATTGTTATCAGAATTTCTTGTAACCAACCTATCCAGCTGTTAGTGCCGTTCGTAGTTTCGGTGCTAACTTCACTAGCTTGCCAGACTACGTGGCCTGCTATCAACCATAACCGATTACGACCATACTTATGACTCCCTTGACCTTACCGTTATAACGACCTATCCAGCCCCCCCCCCCCTGCCTCCGGAACCCACCCACTCTACCTTCTGGTGCCGAGCTAAGCCGGAGGAGGCCAGTAGGACATCCGTGTTGCCACAGTATATGGAGGAGAGTGGAACTAGAGGATGACGATTAAACCCCCTGACCCGATCATTGTTGGAATAGGGATGATTTTATTATTATTGTCATACACTCAAGTCTACAAGTTAGTTCTATTACATTCTTTCAAATAGTGAGGTCAAGTAGACTCCATTGATTGTTGTGAGCTTAGTTGTTCTCCTTCAAGTGGGCGGCATCCCAGAAGCGCATGCGCTGCTGGTAGAAGCCGTCCCTCATGCGCAGGTCCAGGGCGAGTGTCTGGCTGTTGCCTGCGATGTCCAGGTAGTTCATGCGCTCGCCGGCTACCGGCTGCCAGTCGAGGGCGCTCCAGTCGCACGTGTCGCCCGACGTCAAGTCGCACGCCACGGCCCCGGCACTGCCTCCTACTGTCGGTGTCCTGCAAGCGAACAGCATGTCATCACCTTGTCTTGTTATTGTTTTCAATTTGTTGGTTAAATTTCAATTGAAGTTTTTCTCTGAAAAGGCTGCTGTTCTCCCGACCCTTCCGTCCCGCTATATGAACTCAATTGAACGCGGTTAGCGGTCAAGTTGGGCAGAGCTCAACATTCAAAAACCGCGACGCTCTCGCCACTGATTGGTCGTTTTTTCATTTCGTTTTGTTGTCACTCTTCTGTTCATCTCAAGATGGCGGAAAGTGTGATGTACACTGAACAAGAGCTCCTCGATTTATTAGTCAAATTGTGTGATTTAGGAGCAGCTGATATTAGGAAAGAGTGCGAAAAGTTCGGGATAATAACAAAACATAGCAAGAAAGAAGATTTGAGAAGTGATCTTAGAACTGTGATAGATAGAGAGCTTTTAAAAATCAGTGATGTGACGCGCCATGTTAAGCCTATTGTTTGCACTTGTGAAGCGATGGGGAAAGAAATTGATCTATTGCAAAATGTGATTAAAGGCAAGGACTTGCTACTAGAAGAAAGACAAAAAAGAGTAAGTGACCAAGAATATATTAATAAGTTGCTAAATGAGAAAATTGATGATCTCTTGGGCCAATTACAAAATCGTGCAGGCCTAGAGTCACTGCCTTTACTAGTTAAAAGTACTTTGACATCGAGGCAAGAGAGGGCGCCACACTCGAGCAGTACAGTGGATGGGGCGAGCTCAACGTCGAAAGTGAATGTAAAATCTCGTATCGCGAAGAAAACAGAAGAAGGGGTGAAGAAGAAATTAGCTACATATGCAAAAATACTAAGCGGGAGAAAATATGTGGAGGACGAGTTAGTATCTAGGGATGATAACGTGACAAATGCTACTGAGAAAATATCCAACAGCAGGGTAGTAGTCATAGGAGATTCTCTAATAGCGAGTGAAGTTTGCAGTTATTACGGCTGCGACGTTAAAGTTCATTCTGGCATTCTGGTGAATGAAGTGAAGAATATCTTGCTCAAGAGAACAGAAGAAGAAGGTGAACCAACATTAATTGATATACACGTGGGTTCGAACAATGTGAACAGAAGAAATGGTACGCATCTCATGGCGGAAATCGGAGGTTTGATAGATGAAGTTTCAATGAAGTATAAACAATCGAAATGGATCATTAACGGTTTGGTCTATCGTGACGACGTGTATGCAACGACTATTGACAAACTCAATGATAACATCAAGTGGATGTGCAATAAAAAAGGAGTGTGTTTCTTGGACTCCAATTCACGACTCTCAAAGAACGAATCGGCGAAGGATGGTATCCACCTTAATCATAAAGGTGGACTTATATTGGGTCATTTGATGATGGAATGTATTGTTGAAGTACTGGATTCGTTAAACTAGTCAGAAATGGGGGGAAGGAAAGAAAGCGCGAACTTGCAAACTATCAGTCCCGATGTGTTCTCTCTAAGTCAAGAATAAATAGGTCAATGGGTCAGAAAATGAAAGTGAACACAACTGGTAATAATTATGTAACAGTAAACCAGTCCCTTCAACCCTCAGTCGAAACCAGGGTTCAAAGGGATGTTGAGGCTAAAATATTTCTGTATCACCAAAACATTTGCAGTTTACCAGGTAAACTTGAACAGGTTGAAATACTGACATGTGAAATAAATTTTGACATTGGGTGTATTACAGAACACTGGTTCAAACAGGGTCAAGCTGAAGAATTATTAATAAATGATTATGTGTTAGCGACTCATTTTACTCGTCAGTCAACTACAGGGGGGGGGGGGAGTAGCGATATATGCCCACACTAATTTCAAGCATGAATGGAAAACTCGCATAGATTTGAATAAACTAGCATTGGAGAGGGTGATTGAATTGTCAGCAATTGAAATTGTAGGAACAAGAAATATTGTAGTTATTGTAGTGTATCGTCCTCCAGATGAACTTAATTATAGACGATTTATTAGACAAATGACCAAGCTACTTGATGTACTACGTGAAGAAAATAAATGTATTGTTATATGCGGTGATTTCAACATGAACTTTTCAGTTGATAGCAACCATAAGCTAGAATTAGAGAATCTTTGTTTATTGCATAATATAACACACCGTATAAAAGACCCAACTAGAATTAATAATAATAATAATATACTTTATTATCTGAGACTACATGATGCAGCATGATAAACGTCAAGAACTAGTTACAACATTTAGTATTACAATTAATAGATGCTCATACACTTAGATATTCGTCGGTCGAGTAGAATGTATTCTTCAAGAGGAATGTCTTGACCCTTGACTTAAATAAATTAACATTCAAAATCAGCTTGATGTCCTTTGGTAAGTTATTATATAAAATGGACATAGAATAGTGAGGTCCTTTCGCATATAACATCAGTCTGTGCCTCTCAAGATGTAAATCATTGCGTCTCCTAGTGGCATGATCATGAATCTGGTTGTTACATTTAAAAAGTTCAACATGCTCTTTAACAAATAAGGCTGATTTGAGGATAACAATACATGGTAGTGTAAGCAAGCCCAACGATTGAAATAGCGGTTTACATGGTGTCAATTTACGAACATCAGCAATTGTTCTCACCGCTCGCTTCTGCAACAAGAAAAGTCTTTTTGCGTGAAAGGATTGTCCCCAAAAAGAGATTCCAAACTGTAGGTGTGAATAAACATGAGCAAAGTAAATCATTTTCAACACTCTTGAAGAAACTACACGACGTAGGCACCGTAGCATGTAGATACCTTTCAGTACTTTTTTGGCTATTTCATCTACGTGGGCAGACCAGTCCAGAGTGTCAGTGACAGTGATGCCGAGGAACTTCGTGGAGGATGACATCGACACACTAGACCCGTTTAGTCGAATGAGTGGGCTACTGGTTAGCTTTTCTTGCCAGTTATGAAATTGTATGCCAGTTGTTTTCTTCGAGTTCAACACAAGTTTATTGATGTTACTCCAGGATTGCATGAGTGCAGTAGCATTGTTAGCCAATAAAATAATGGCGTTCTGTGGAGCAGAGATGATATGGCTGGTATCGTCAGCAAAGAGAACCATTCTTCCATCTTTGCACATGTTCGGCAGGTCATTAATGTACAGCAGAAACAAAATCGGACCCAAGACCGATCCCTGTGGAACGCCAACCAGTGTCGTGGCAGGGGTAGACTTAAGTCTAGAGGAAGCACCCGTTGAGTCCGTCATCAGAATTTCCACAACTTGCGACCTTTCTGAGAGGAATGACGCTATCCATTTCAAAGCGTTTCCAACAATGCCCAGGTCTCCAAGTTTACGGTACAAATTGGCATGATCCACACTGTCGAAAGCCTTCGACAGGTCATAAAAAATACCCAGTGGCGTATACTGTTTATTATCCATACCATTGTAAACCGAAGATAAGAAGGAGAACATGGCTGTTTCCACAGATCTGCTCGAGCGAAAACCGTGCTGAGAGTCAGAAATAATGCTGTGTTTGTTAAGATAGGACAATAGCCTTGAAAGCATGGCTTTTTCAAAAACCTTCGAGAAACAGGAAAGAAGTGATATTGGGCGATAATTTCCTGGCTCCGTGGCATCACCTTTTTTCAAGAGAGGAATTACCTTCACTAATTTCAGAGCTGAAGGGAACTTGCCTTCTAGAAAGGATTGATTGAGAACGTCAGTTAGTATCGGTGCAACGACATGGGAGCAGCAGCGGAGAATCGATGCAGGAATTCCATCGATGCCTCCAGAGTACTTGTTTGCTAGGTGAGCGATAATAGAACTAATCTCCTGTGTTTGGGCAGGGAAAAAAAACATTGGCCTACTTCGGACTGAGGCAGCGACATTCGTACTCGTAGTAGGGCAACCAGGCATGTCCAATACTGCTGGCAATGTTTTGAGCAATTCAGGTACTGCATTAATAAAGAATGTATTGAACGCATTAGCAACGCAACTGTGGTTCGTGATGAGATCTCCATTCACTTTCAGACAAATGTTTTTCGCTTTGGGCTTATCTGAGGATGTGCTACGATTAATCACTCTCCAAGATGCACTGCTTGTACTACTTGAACTTGAAATAAAGTTATCATTACTAATTCTCTTGGCAGTTTCAAGATTTTTTCTGTAAACCCTTTTAGCTTTTCTGTACCGTTCAGAGTCAAGGCTAGTACATCCAGGTTGCTTGGTATCATGAGAAAGAGCTCTTAGATCTCTAGCTTGAACTTTGAGATCCTCTGTGATCCAAGGATTGGATCTACATTTACGTGCCGGGTTAGACTTAGTTCTCGGAAAACTTGATTCAAACTTATGCATGAAAACTTGCATGAATGCAGTGAATTTAGATTCTCGTGACTTGCTTTTATACACGGAATCCCAGTCTGCATATTCCAGCCCAAGAAGGAAATCGGACCTTTGGTTCCTTCCGAAACATCTTTTATCGTGGATAACTTGATTCTTCTGCAACACGGCTTCTGGTGGAGTACGAATTGCAATAGAAAGAGAGCAATGGTCTGATAGGCCGGCATCGATTACCTCACATGAGTATTGATTCATGGGAAGATTTGTAGAGAGAAGGTCAATAGCCGTGGCTGATTGCGGGGTAATTCTTGTTGGCGTAGACTTCCACACACTCAAGCCATAGGAGGCAAGGAGGTCAGAGAGCTTCTGCTTACTGGGGCTCTCGCATAGAGTATTGACGTTGAAGTCGCCGCATATCAAAATTTTCCCAGTTTTGCCGCTTTTGGATATTGCCAAGAGAATAACTTCTTCAAGCCTCATCAGGAAAGTATCAAAATCTGCACTCGGTGATCGGTACACTGTTATCAGGATCAGGGATGCACCATTAGTTTTCCACTTTGCAATGGCACACTCGAAAACCTGCTCAACGCAGTTAGTGTAGTTGATTGCCTCGATGTCCGAGTCGGTTTTCGCCAGGATGAGGACACCACCATGGATGTAAAAGTGACTAACCTTAGAATAACCTGGTACGCAAAGAATGTCGATTTGGTAGTCCCTAAGCCAATGTTCAGCGAGCATAATAATGTCATATTCAAATTCCTTAGTTAAAACCAATAGTTCTAGAACTTTTCCGGCCGTTAGGCACTGGATATTGGCGAATAAGACTGACGCTGATGGAGCAGGTACAATCAACTTGGGTTCACACCATTCTCTCTCTTGTAAAAAAATCGTCGAATAAGAACACCTTTTGGCCAAAAATCAGCAACACTCAATGAATCAAGTAGGTCTGCATTAGCCTCTAACTTGAATGAATTAGAGTTACCGAATGTTGCCAGCTGATCACACAGAAAATCTTCCTGGAGAAACTTCTCTTTCACATAGCTGAGGATGTCACCCGAATTAGCGTTCTTTTGGATTCTGCCAATGAAAAGTGTTATCGTCCGGGAAACTGCACTAATTTTTCCACCAGAGTTGCTTGCGGTGCCAACTGTAGTTGGTTTATTTCTGCCTGATGTCTTCATCACTTTCTTCTTGCGAGTGACTGTGATGAATTCACCTTCATTGTTAGGTGATTGTATGAGTATGTCACCAACATCTACAGTCTTGGGTCCTGTCCGTACCACGTTCTCAGACTTTCCTTTGGAAATATCAGCATATGTTGCGAGAGCTTCGGGATTTGCACTTGTTAGGTCTATGTCCTTCGAAACTTGAGGATTCGGCTTGTTTATCTTTTTGATCTCATTAACCTGGCCTGGATTCCCAGCACCATTACTTCCGAGATCTTTCATCGCCTTGATCATTGACGCCTCACGACTCTCCATGTAACGGATCTTATCCTTCTGGAGTGTAATAATATATTCCATGTCATCACACCTTTTCAAGAGAAGAGCATTCTCCCTCATTAACATTTCATGATCATTTGTGATGCAAGGAGGTCCATCATCTCCACCACAAGTTCCGTCAGGAGCACCGCCACTGTACTCCGTCTCACTGGTAGCTGGGTCATTTGATTTAGCCTTATTTGCCCGCGTATTAGTCATGGCTAAGTTACCCGAGCAAAAGTCAAGAGTGAAGCCGGCACGACTAGGAGAAAACTGATACACTTGGCCTATTTTTTTTTTTTTTTTTTTTGACAGCAAGTTTTACAACACTCGTATTTTCCACAATTTGCAATCAATCAGCACGAAACTTTGTACAGACATGTAATGAAGTCCCACAGAACCGCGGCTAACAGTTACTATCGAATGAAAACTATTAAAATCCCCGAGTTATAATTTTATCGGGAGCGAACAACGCGACAGATACTGACGGTCAGCCATCATGGACTTGCTGCTGAATTACTATTCATACATCGACAACAATCGATAATGTTTTCACAAACATAGATAGCGATATATTTCCGAGGTGTATAGAGGCGGGTTTATCAGACCATAATGGGCAATTAGTAACACTACCTATCATGATAGATTCTGAAAAAACAAGGAGTAACCAGTACGTGGTTAGAAGATTCTCCAGAGAGTCAAATATGATTGATTTTTCAATTGATATTAGTAAAGAAAAATGTCCAGAAGTTTATCTATGTGATTCTGTTGATAAAAAGTTTTGTGCATTCATGGCTTCATTCACTAAACTTTTCGAAAAACATTTCCCCCAACAAAAGGTTTTGCTAAGGAAAGGAAATAAAACTAAAATGTGGTTAACTAAACGTATTAAAGAAATGTGCAAAGAAAAGAGGGAACTATTTAGGGCAACTAAATTATGTGGATCTGAATCATCTAAAGAACAGTTTAAAAATATGGAAAAGAAGTTAAAATACGAGATTAGGTCTGCAAAAAAAGTTCATCATGATAGAATAATTAATGAGTCGGAAAATATAACGAAAGGTACATGGTCAGTGATAAATCAGTGTACGGGAAAAAATCAACTATCTCGGTAAAATGACAAATTGGAATTGAATGTAGAAGGGCAGATTATAACAAACGCAAATGAGATAGCAGAATATTTCAATAATTATTTTGTCACTATAGCAAGCACGGTAGTCGATACACAGGCACCTATTAATATAACTGAATGCACAAACAAATTAAGAATTGTGAATAAGAAATGTAACAATGATATGACTTTAGAAGTAATTACCGCAATGGAGATTCTGGAGGTTATAAATAAACTAAAATAAAAAAAATCCAGTGGATGGGATGAAATTCCAGCCCATGTAATCAAATATGTGGCAGTATACATAGCAAAACCTCTCAGTGATATATGTAATTATTCATTCTTAACTGGTGTAGTACCGGATGCAATGAAATGGGCTATTGTGAAGCCACTTTTCAAAAAAGGTTGTAGGGCAAATATTGTGAATTATAGACCAGTTTCGATGCTCACAATTTTCTCGAAGATATTAAGGTTATTGGTATTTTTCAACTTTAACGATGTATTTTGTGAGGAACAACAAGGGTTTAGGAAAAATCATTCAACGGTGACGGCCACTTTTAAACTAGTTCACTCAATTATTGACATATTAGAGAATAAAAATAAAGCTGGTGCAGTTCTATGTGATCTTTCAAAGGCTTTTGATACCATGAGCCATTCAATATTAATAAATAAGGCAATGTACTACGGCATAAGAGGAACTGTTTCAAAATGGTTGACATCATATTTGTCTAATAGGCAACAGAAAACGATGATCTCGCACGAGAACAATCAAGTCGATTCACAATGGAAAAATATTACTCACGGTGTGCCTCAAGGCTCTATTCTTGGACCTATCCTATTTAGTATATATATAAACGACCTAGCAGCAAATATACAAGATAATAATGCATCTATCGTATTATTTGCCGACGATACCACTGTGATAGCGCAGGGAGTAAATTACGAAGATCTTAAGATTAACATGAGAATTATTTTTAAAAAATTAGAGGAATGGTTTCGAGTCAATACTCTAAAACTCAATTGTGAAGAAACAAACATCATGATGTTCAAACCTAACGGTGCTTTACCGAGTTCAGAATTTTATCAAGACGACACCATGGAGAAATTAGAAATAGTTGAGCATTGTAAGTTTTTAGGTATGGAATTTGACTACAAACTCAAGTGGAAGGACCACATAACCTGTCTATGTAAGAAGCTTTCCTGGGCATGATCGCCATTAAAGTACTTGCCAACCAGTGTAGTACGCAAATTGTAAGGACAGCGTATTTTGCAAATGTCCAAGCCAAAATAGGGTACGGTATTTTAATGTGGGGAGGTACGACTGAAGCTGTGAAAATATTCAAGATGCAAAAGAAAGCAGTTAGAGCTATGACACATAAAGGAGGTAAATATTCTTGCAGAAAACTTTTCAAGACTTTAAGTATTTTGACGGTAACCTCATTGTATATTCTAGAGATAGTTTTATTTGTCGAAGATAATATCCACTTATTCCAAATGAATAATGATATTCATAGTTTGAATACAAGATCAAGGAACAATTCACGATTGATCAAACATAAATTAAAACTTTCAGAAAATGATCCACTCATTGCTGGCGTTAAGATCTATAATTATTTGCCAAAACATTTAAAAGATACAACAAGTCGGCAAGTATTCAAAACCAAGGTGAAATGTTTTTAATCGACAATTGTTCTTATAGTACCGGTATGAATGAGTTTTTTAATCGACAATTGAACTGAATTTACGTAATTTTCATAGTTTTACTGCTTTTATATTGATGATAATTTTAATTGTGACACATAATTATGTAACTACGAAATACGTATGTAGGCTAAGTACACTATAGTCTATATATATAATTATATATATTATATATATATTAATTTTTTTCTATAAGTTTGACCAGTAGTATCTAGCTTCTACAGAATTACTTTTAGTATTTTATTGTGTCCATTCTTTTATCTTTTATTATTATAGTATTCGTTATATTATCATGATATTTTTATTTTAGTTTTAGATCTGACAAATTTTAATAACCTTTGTATGTCTTAATGTAATCATACAAGTGAACAGGTGTACTATGAAATGCTAATAAAAACAATACAATACAATACAATCTATCATTTTACTTTATCTTATATTATCTCATCTTACTTTTCGAGCTCTCTCTATCTCGCTCCCTCCATGTGCTTGAAACATCCACAAACGTTGACGACTATGGCAAAGTACACGGACATGAACATAGGCGCTGAATGACCTCGCTGACGACGCACCTTTAAACCCTAACACTAACCAACTCCAACATGGCTGCTAGAATATCTACTTGACGGAATCGTGGAGAGAATTCCGCTCAAATCGATGGGTTGTTCACGGAGTGTCCGTGGCGTTTGCAAACATACAGCAACTCTCAAGTTTACAACAGAGAACTTTTAGCAGGTAAAACCCACACACATTCATTCAGAAGGCAAATGGTTGATTTTCATCAGTTGGTGCCTTTGCTTTGGAGATTATATCCTGACTGAATCCTCACCCGTATGCAGCGAAATTCGTCCACAGCGTGACCATGGCGTCCACAACCTTCAGGTCGGGGTGGTTTTCAGGCCAGCCAAGGAAGGCGGCGTTAGGGAGCAAGTAGATCAAGTCGTCAGCGTGGCAGACCCCTGGAAATGAGCAAATGTCAATCAATGTAATCACGTATCAAAGTATTGATTCAGATGCTTTGTCGTTCGATATCCTCCTTTACCGTAGTCTGTGGTATAATGAGGCACGTTGTTGGAATAGCTGTGACTTCCTCGGTAGTCGAAGTTGTACAGGTAGACGCTGTCGTGGCCGCTCTCGGCTTGCAGCGAGGCAGACTTGTGGACCCCGTGCATGAAGAACCGGTCGGAGTACAACTGAGAACGAGGGAAGACATTACTCGTCAGTTCTTTTGACCCCAATCCTGCATGCCTTCCTGTGACGAACTCTTACACACAAAACACCCGAGATCTCCCCTCTCCTTCAACTTTATTGCTCTAATCTTCACTTGTTGTAGAACCTTAGCGTCACTATCTACTGTCATTGCAGGTGTTATGTTTTAATTATTCAGCTCGGTTTGGAAATCTAGATTAGCTGCAGCAATTCAATTTGTATACATTTTTTCTCATTTTTGTTGTTCTTGTAATCTCATTTCTCTTTATGCACTGCTTATGATTTGTTTCGTTCGTCTGATTATTGACAGTATATTGATGACGAGGAAGGGTGAAATTGGACTGGTTTTGTGTGGCGGGGTGTCAGTGAGTTGTTTCATCGGGTAGCCACCTGTAACGGTGCTAGGCCCACTTTATAGGCCTACTTGAAGAAGAACATTGAATCGTATAACATGTCTTACAAACAATGTATCCCTCATTCATCTGTCATCATTTAGCATCAAAGATCTCACAGTCAGATTGAAGTTGAGTGGAACAAATCAAAGATTGATAAGCATTCACGTATTTGCAGTCCACAGATTTTGATGTACCTATAATAGGACTGATCCATTAGGCGAAGCGGCAGACGGGTTGACGTCTCTACTTTGTCGCATGCCAGTTTACTCGATCTCAATTTTGATGATAATAATTTTTTTTTCATATAATTCCCATTATATTTTTATTTATTTTTGGTATATTTCTTTTATTACTACAATCCATTAACTTCCTTCATCCCGTTGTCTCGTGTCTATCCCTCTTTCCATCACGAGCACACTTTAGTTGCTTGTATAAATGCATTAACTCTTTGGATATTGTCATCTTGCACCAATGTCTGTAGTGTTTGAAGTGTAACTAGTCACAGAACATCATGTAAACAGAACACCCAGCACAGGGCAGAGGTCAATATAAGTGGTGACAGATCTATGATCGAGAGATGCATCAAGCACTGAAGGCCAAAAGCTGATCTGAAGTGAATTTTGATTGGTGTAGATTCGAATCCGAATGTTTTATTGGTCGAACAGAAGTGAGCTCCTGCGGGGCAAGCCTGGTGCAACAGGAAGATGAGAACAGAACCGAATAGACAGTCACGAGAGCAGGAGATACAAGACACTGCGAACGACAACCGAAGAGGACTGGTCCGAGTATTACAACATCGCCAACTTAGCGGGCCCCGACATCGCCAGCTTAGCGGACCCCGACATCGCCAGCTTAGCGGGCCCCGACATCGCCAGCTTAGCGGGCCCCGACATCGCCAGCTTAGCGGGCCCCGACATCGCCAGCTTAGCGGGCCCCGACATCGCCAGCTTAGCGGGCCCCGACATCGCCAGCTTAGCGGGCCCCGACATCGCCAGCTTAGCGGGCCCCGACATCGCCAGCTTAGCGGGCCCCGACATCGCCAGCTTAGCGGACCCCGACATCGCCAGCTTAGCGGACGACGAACGCTGACCAGGGCAACTCGGTGCGAAGACGTAACTACCCGCCGCGGGAATCGAAGACGCGTGGTGCGTGTGGGGTGAGCGAGCGAGGACTAATCACGGTGAAAGCCGACATTTTTCAAACCAATCTGCCCTGTTTAGTTATATAAATATCTATTTTAATCATTGTGTGTATGAACAGTAGTCTGATTTTTCTTTTGTTTCAATAAAAATCACGTTGTGGTCCCAATAGGCCATTGGGATGACAACATTTATTTTGTTCATTGTTGCAAGAATGAAGTTTTGCGTTTTTTTTTAATGATTGATTGTAAAAATTTTGTTGAGAATGCATCATATTTTCAACTGATTTTGATCTTCAACAAGTTGCTTTCCGTCAATCCCACAACTGATTTTCGTCAGGTTCAATTTTAATTTTTTCCGTTTTTCAGATTTGGTTTTGTTATAGATTTGGAAGGGGTGAACGAATAACAAGAATAAACAGTAAATGAAACGCGTATATTCTTAATTGACATAGTGTTACACACAATACACGGTTCAGCTCAGTGTTGACTCTCCAACTTCCCAGTCTTGAGTCTTGTGGGGGTAGCGCTAGTCCACTACCTACCCCTGCCCAACCCTAATGACTTATAACCAACGGTATATCTACACTCTATCCTAAATATAACCCCCTAACGCTATGCAACATCTATTCTATAACTATTGCTATTCCTATCTAAGACGTGCTACTATCTATCACTATTCTAACTAACCTAGTTAGGTGAGGACTAACAGTTTATCTGTTTATTTATTTTTAAAATGAAATTCTTGTAATTTTTATTCCGATTTGGTCAATTTGATGTAGGATTGGCCCAGAAAGCTACAACTCCAAGTGTGAGCTCCCAATGTTCACTTGCTGCCTGTTGAGAGAAGTGACACGTTTGGAGAGCATTGTGTACAGTAGCTGACTCACGTCTATGAAGTGTATGAGGTTGTCCGCGTCAACAGGTAGATCGCCGTTGAAGTAGAACGAGGTGATGTTCTCCCACATGCTGTCCACTTGTGCGGGATCGTCCAAGCTTGTCCACAAGTCGAGCACCTTGGGTCCCAGCGTTGTCCAGTCAGCGTTCAGCTCGGCCAGCAGCTCGGGATCAGCTATCAGAGCTGGAGGAACACGTGATCAGTTGCAGGACCTTGCTAGGGCCTATATGACGTCACACTGATCAGTTGCAGGACCGTGTTCTTGCTAGGGCCACGTCAAGGTCGGGATCAGCTATCAGAGCTGGAGGAACACGTGATCAGTTGCAGGACCGTGTTCTTGCTAGGGCCACGTCAAGGTCGGGATCAGCTATCAGAGCTGGAGGAACACGTGATCAGTTGCAGGACCGTGTTCTTGCTAGGGCCACGTCAAGGTCGGGATCAGCTATCAGAGCTGGAGGAACGAACAAGGGCTAACAGAGAGCAAAGTTCCTGCCAGGACATTTGTCAAAGATCATGAAACATAAACAGTGCAAGATATGATTTTTTAAAAATCTGTCACTCATAGAATACAGATAATAGCTCAAACGAGGGGTTAACAACTCCTGAAATCGGGTGTACACTTGCCATGAAATCCCATTAAAATATCTTGAAATCTCTTGAAATCAGGTGTACATTAAATTTGGTAGTTGTAAACCCCTCGAGCTCATATCGATCATAAAATTCTACCGGGAGGAATTATGTTGAAACACATATGGAAAGATCAAATAAATGTTCTTTTAAAACCAGATATTTTGCCTACCATTTCCTCCTTCCCACGACCGTATTGTAAGTTATATGTGACGTGAAGCAGTTTCACTGTACGATAGGGCCGTGTCATACTGATGGCCGACGCCGTGTGAAGATATCAGGGGACTTGGGAGAGAAGCAGAGTCTACACACCACACGAGTTTCACGCCAGCATCGCAACAGTAGTGTCGTCAAGAGAATAGCAGTGCAGAAACACTGACAACATTTCCAAGTTCCAGTTAGTGATTGATTACTACCTGGGTGTTTTCTTCAGGAAGTTTTTACTTCGGTCTGGTCCTCTGAACAACGTACTGTGGTATTTGTGGAGACTCGTGCGATGAATAGCCCCATGAAATGACGTCACCACATAATACAAGTCACACATGAGGCAACGTCCTTTCAATCATCATCACCTGCTCATTCGTACCCCCCGTATAACCTGGCTGTTGGTGGGGTCGTTAAGCAAACAATAATCACCATCATTTAGGAAAAATTTATTGAGAATGTGGTATTTAATTCGGATTTTCTTTCTGTTCTGGGAGAGTGCATCCTCTCCTCTCTCTCTCTCTCTCCCCTCTCAAGACCTTCACTGCAGCATCGCATATATTCCTAACGGTTCTCACGCATAGCCCGGAGAATTCCCTCCTGCGCCACCACGCCCGTCATCCAGGGTTTCCTCTGGAACGCTCCTTGTCGAATCAGCTCCAGAGGATTGCCTGTCAGGAACGGCTCCTCTGACGATCCGTCCCAGGCCGGCTCCACCACTGGTCGGAATATGGTGAGTGGATCAAGTGTCCAGAACTGTGAACAGAAACAAAATGCTTCACTTGTAGGACTTGCCCGAGCCGGTATTATGAACTGCACCTATTCAAACTCGTATTGAAATGTCTATTATTCATATCGGGTGTAATGATGCAGTGTAATGAATAGTGAGATCTATTGGCGTCGGCTGGATAATTAATGGGATGATGAGATGAAGGTTTCTTGGGTACCTAAAGGGAAGGCGAATGGGGAGGAAACGGCCGTGGGAAAGCTAGTATGGAATCATGACTTTACGAAAACTGGGTCGGTCATTATTTATTATGTACTACCTACCTAGATTCCAATATGTGGAGTGTGGACAGTGAAATGTGAAGAGAAGAAAATGGAGGCAGCAGAAAAAGATGAGGAAGGAAGTTGGAGACTCAGGTTGGTGTGGGCATATGAGACTGGCGGAAGAGGGGAGAATACCGAGAGCAATGATGGATGGTATCCAGAAGACAACAGCGATAAGAGAAGGTGGCAGGAGGGCAGTAGGGGTAGATGACCAAGGAGATAAATGGGGTGAAAAGGAAGAATTTACCCCCGGATGGTAACATGTCAATCCAAGAAGAAATAGGGGGAAGACACCTTTTGATGAACTAGGTAGACGCAGAATGTGCGTTGTGTGATGAGCGAGATATCTAGTAAGTCAAATCTAAAACCCTACATACCTTGGATAATATAAAATGAACTTCATTCGATACCAGCGAATCTAGGTAGCCGTAGATTAACAATGTAACATTTGTCTGCTATTATTTCTATTTATTCGATAAACTAAAAAAATGTATTACATTATTTTCTTCGGAACGGCTGGTCCGAATTGCAGCATACACATTTTTAATTATGTGTATAATTTCCGTGTTAAAAATTTGAATCATATCGGAGAGATTTTATTTTTCAATTATTTCTGCCCGGCCTAATCTCATGGGGTTTTTATAAACTTCTATATGATGTTTCTCAAAAATGGTCCAACCGATTTGAGGGTTCCAAGTCGCGTAAAAAAAAATCATGTCGATCGGTCAAACCCTGCAACCTGTGCAGTGCCCACAATCAGACAAACAAAAAACAGACAGACAAAGCTCCGTAAGAGTTGAGTGGAAATCTTCGCTAACGCTCATCTAATTATTTCTGCTTTCTGGGAGTGAAATATATAATGTTATTCATTTATATTGGGTTTATCGACGCATGTACTGATGACTATGATCTTTTGGCGTTGGTGAATGATATACGAGATGATGGGACGACGAGATGGAAGGTTATTTTATGAGGTATTTTTGAGTAGTGCGAAGAAGTCAGCCGTGGTCTTTTATTAAGGAACCATCGCAGTATTGAACTGAACGACAAAGGGAAACCACGAAAAAACCTTTCAGGAAGCCCGTCCTCCTGAATGACGGTTCAGTGCGCTAGCCACTGATCCACCTATCCAAGTATTCTAACTGTATATTGTTAGTGAATAGTATGTGACGTACACGGAAGATATGTGCGCTTTCCACCAGAGTCCCGGCGTCGACCAGTCTGAGGCAGTCGATGAGTTGCGTAGTGTCATCTTGCGGACAGCCGAAGACAGCTGCTTGCTGCTGGGCCATGGGCAGTGGGTCCGGAGGAAACGCCCACACGTTCAGCGCTGAGCCACTCTCACTGATAGCGTGCTGGAACAAGCCTGCGGGGCAAGCCACGCGTTCAGCGCTGAGACACTCTCTCACTGATAGCGTGCTGGAACAAGCCTGCGGGGCAAGCCACACGTTCAGCGCTGAGGCACTCTCACTGATAGCGTGCTGGAACAAGCCTGCGGGGCAAGCCACGCGTTCAGCGCTGAGACACTCTCTCACTGATAGCGTGCTGGAACAAGCCTGCGGGGCAAGCCACACGTTCAGCGCTGAGCCACTCTCACTGATAGCGTGCTGGAACAAACCTGTGGGGCAAGCTACACGTCCAGCGCTGAGCCACTCTCACTGATAGCGTGCTGGAACAAACCTGCGGGGCAAGCCACGCGTTCAGCGCTGAGCCACTCTCACTTATAGCGTGCTGGAACAAGCCTGCGGGGGAACGCACGGAATTGATAATAATAATTCGATGAGCGTTAGCGAAGAGTTTCCATCCCACTCTTACGGAGCTTTGTCTGTCTGTGTTTTTTTTTTTTTTTTGCGCACTACACAGGTCGCACGGTTGGAGTGATTGTTATGAAACCTTTTTTGTATACGCGGACTTATCCAACTTTGAACTGTAAAGTTTTTAGGTCGAATAGGTCCAACCACTTTTTAGATAAACCATTTCAAGGAATGAAATTGCATGCAAGTGGTTTTATAGACACGGCTAATAAAAGCCTATCAATTTTGTGGTACACCATAGTAACATTGGAGTGATGGCTTTGTTAGCTAAGACATTAATAGTCGGCGCAGAAACAATGTGATTTGTGTCGTCAGCAAAGAGAACAATATGTCCATCCTTGCACATGACCGATATGTCTTCTATGTACAGCAAGAACAAAAGCGGTCCTAAAATTGATCCCTGAGGCACCCCAACCGTTATCTTGGCTGGCGAAGATTTGAAGTGGAGTTAGAAGCCAACTGCGTTTACAGAACGAAGTCACGGCTTGATCTTGGTTAGTGCTGGCAGCAGCTGAGAATATTTCTCTCCGAAATGCGTATATTTAGGGTGACATCATTCATAGTTTCCTACCATTCCAATTCCTACCAGTGTTGTCAAGTGGAAAAGGGAAAATATTCAGAGTTCCAATAACCACCGCTAGATGGATGAGTTTTCCATATTATAATTCTGACAAAATCTAGTAACATCACACATTTTGGCCAAGGAAAATGGGAAGACTGTAGAATTAAAGGCAGATCAGGATTTCAAATATTGATAAGCAAAGTTGAACTTAGAGATGTGCCTTTGTAATTGGTTTCTACTATCATTCGTGAACCTGGAATTTAACAATGAAAACCTCCAAATTAGACACATTCGGATTCAAGTGTTGCTTTATTATGAAATTATTTCCCACAATTCGACTAGGCACATCTAGTTGTGAGGGTATTGATTACAATTGACCGCAAGGCCGTGGTGTTTGTAGTTGTTGAGTTATATGCTCACCGTCGGACATGGGCGCCAGCATGTGCAGCTGCACGCTCGCCGCGCCTGCGCTCTGGCCGAATAGCGTCACTCTGCCGGCGTGGCCGCCGAACCCAGCGATGTTGTCTCGGACCCACTTGAGCGCGGCCACCTGGTCCTTCATGGCGTAGTTGCCGGGCGAGGCGCGGTCTCCAGTGCTCAGGAAGCCTGCACAAATCACTCGCTACAAAAACAACACTCGCTACAATAAGAAAAGCAAAAAGAGGAAATATCCCCGAAAATCACGAAAAATGACAAAAATCACCCAAAAATCACGAAAAAATCACACAAAATCAAGAAAAAGTGTCAAAAATAGGAGAAAAATATGAAAATGAAAAAGCGGACCATAAGCAAGAAAAATAATATAAAAGAAAAAATCAAGAAAAAACATGAGAAATTTAAAAAATCACAAATAATCAAAAGATCACAGAAAATGAAAATGAATCACTGGATATCAGATGAATCGACAAAAACCAGAGAATAAACGGAGAATCGACAAAAAAAGGAAGAAACAACACAAAAAATGAAAAAGAAACTGGAACAAAAATCGGGTGTACACTAAACTGTCAAGTAGTTGACCCCTCGGTAGGAGTGTTGGACGTCTTACCCAGAGCCCCCAGCCGATAGTTGAAGGTGACCAGGACAACGTCTTTGTCTAGCAGATGACTTGGCCCGGCGATATAGCTGGCCCCTCCTCCTGCGAGCCATGCGCCTCCGTGGATAAATACCATCACCGGCAGGTTGGCGTCGGCTGCCACCTGCAATAACCAATCACGCAGATAGTGATTTCATTCAGTACCACTGGTATTCGAAACACACATAGACATTGACTACAGCACTGAGGACCGAGAACCCTCACCACATCTGTCACTTGGAATAACGCCCTAGGCCTGGCTAGCTCCAAGAGACTAGGACCCTTACCGCGACTGTCACTTGGAATAACGCCCTAGGCCCGGCTAGCTCCAAGAGACTAGGACCCTTACCGCGACTGTCACTTGGAATAACGCCCTAGGCCTGGCTAGCTTCAAGAGACTAGGACCCTTACCGCGACTGTCACTTGGAATAACGCCCTAGGCCTGGCTAGCTCCAAGAGACTAGGACCCTTACCGCGACTGTCACTTGGAATAACGCCCTAGGCCTGGCTAGCTTCAAGAGACTAGAACCCTTACCGCGACTGTCACTTGGAATAACGCCCTAGGCCTGGCTAGCTCCAAGAGACTAGGACCCTTACCGCGACTGTCACTTGGAATAACGCCCCAGGCCTGGCTAGCTCCAAGAGACTAGGACCCTCACCACATCTGTCACTTGGAATAACGCCCTAGGCCTGGCTAGCTTCAAGAGACTAGGACCCTTACCGCGACTGTCACTTGGAATAACGCCCCAGGCCTGGCTAGCTCCAAGAGACTAGGACCCTTACCACATCTGTCACTTGAAATAACACCCTAGGCCTGGCTAGCTCCAAGAGACTAGGACCCTTACCGCGACTGTCACTTGGAATAACGCCCTAGGCCTGGCTAGCTCCAAGAGACTAGGACCCTTACCGCGACTGTCACTTGGAATAACGCCCCAGGCTTGGCTAGCTCCAAGAGACTAGGACCCTTACCGCGACTGTCACTTGGAATAACGCCCTAGGCCCGGCTAGCTTCAAGAGACTAGGACCCTTACCGCGACTGTCACTTGGAATAACGCCCCAGGCTTGGCTAGCTTCAAGAGACTAGGACCCTTACCGCGACTGTCACTTGGAATAACGCCCCAGGCCCGGCTAGCTCCAAGAGACTAGGACCCTTACCACATCTGTCACTTGGAATAACGCCCCAGGCCTGGCTAGCTCCAAGAGACTAGGACCCTTACCGCGACTGTCACTTGGAATAACGCCCTAGGCCTGGCTAGCTCCAAGAGACTAGGACCCTTACCGCGACTGTCACTTGGAATAACGCCCTAGGCCTGGCTAGCTCCAAGAGACTAGGACCCTTACCGCGACTGTCACTTGGAATAACGCCCTAGGCCGGCTAGCTTCAAGAGACTAGGCACCTTACCGCGACTGTCACTTGGAATAACGCCCTGGCCGGCTAGCTCCAAGAGACTAGGACCCTACCGCGACTGTCACTTGGAAATAAAGCCCTAGCCACGGCTAGCTCAAGAGACTAGGACCCTTACGCGACTGTCACTTGGAATAACGCCCTAGGCCTGGCTAGCTCCAAGAGACTAGGACCCTTACCGCGACTGTCACTTGGAATAACGCCCTAGGCCTGGCTAGCTCCAAGAGACTAGGACCCTTACCGCGACTGTCACTTGGAATAACGCCCTAGGCCCGGCTAGCTCCAAGAGACTAGGACCCTTACCACATCTGTCACTTGGAATAACGCCCTAGGCCTGGCTAGCTCCAAGAGACTAGGACCCTTACCACATCTGTCACTTGGAATAACGCCCTAGGCCTGGCTAGCTCCAAGAGACTAGGACCCTTACCGCGACTGTCACTTGGAATAACGCCCTAGGCCTGGCTAGCTCCAAGAGACTAGGACCCTTACCGCGACTGTCACTTGGAATAACGCCCTAGGCCTGGCTAGCTCCAAGAGACTAGGACCCTTACCGCGACTGTCACTTGGAATAACGTGCCACCCTCGGTAGTTCAGTCAGCTGAGGCATCGCTTCAGAAACTCAAGACACCGTTGGGCGTGGGTTTGAATCCCGCACATGGCATTGGTTTTTGTTAACGTCCTTTCACTCATCACACTTCATAATTTCATAATCACCTGCTCATTCGTAACCCCGTATGACCTAGCTGTTGGTGGGGTCGTTAAACATACAATAATCATCATCATAGAAATAACATCCTCGGTCTGGCTGGCTCCAAGACACAGGACGTTGATTGGGTATTATGCACCAGTACAGTATAATACAATAAGCTCGCCATTGTATGACATCCACATATTTCATTTTTGACGGTCATTTCTATAAGCAAGTAGTTGGAGCCCCGATGGGATCTCCGCTCTCTCCTGTCGTGGCTAACCTCTTCATGGAGAATTTCGAAATCCAAGCTCTGAGCTCTGCCCCCTTGAAGCCACGCTGCTGGTTTAGATATATTGATGATACTTTCGTGGTATGGCAGCATGGGCGACACGAGCTGAGCCTGTTCCTTGACCACCTCAATACGCAACACCACAAAATCAAATTCACGATGGGAGTTGAGGAGGATAATGCTTTACCTTTTCTTGATGTCCTCGTCAAAAAGGAAGCAGATGGTTTTCCAAGTCATACAGTTTACAGAAAACCAAGTCACACTGACCGATACCTAAACGCCGCATCGCACCACCACCCAGCCCAGATAAAGTCCGTGGCGTACACCCTGGCAACCCGATCTTACAGGATGGCTGACGAAGACCACCTCAAGTGTGAATTTCAACATCAACATAAAGCATTGGAACAGAATGGATTTTCCAACTGCATAATCCACAAAGCTTGGAATAGGAAGCCCAGAACTCGACCTACAGAAGAAAAGAAAGATCCTAAAGCAGTTGCTTTCCTGCCTTACATCAAGGGAGCCACCAATCTAATCAGTAAACTGCTGGTGGTGCAGAATATAAAAACAGTTTTTTTCAATTGATAAGAAGATCGGCGAACTCCTGGGAAGTTGTAGGTACCGGGTTCATTTGGAGGACAGGGGCGTATATGAAGTTCCGTGTGCTGACTGCAGCATGACGTACATTGGTCAGACCGGCAGGAAGATGGCGGCGCGTCTCAAAGAACATCGTACTAATGTCATTAAAAACAAGCCGACTTGCGCCCTAGCTCAACACGCCTCGTCGAAAGGTCACAATATTAACTTCGATGGAACCAAGGCTCTAGCTTCCGTTTCCCACTTACGCCCACGCATTGTACGGGAAGCTTCGGAGACCCGATAACATGAACAAGAGGGATGACAGTCGGCGTCTATCTGCACCATGGAAACTGATTATTGCAATGATTGCAATACAAGCGTCTCATCACCACACAGCCAACAACAGCATTGTCACTTCAGGACAAATAAAACAGATCGCTTCTAGTAACAGCAACCTTACCTCTGACGAGGGCATGACGTCACACCCTGTTGACTGTGCTACATCCCCGTGTCGAGCCGTACTACGTAAGTCTCGAGCCACCGACTGGATGGGTTACCGCTTCGTCAAAGCGAGGCCACACGGTTTTATGTAGCTGTCCAACCCAGCCAACCTCGACACAACACACTCGGAGAGGCGCAGTGAACCAACATTGCCTTGGGCCTACAACTGGACGGGTGACCGCCAAACCGAAGCGAGTCCGCAGTGCGACGAATACCACGGCCAGAAGCTCTCAATCTCCGCCAACCTCGACACAACACACTCGGAGAGGCGCAGTGAAGCAACATTGTCTTGGGCCTACAACTGGACGGGTGACCGCCAAACCGAAGCGAGTCCGCAGTGCGACGAATACCACGGCCAGAAGCTCTCAATCTCCGCCAACATCAAGAGTTCAAACTCGGAGTCAGACCAGGAAGATGAACACCGCTCATGACACGTCCTAACATGAGAGTGTGGGTTCTGGTCCAATCACGGACTAGCATCTCGTCCGACCCTATCACCATATTAGAAACCTGACGAAGGCTGTTCATTGGATAGGCCGACATTCCGACATTCCGACATAACGAAACATCAGTGGCACTTCGTTCCTGAACTCCCACCGCTCAACACTCCTGAGGATGACGGATAAAACTCCGGCGAAACATCGAGACGCAAATACTCAAGTACGTGGTTACACCCTGGAAATTAGTTATATTAGTTATATTAGTTGTAATTATTATTATATTATTAGTAGTAGTTAATATCTCGGTAGCTAAGTGGGAGAGCAGCGGACTGGCAATCTGAAGGTCCCGGGTTCGATTCCCGGACGAGACGTATCTTTTAGGACATGGCTAAAATATTCCACACATCTCGATATTGGATCGTATCCAAGATGTTCAATGATTATATATATATATATATATATATATATATATTGTTATTTTATTCATTGTATTAAAATGTATATTGGGTAGTCAATCTTCATTTCGAGAAGGTTTGAACGTGATTCTTCAAGTGAGATCCTTGCCTGGCTCAGGAGGTGGGCGTCAACTTGTGTTGACACGAGCGGGTCAGGACAGGAAATTAACAGTCTTACTAGGCCTGCGATCCGTTAGAAAGAATAATTCCACTTTCGGTCGATCGCATACTCAGAAGCATTTATATAATATTAGTACTCTAGCACACAGCACTCTAGCCAGACGCTTTACCACCCGAGCTAACCAGACACATCGTGTGGGAAGTCGTTACTAGAATATCTGAAGAACTCGTGTACTCAGCTGCCAGTCTGTTGGCACTCACCTGGGGCGTGTATACGTTCACACTCAAGCAGTCCTCCTGTCCCGCGCTAGATGGCGGCACGACCAGCTGCCAGTCTGTTGGCACTCACCTGGGGCGTGTACACGTTCACACTCAAGCAGTCCTCCTGTCCCGCGCTAGATGGCGGCACGACCAGATAGCTCATGTGCGGACATTGCGCTCCATTCTTGGTTCCGTCGATGACGTCATCACCTGGTTCCACCGGCTCGGGTTCCTGGCGGCAAACAGACGCGCTACACAACTCTGTCCCAAGTCTCACACGTCGGACGTTCGAGTAATACAGATTTATTGAAAATCCCATACAACTTTGTACAAACTTCTTGTCATTGGAACTTTGATATTATCAAAACGGCAAGCCACATGAAAATTCTAACTATCTGATGACATGATAAACTCTGACAAGTTTCACGTGCTTAAAATAATTTCTGTGGAATGCACGTAATATTCTCGTTTCTAATTATTTCGACGGCACACGAAAAAAACGGGACAAAAGTTTAGAGTTAATTTCTCATCCGTTCAATATCAATTTACTTCAATGGTTCTGCATATAATTTGTACATGGGATGAATAACACTACCAAAACATTATATAACTGCATAACCTCCGCAGAGTGAATTTTCATCCAAGACAATAATGAAATGCATGACTATTTCGTATCAAAGCTTGGGGAGTAAAATGTCGAACAGAAATTCTTGAAAATCATTTTCCTACTGTTACTAATTGTATAGTGAATAATTCCGTGTTCTAAAAATGGCGGTCATGCAAAAGGGCGCAAGCGTATGTGGTATTTCAAAATGGCTGACTGAATTTATTCCCAATTCAGAAAGTAATTGACCGGCACATTCAGCACAGTGGTTAGCGCGCTCGCTTCGTGTGATCCGGGAGGTGCAGGGAACATCGGACCCGGTTCGATCCCCGCCGCCTTCCATCTTTACAGGGGCTTTTCATGATTTCCCACAATATAGGCCACGACCGCTTCCTTCCCACTATCCTCCTCATTACCCAAGAAACCTTCATCTCATCATCCCATCATCTCATTAATGATCCATCCGACGCCAATAGATCTTTGATATCATTACAGTAAGTCGTTAAAACCCAATATGTGATAAAGTGATTCAACAGATATGACGGCTTCTCCGAGAACCGCATGATGAGTCCTGCGCCTGCGCGGATCTACCGACCAGCGCGCGACGGTTAGACTCTGGAGGGGAATACCCGTGAACCTGGTGCACAACAACTATCTCCTGGATTCTACGGAAAGACTTGTGTACTTTCAAACATGGCAGGTGTTGACATTCAGAGTGAAAACACCTCATATGAGGAGAATGTATTTCTCTATTCCAAGCTTGAGCAATGCACAATACATTCATCAGACAAGTTATCTACAGGCCCATATATCTCAAGATGACATGAAACCGGGACGTTTGATGGTCCCGAGACGATTCCTCGGGACGCGATTTGTCTGCAACTCGGTTGTTAAATGGGACTAAAAGTGACCAATGGGAACGCTACGATTTGTGACGTCATGACTCAGTAATATGATATGATGAATTAGCATTTGGCTAGCATTCGTCGTTGTGGCACTACTGGTAGCATAGCTGCCTCACGTTTTGAGGGTCCGTGGTTCGTCTCCCGACGCTGTCACTTTGTTTCCAGCCAAATAACTGTCAAATGTTGATTCGAGCCCAGGGTTATGGCTTGGGTTATTTTATTCTTCAATTTGACCGCAGAAACAATAATATCTACACAAATGATGTGATTTCCAACTATTGTTTTTAGTCCCATTTCAAAACCGACTCACAGAACAATTCTCGCCGCCCGGGCCGCAAGCTCAAGACAAGGACAACCGAGACGCCCGGGCCGCAAGCTCAAGACAAGGACAACCAAGACGCCCGGGCCGCAAGCTCGAGACAAGGACAACGAGACGCCCGGGCCGCAAGCTCAAGACAAGGACAACCGAGACGCCCGGGCCGCATGCTTAAGACAAGGACAACCGAGACGTCCGGGCCGCAAGCTGAAGACAAGGACAACCGAGACGCCGGGCCGCATGCTCGAGACAGGGACAACCGAGACGCCCGGGCCGCAAGCTGAAGACAAGGACAACCGAGACGCCGGGCCGCAAGCTCAAGACAAGGACAACCGAGGCGCCCGGGCCGCAAGCTCAAGACAAGGACAACCGAGGCGCCCGGGCCGCAAGCTCGAGACAAGGACAACCGAGACGCCCGGGCCGCAAGCTCAAGACAAGGCCAACCAAGACGCCGGGCCGCAAGCTCGAGACAAGGACAACCGAGGCGCCCGGGCCGCAAGCTCAAGACAAGGACAACCAAGACGCCCGGGCCGCAAGCTCAAGACAAGGACAACCGAGACGCCCGGGCCGCAAGCTTGAGACAAGGACAACCAAGACGCCCGGGCCGCATGCTCAAGACAAGGACAACCAAGACGCCCGGGCCGCACGCTCAAGACAAGGAGAACCGAGACGCCGGGCCGCAAGCTCAAGACAAGGACAACCGAGACGCCGGGCCGCAAGCTTGAGACAAGGACAACCGAGACGCCCGGGCCGCAAGCTCGAGACAAGGACAACCGAGACGCCCGGGCCGCATGCTCAAGACAAGGCCAACCAAGACGCCCGGGCCGCATGCTCAAGACAAGGACAACCGAGACGCCCGGGCCGCATGCTCAAGACAAGGACAACCGAGACACCCGGGCTGCAAGCTCGAGACAAGGACAACCGAGACGCCTGGCCGCATGCTTAAGACAAGGACAACCGAGACGCCCGGGCCGCATGCTCAAGACAAGGACAACCGAGACACCCGGGCTGCAAGCTCGAGACAAGGACAACCGAGGCGCCCGGGCCGCAAGCTCAAGACAAGGACAACCGAGACGCCCGGGCCGCAAGCTCAAGACAAGGACAACCGAGACGCCCGGGCCGCAAGCTTGAGACAAGGACAACCAAGACGCCCGGGCCGCATGCTCAAGACAAGGACAACCAAGACGCCCGGGCCGCACGCTCAAGACAAGGAGAACCGAGACGCCGGGCCGCAAGCTCAAGACAAGGACAACCGAGACGCCGGGCCGCAAGCTTGAGACAAGGACAACCGAGACGCCCGGGCCGCAAGCTCGAGACAAGGACAACCGAGACGCCCGGGCCGCATGCTCAAGACAAGGACAACCGAGACGCCCGGGCCGCATGCTCAAGACAAGGACAACCGAGACGCCCGGGCCGCATGCTCAAGACAAGGACAACCGAGACACCCGGGCTGCAAGCTCGAGACAAGGACAACCGAGACGCCTGGCCGCATGCTTAAGACAAGGACAGCCGAGACGCCCGGGCCGCAAGCTCAAGACAAGGACAACCGAGACGCCCGGGCCGCAAGCTCAAGACAAGGACAACCGAGACGCCCGGGCCGCATGCTCAAGACAAGGACAACCGAGACGCCCGGGCCGCAAGCTCGAGACAAGGACAACCGAGACGCCCGGGCCGCAAGCTCAAGACTAGGACAACCGAGACGCCCGGGCCGCAAGCTCAAGACGAGGAAAACCGAGGCGCCCGGGCCGCAAGCTCAAGACGAGGTCAACCGAGACGCCGGGCCGCAAGCTTACGACATGGACAACCGAGACGCCCGGGCCGCAAGCTCAAGACAAAGACAACCGAGACGCCGGGCCGCAAGCTTACGACATGGACAACCGAGACGCCCGGGCCGCAAGCTCAAGACGAGGACAACCGAGGCGCCCGGGCCGCAAGCTTACGACATGGACAACCGAGACGCCCGGGCCGCAAGCTCGAGACAAGGACAACCGAGACGCCCGGGCCGCAAGCTCGAGACAATGACAACCGAGACGTGCTATGAGTGTCAGAGCCACTGTACTGACCTTGAATCTCCTCGCGCCGACAGGTGGCTTGGCGTAAGGAATGCCCTTATAGGCGTAATACGTGCGTCCCCGGAGCGACGTGCGGGTCACGCCACGCACAGTGCCTTGCGAGATCGTCACGTCGGGGGCCGGCACGCACACGCACACGCACGCGTGTGACACGCACAGCACCAGCACAACCAAGCTGCTCCGCGTGCTCATCGCCGCCGTCTCGAAGTGATAAACTGGGCTACTCGCGGCTTTTAGGCGGCTTTTATCTCGATACACCATCTTATCTGTGCTCGTAGCCTTCAACATATTGTGTTGTATCAACATATCAGCATTTATAAATGATAATAACAAAACAATTGACTGAATGTATACAAATGAGAACTTGGGTCTTTTCGATCCTCTATCTGGGAATTCCGGGCCTCTTTCTAGGCAATGGTGTGGTTTGACAATAGAATGTTGAGTGTGAGTCTCCCATCCAAACCGAGCCAAGGCCTGAAATATTCCAGCAACTACAAAAACTTGTGCATATAAAAGGTGTGAAATCACAACTGAATGCTCAACTGTAACAGTAATTTCTGTTGCTCCAGAGGCTTTTGCTTGGTGCACAAATATATAATTTTTATTTGAGTTATCAAAATTTCTTCGAAAATAATAAAGTCTTCTATTTGATTTGCTCGCCTGTAGTAATAGTCGTCGAATGAGAATATCCTTCAACTGCTCGGAACATCTTGATCCCTATCACGGTCCACGGTCAATGCAGAAGGCACGGGTTGTCATTGTATTCCGTCTCTAATCGTAGAGCTGACGAGATATGGCATTGATGTAGACCATTGTAATCAGTGCTTCATCGTTTGCATTCTAGTTCACTTCCATTATTTCGAAAAGAGCAAAATGTTCTTCATCATGAAATATTTGATTTATTGACATTGCTTTCCAAGTGTTCATTATTGGTGGCCACATTGCTTTGAAAACTTCATCTTTTCAACACGATGTAGTAATACTAATATACTTTATTGGATGAGCGTAGCGAATACTTCCATTCTATATACCGAAAATAATTGGGCTTCGTTCGTAGGCCTATCTTATTTTGTAATTTTTTGTAATTCAGGCGCGGCATACAGGTCCGAAAAAAACGATCAATATGAAACTTTTTCTGCATATTGGTGTTAACCAGAATAGGTTGGGTTCAGAATAAACGGTTGAATGTTTTTCCGGGAAAAAATGAAAAATTTGGAAAATCCCCATATGATGAACCCAGAGGGCAAAATACTCGGAGAACAAATATCTGCAGAGACTCTAAAGTTCATACCGGATATGAATTGAACTATCGTGCACATTTTCAGTGTCTTTCACAACAATCGGATGAGAAATAACGCAGAAAACGCAATAACGAGATTTAACCTAAGTAGTAGTTTTATTTATAATGTTACGCTCCTCGCTATAAAAGGTTCAGTATCCATTTTTTGGAATCATTTATATTCAAGTGAACAGTTAGAGTAGGTGCATATATATATATATATATATATATATATATATATATATATATATATATTTCATATACCATTAGTTTTTTTTTAATGTTGCATAACGACCCCACCAACAGCTAGGTTATGCGGGGTACGAATGAGCGGGTGATGATGAAACGATGAAGATATGATAGATGAAAAGACGTTTACAAAAACCCATGCCTTATGCAGGACTCGAACCCACGCCCAACGGTGACTTCAGTTACTACCGCTAGCGATAATTGACTTAGCCACCGGGGCGGCTATATACCATTAGTAATTTTGTTAGTGTTTTAATTGATTTAGATTTAATTACTACTTTTTTCTCATAACTTCATTCTTCTTTTGTATTTTTAATCATTATCAATTCTTTTATTTTATTATCTGTGTTTATATATTTTGTATCTTATTGTTCTTTTTATTCTATGTCGCATCGGCAACCCGACTATGGGCAGAGATCATCTTAATAAAGAAGATTTGACACACACACACACACAGGCCATTTGATTGAATACTAGGCTCAACAGGTTTTGCACGGTGTGTAGGCCGATATGCGACAGGTTGCTCTATAAACATCTACAAGTGACTGCTAGTTTCTCCCTCGTTTGAAGATATTAAAGGTCTTCAGATGTAGATTGAGCTTACAGAATATTTTTCATTTCATATTATCATACTTCTAAGCCCATCTCACAACCCACATTCTGCGTTTTCCCAGTAATAAAATCTAAAGAAGGTGTACCCACTCGCTTCTTCAAACGTGATGTATTTCCGGGGCCAGCATCTGCGTCCAGCCTCCCTGGTTGTCCGTAGCGCAACTATCGCTCTTGGCCTACACGACCAATAGATGATCATGCTAGCCATGGCATTTGTTTTGCACAAAAATGATAGATTTTGTAAGTTCAACAATGCCACCGGCACCGTAGCCACGTAGCCCATCTACTGCCTACATCTAGTTAACAATGCAGTCGCTAAATCGCGACATGCAAATGGGACCGTTGGTTGTGATTTGTGCACCAGAAAGCACGAATACCGGCCATGCTATTAGTATGGGACTCGCTACACCTTCTTTAGATCATGTACAAATACCTGTATTAGAGTAGTCCGGGCAGAAGTCCTATTTGTACATTTACAGCAGAATATTTCAGTTTGGAAAGCCTGGTTTTAAAAGTTCTAAAGGACACCTATAGATGGAGAAGTGTGCCTAGTTTCAGGTGTTTCAAGGAAAAACTGCGTGAATTACGAGGTGAACAAAGATTTCTGCTTGTGAAAGGTTTATTTTGTCTCTCGGGAAAAGTATGTATCTCTCAATAAATGGTTCATACTTTGATAACAATTGCGAAATGAGTGCGATATCTTGATAGACATCAAATATAATGATACATGTTTTCGTACATTGATATTTGACTATCAACGGAAACAAAGTCAGATTTGATGTGGGGCAAGAGCCCTATTCAGAGTGAGCCTAGAAGGCCAGACCTAACACACACAGCAAACGCACTTTGTGGACATTATGGACACTGCCTAGGATAGAATCGGAAACTTCAAATGCTATTTGTGCTAATTAATAGGTTCATTCCTGCACTGAAACCAAATTGTTTATTATTATTTTTTTTTATTTTTTTTGAATACGAACATAAAAATAAAACCAAAAACTGAAAAAATTATATTTTGCTGTCAATGTGACTTTGATATATTTTTTTTATTCAAGTATTAACATGGCTCCACTTTTATTATTGTGAACCAAAAATATTAATTTATTACATTTGTATTCATCTTGAAAACCAATCAATATGTTGGGACTCTTGCCCCGGCTCATGTGTATTTACTCACATAATTCAGTTACCGTATGTGAAAATGTTTAATATATATATATATATATATATATATATATATATATATATATATATATATATATATATATATATATATATATATATATATATATATATATATATATATGTATGTATATACCAGGGGCGGGCGGTGGATATTTGAGGGGGTACGCTATAAAGGGATGGTGTTTTGTAAAGTTGACGATCTCTGCGTTGAAAAGGGAAATTTTGGATTCTCGTTTCTTTATGTGATTTTTCGGAGTTTTAAAATGATCTCCAAGCCTGATAGCTGAGCTGAAATTCAGGAACTATTATTAAGTCTATTTATAAGCTTATAATAATTATTCACTGGAAATCAATTATATTACTATAGGGATTCAAAAGATTTTAATGGAGTGTACAATCATATTTAATTAGAAATATACATTATCTATAGAGATGTTTGATAAACGTTCATGTTTTTTCATTGCTGTATGCAACGCTTTAGGTTTTTGTACCCATCTTTACACCATACGTTTGCCTCTTTGCTAAATAGCAAGCACGGTCAACAGAAGTTTGCCCAACGACTCAGACCGTGTGAGCCTCATCACACGGTCAAACGTATCAACTGTAAAGTGTCTGGTATACTCCCGGTTTCGTTCTTTATGCGCGACACGTGTCTACTAACATAACACAGCCAGCAATACGCATCCCATTAGTCAGTAGGCCTATTCGCTGGACTCGCATAGCCATTTTCAAATATGAAGTGTAATAGCTTGAATCAGTTCTACAAACAGGCCTAATTACAAATTGATATTATAATTATTTATCAGTAGGAAAATAGGGAATTATGTAACAAAGTACCACGCAATAATAGAAGTACATAGGCCTACCATGAAATGGACCGTGGACATCCATTTTACCATCGACGCTCACGCAGTGGAAGCTAATTGTTTGCTGACCACGCGACTCGCCACAGTACGCACTGTCTTGAGTTGTTCACTAGTACGAGGCAGTACGAATCTGAGCGGAGTCATACGATCTGCAGGCTGCGCAAGAATCATAGCCATAAGGCCACACCCGCCAGGAGGCCCCAAAGTTATCAGGAATTTTTTTTTACTATTCATATTTACGTACGTGAGATACTGTTTTCCAATAGTTTCAGTGCTGGCTGAATACAAGCACATTGTTGTTCCACTATATTTGTTATGCATTCGCATAGACATGAAAATATTGACGCATGTATTGTTCGAACTTCGATGTACAGTGTACACTTACCGCCGGGCCGGCAAACGCTAAGTGCTCGCTTTATCACCATCGCCATTCGTCAACGAAATACTACGTGTAGCAAGCGAATAATAATATAATGTGTTGCCATTGCCAGCTTATACATGTTGGAACAATAGTGCAGCGGCTAAGCTTAAAAATCGCGCATTTAGTGATTAAAGCGTGAAATTTGGTAGAGATGTACCTTTCAATATTTAAAAATTATTTGGCTATGATATCAAGCGAGATTTTGCCCCTGAGGGCTGAAATATCCAGTGGCGTTAAAAAAAAGAAAATATGGGGGGTGGGGTAATTGTTGATTTTTTTTTTCACTTTTTGTATCTTATTTAGTAACTCACTAATACATAAACAATATTATGTGAAACATTTCCAGAAAAATTATGTATATTTGATAAAATACGTCAAATTAAGGTCAAAAATGTAAAATATACGTTTTTTTTTTTTTTTTTTTTTTTAATATTAGTTTCCGGGGGAAAATGACGTACATGCTCTTAAACGTATAGCTAATGACATAATAAAGCGATATTAATATATTATTTGCTTCGTGGGGTCAATCGTATGAATATAAAATCAATTTTTGGACTCAATAATTTTTTTTTTTTTTAGCCCAATGGAAAATAGCTATCTACTTGCTTCGTGAAGACTGAAATATATTTATATTGTATTTAGTGCTAGAACAAAAGAGAACACAAGTTATTTCGAGGTAATTCAAGGTCATCAAAGGTCATTAGATGATGTAAAATAATTAGTTTTACAATATTTTGTAGCGTTTAGCAAGTTGGTTTTCATTTGATGTTAATAAAAACTCACAACCAATTTCCAGGTCTCACCATGAGGGGATAGCTACATACAAAGACCCACCCTGACCTACCCTAACCACCCAAAAATAATAATTGATCAAGATCACTTTTATAGGGGGCCTATCTAGTGTTCACAGCCATCAAATAAGCACAATGCTGTGCAGGTAATACCGCAGTGTAGCAAGATCAGCGCCTACTACCGGTACATCTTTTTTTGCACTTGGATGAGATTAGCTCGTAGCACGACTTGGAAGTATCTGGGATAGACGACCACGATAGCGATTCCATTTACCATTTTCATGCCACGTCCATCCCCATTCGCTAGGCGAAGGCAACTCAGGACTTGCAGTGAGCGAATTCGACCATATGTACACCTGGTACATGGCTCGACGCCTTATATGCTGCGTCAGTGCAGCCTTGGTGGGTGGACGTTCTCTTCCAATCTTGAATGTTTGTCTTTCCACTTCCAATGCCTTCCTTTTATCTGTGCTTCTCAGCTTGTCTAGTTCTGTTACTCCTTTAATACTTCTGAGGAATCCCATTCTACTGCTTGTAACATACTCTCTTTCCTACTTCCCATGGCCCATGTCACTGCCCCATACGTTAAAATGGGCAGAAAAATGTACATTGCAGGTTTACATCAATTGGGGAACTCCTTGTTCCATAGTAACTTTCTCACCGATTGGTAGAAACCATCGGTTTGCTTACTCTGGTCTCCACTTTTCGGTTTACTTTCGCATCCTTCGCCATGATGCTTTCCAGTATATGAATTCCAACTTTTCTTCAAGTTATTTGCCTTTCAGATGAAAAAAGCTCAATGAACTTATCACATTCTTCTGATACCTCAAGAATACCAGATTACAATTGCTTGAAAGTATTGTTCGCTTCAGGATAAACCTTCCAAAGATCCCAGAATTGCTTTCCCCATGGTAGGTGAAAGAAGAAACCGTGTCGCATCCCGAAAATACGTGCAAGAACAGCAAGCCTTGAGACTTCGTTGTACCTACTCTATTGGCAATGTCATGGACCGGTATATACCTTGAACGGTCTCCTGTTCCAAATGGAAAATGTAATGTACAGCTCATCAAATACTAGTTTGTAAAACAATGCTATAGCAATAACAACTACGTCCGTATCAATTGTTTTTATTAAAAAAAGGTATACTTCCTCTTTGCACAGCATCTAGTATGTGCAAAAATATCCAGGTATCCGCTTCTTCGTGTGAATCCGGTGCTATAACGGATACATCTTAGACGTCTCAGACAAGCAGCTGAGGCCTTTTTACCGCTCTTTCCTGATAATGCATACTCAGTTTCAATGATACAACACGCAATGGTGATAGTAAAGCTAACTGTTGAAAAATTGAATCCTGGTCAAACTCCTGTTATCGCTGGCAACCAGCCTCTTTATAAGATACCAAAACAGCTTCGATGGAACTACCCAAACGAGTTAGAAGAACACAATTAGGTCTTTATGTTTGCTTCATATTGGGATGACATCCTTGAAGTTTGCAGGAGAATGGCTAGAAGGAAGTGGTTGGATTGAAGCTCTTATTAATGATGAAATCCACATGAATCGCTGAATCATTGCTCAAAGCTTCGTATATAACGAAGACAAGGCTTGCTCATCAGGTCACAGCAGCAACCCTTATTGGTTGAAAGATGAAGCGTATCAAAACTATTTCACTGACCAGTTTGACCTGGAACTTCTGATGAAGACTCTACAATTATAACAATGGATGATTGGGCAGAAGAGAGAAGATCTATGTATCCTCAATTTCAATATTGGGAAACGACTCTTAACATGGAACTTAGTATTCTCCTTTCTGTATGGTCGATTCGAGAGGCAAACTTCAAGCTGCATATTGCTGCCCTGACCGAGCTCGTTGAATGGTTCTTTGCAATGGACCACATTCACTACGCAAGGTAGATATCCGTACATCTACGCGATATAACGTCTCTTCAAGAAAACAATCCTCAAGTTGCAAAAGTGTTTGAGGATAGTGGTTTTACAATCAAGAAAACTGAGAGACTTTTTTCTGCAATTGGAATCGACCATGCACATGAACAAAAGAACAAAGATACTAAAGGTCAGGCTGGATCTATTGGATTAAACCAAGACCCAGCGTTCCGCGACTCCGGCGTTGGATGGTTAGTGGTCCGGAGATAGCGAGGTTGGTAAATCATTTTGAGGAAGACGTAGATATTGCCAATAGATTAGGTACAACAAAGTCTCAAGGCTTGCTGTTCTTCCGCGCAATTTAGGGATGCAACACGGTTTCTTCTTTCATCTACCATGGATGAAAGAAAAAGCGATTCTGGGTTCTTTGGATGGTTTATCCTGAAGCGAAGTATACATTCAAGCAAATGTCATCTGGTATTCTTGAGGAATCAGAAGAATGTGATTTAGAATGAGCCATTTATTGGCTCAGCAATCAAACCCCATTGATAGAATCCCACCGCCTAATGCTGCACTGACGCAGCATATAAGGCGAGCCATGCGTACCAGGTGTACATATGGTCGAATTCGCTCACTGCAAGTCCTGAGTTGCCTTCGTCTAGCGAATGGGGATGGACGTTGAATGAAAATGGTAAATGGAATTGCTATCGTGGTCGTCTATCCCAGATACTTCCAAGTCGTGCTACGAGCTAATCTCATCCAAGTGCAAAAAAAGATGTACCGGTAGTAGGCGCTGATCTTGCTACACTGCGGGATTACCTGCACAGCATTGTGCTTATTTGATGGCTGTGAACACTAGATAGGCCTACTTTAAAAGTTATCTTGATCAATTATTATTTTTGGGTGGTTAGGGTAGGTCAGGGTGGGTCTTTGTATGTAGCTATCCCCTCATGGTGAGACCTGGAAATTGGTTGTGAGTTTTTATTAACATCAAATGAAAACCAACTTGCTAAACGCTACAAAATATTGTAAAACTAATTATTTTACATCATCTAATGACCTTTGATGACCTTGAATTACCTCGAAATAACTTGTGTTCTCTTTTGTTCTAGCACTAAATACAATATAAATATATTTCAGTCTTCACGAAGCAAGTAGATAGCTATTTTCCATTGGACTGAATTTTTTTTTTTATTGAGTCCAAAAATTGATTTTATATTCATACGATTGACCCCACGAAGCAAATAATATATTAATATCGCTTTATTATGTCATTAGCTATACGTTTAAGAGCATGTACGTCATTTTCCCCGGAAAACTAATATTAAAAAAAAAAAAAAAAAAAACGTATATTTTACATTTTTGACCTTAATTTGACGTATTTTATCAAATATACATGATTTTTCTGGAAATGTTTCACATAATATTGTTTATGTATTAGTGAGTTACTAAATAAGATACAAAAAAGTGAAAAAAAAAATCAACAATTACCCCACCCCCCATATTTTCTTTTTTTTAACGCCACTGGATATTTCAGCCCTCAGGGGCAAAATCTCGCTTGATATCATAGCCAAATAATTTTTAAATATTGAAAGGTACATCTCTACCAAATTTCACGCTTTAATCACTAAATGCGCGATTTTTATGATATTTTGATCTTAGCCGCTGCACTACAAGCAAATGTTTCATTATATCAGCATTTTTCATTTTTCATTCATTGTCTTGTGTGTTTGTGTCTTTATTGTACCATGAGGATAGAGACGGCGTCATCAGGGCGAAGCATTTCGCACTTATCGGAGTGTATTGCAAACGTTTTCGCCATTGGTTAGCAATTTGAAGATAGGAAAAGTGGATGTGTTATTATTATTATTTGTATTTATTTCAACTCACTCACTCAAGACATTGACATCAATTCGAGATTCTAGTAAGTACGATCATACCGTTGTTATTCTTTTGTATGTAGTCCTGCTCTTCAATTAATTCGAGTTGATTCAAAATTAATATAGAATACGTTGTTTCAATGTGATTAATTTAGATGTTGAATTCAATAGCTAATGTGCTATCCATCAATGTGCTCATCCTCTCCACTTCAAGCTTCGATGATGCATTTTCACAATTCATTAAAATATCAAATAACGCTGTAAGCCTATGCCACAGTATGATCACAGTGGTATGATGTGGAATGAGATTCAACTGATTCATAGTTATGACCTTAGTATAATATTATATGGATAATTTCTATGTTTATTGGGGGGATAGTATATTTATTTATCTTTTACTAAATTTATAAAAAAAAATCTAAGATAATTGTTTGATTCTCAGGAGTCAGGATGACTGAATAATGATAAGTTAAACAAAACAGTAATATTGAAAAATGTTACCATCATCCAAGAGAAAAGCAAAAGAGTACAAGTCCGGTGCTCAGAAAAGGAAGGAAAAACGTATCAAAGAATTGGAAAGTGTTATAAATGATCCACATCAACTTAAACTATTTGAAAAACGACCTGTTAGAGTTAGAAACGAGATAACTAGTGAAACCCATACTGGGAGTGAGAAGCATCAGGAGTCTCATTCTTCCTCAAAAATATCAGAACTCGTCGATGATGATGGTGGCTGTGGCTCTGCTAGCTCAGTCAACTTTGTCGTTCGTAGTACACAAGAGTTATTGGCTGAAGATCAACAAAGTGTTGAACATGTTTCTTTCAATGAGTCACAGGTGGAAACAGTGGAATCCGAATTAGTAACTGAGACCGAGCTGGCACCAGAACCTCTCAATAGAGCATTTGATTTTTCAACCGCAAATAAGTTGACGCTATCTGAAAAACTGCATTTTCTCACCAATGCTCACTCTACGGTTCAAGACAACAAGAATTTGCCCTTGTCTTGTGATGTGTTTCACAGAAAGGACGGTGACACGTCAACACGGCGCCACTGGTTGGTTATGTCGAGGCATTTTTACCCAAGGATTTGATCATTTTCGGCGTGCATCTCAACGAGTGCGTGAACATGAATTTCAAGTAGAGCATAATCATTCCGTTGAAGCGTATTCCACAGCCATGTCATCTAACGATATAGTAGCTGGAATCGAACAACTAGAGAGACTAAGACGTAACGATGTTCAAAATAACCGAAAAGTGTTGGAGTCCATTATTATGATATTCAAATATTTATCAAAACAAGGCTTAGGATTTCGAGGAGACAAATTTGAATCTACATTTCAACTCAATAAGGATGGGAACCACGGAAATTTTCTAGAACTCGTGAAGCTAGTTAGCAACTACAATCCTACTTTGGCAAATCATCTTAATAAGTGTGTTAAAAAAGCCAAAGAAAATAGAAAATGTTGGGAGAGGAAGCGTGAAACATCGGAAAAAGTTTCAAAACGAAGAGGCAGAGGCTCCATGGTTACGTTTCTAAGTAATGCTATGGTGAATAAAATCTTGGGAATCATGAGACATAGTGTAGTGGATCTGATTGTAGGAGAAATTTAAAAAAATGGCGGAAAGTTTGGATTAGAATGTGATACGACACAAGATGTTTCCACCAAGGACCAGGCATCGTTTGTTATTCGTTACATCTCCAGCGACTGCAATGTAGAAGAGAGAGTTATCGCGTTCAAACACTCGAAAACCGGAACCGGGAAAGGGATGTACGAATTGATTAAGGGCACTCTTGAAGGAATTGGTTTGAAGACGAAGAACATCTTAGGTTACTCCTTTGACGGCGCCGCAGCAATGAGGTCAGAGAAAAAGGGAGTGCATTCGTTTTTGAAAGAGGATAATCCAAATTCAGTATTTACTTGGTGTAATAGTCACAGACTTAATCTTGCTGTCAACTCGGCATGTGAGGCAAGCGTTCAAGCCAAGTCGATAATAGGCTTAATTGAACAGACGGCAATTTTCCTTAAAGATTCATATAAAAGAACGGATTCTTGGTCTCAAACTATAAAAGCAATTGATGGCTATAATGTGTTGAAAAAGCTTCAGCTTATCGGACAGACTAGGTGGTGGTCAAAGGAAAGGGCCGTGAGTAGGGAGAAAATGGGGATTCTGGCGCAGGCGCAGGTCCAAAGTCCAAGTCACGTCATCCAAGATGGCCGCCATCTTAGATGGCCGCCAAGCCCATCCAAGATGGCCGCCAGGGCCATCCAAGATGGCCGCCAGAGCCATCGAAGATGGCCGCCATTCAAGATGGCTGCCATCCAAGCTATTGATTTTCTATTCGCGCTCTAGTGGTGAATGTTTTCCCTAACTCAATTAATTATTAAATTCAATTCAATACAAAATATCTTGATCTGGCCAAGATTTGATCCATGGACCTTTGCATTACTAATCTAGTGTTCTAGCCATTAGACCAACGAGATAGACAGTATATTAAACCATAAGTTAATTAATGTAAAACTACCTCACAATTAATGACGTCACATCGACAAGCTCGCACGTGTATGATAGACGGCAAGTTTTACGCGCCAGTGTTTTCAAATGAAGTTCGTGGGCTTCCATTTATTCAATATTTTAACCGTTTTAATAATAAATAATCAATATATTATTTCCGAAAATTTATCAATTTTAATAAATATAATTTTATTTTACGGTCAGCAAATAATCTCAACAAATAAATATAATTTTCAGTTTACTTTATTCCTCAAATTAATTCTTAAAAATTGAAAATTAATTAAAACTTCCCTATAATTTTTATTTCACTTTTAATTATACCCATCAAATTATTTAAGAATTTTCAAATGAATTAAAACTATTTTATATCTTTTATTTCCAATCAACCCATCAAATTAATATCTGAAAATTTGTAAATGAATCGAGAAAAACTATTCTATAATTTTCATTCTACTTTTATTTCTACTCTACAAATTATAATTATTGAAAATTGTAAATTAATTGCGAAACCATTATAAAATGATATCTATTAAACATTTATTCATAAAAAAATACTCATTATTATTTCCTGTGATAATTATGAAATCTTTCCAAATAAATATTATCAACTTGAATAATTTAAAGGTAAAGATTTATTTTCATTATACTTAAACCATTCTTTTTCAAAACTATTCTATAATTATAATTATTCCACTTTATTATTCAAATTGAATTTTTGAAATTTGCTAATGGCAAAACTATTCTATAATTTCTATTTTACTTTTATCACTACTCAACAAATTAATTCTAGTAAACGAATTCAATCTATGTTGAAATTTAATTCTTTTATTTTATTAAAACAAACTATATGATTATAAGCTTTTCCCTATTTAATAATCACTTCATAGAAAATAGTTTAGGATTAGGAATAGGGAAACTAAAAGACATAGTTGAACAAAAGTTCCGTTTTATTTTCTTGAACAATTACGATACGATTTATATGTATTCTCTTCGGAATTATATATCCATTAATAGTAACAGAGCACAATTTACAGTTTCATTTTCCAGAAAATTATTATTCAATATGTGACTGCGTGGGCGTAACCTTCTGCTGCTATAAAATAGTGAAAATGAATAATTCAAAATCTAATTTACTCAATCAATAATCTAATTGTCTACCTTATAAATATTTCGAGATAATAATTTATTACATAAATAAGATTGAGCATGATACTATGATGTAAGAAATAGTGCATTGTTTCGAGGTGTGAGGTAGAAGTCGAAAAATAATTTTAACAAAGTCAACCATAAAACCTAATTTAAAGAAGAGAACTCAAATGAGAATTTTTAAATTTTTAAATGACCATGAGCATACGAGTGGATACCATCTCTTAAAATATAACGTTTATCGTCGAATGGTGAAAGGGTGACTTTACGTTGCTTAATTGTGAAGAGATCATGATCAATGCTACGTATTGAAAACATCTCTTCACTCTGAATCTGTTTGAGGAATAAAGATTTGTGGTAGTCAGAGTGCCGAATTTTTTTCCGAAGCGTGGCCTTTGCAATACCTTTCCCTACTTTTTTACTGGCTCCACTATTCTCTAAAAGAGAATACATTCTTGCTCTCAAACCGATAAACTCCTTCACTGGTCTACCATCCATCTCATCTTTGAATTTACCTAACACTTTTTTATTTGTATTGCTAAACAGCGCATGATCTGTTGGGAAGTTGGAAGTATCGAAAAGGTCCTCATCTGCTTGCATATCCTCGAATAAATCTTTAGTTTGAATCTCATAACATAGTGAGTCTGTATCTGTGAATAATAATTTGACATGCTCACCATATTTAGATTTAGCGTAATTGTAATGAAAATCATACATCACAGTTTTACTAAGTTCTAGTATGGTGAGTCCTGCGTAGATGGGACGGTTTAAAAAAAGTTCGGGCTTTTTTGAGTGAACAGCTACTAGATCATTATCGAAAATATTGAAACTTTCAAAAGCAGGAGAAGCTACTAGCTTATTTACCCGCTTTCTGTCAGTAACCAGCTCAACGTTGATACGCTTACGAATATTTTCCATGGTTTTTCCAAAAACTGCATTATTCATGAGCTTGAAAAAATCTTTCTCAAAGTTATTGACAACATCAGACTTGACATATAAATCTTGATATTCACCTAAATTCTGAATATTAAACGTGTTCCAGACGTTTTGTGCATGGTTATAGTCTGAATCGCTTATTTCTTCTTGTGTGAGTATATTATAAAAATGTTCACGTGATGGTAGACTTGTATCTCCAAATTTGGATTCGTCATCAAGGTAGTCATATGGGAACACCCCCTTGCGTAGGAGTAAAGGTAATTGATCGGCTTGAAAGCACTCTCTTGAAATTTTGAATCGATCAACGCCATACCCTAATAAATTTTGAACGAGTTTTCTAATGATGCACTCAGAAATTGACAAGAGTCTAAAAATCGTATACTTCCAACAGAAAAAGAAACATATTTTTGCATATTATTAGGAATACATGAGATTTTACCAATATTTAGTTTACCAATGTGCTGCATAATCAAGTGACTATCATAATTTCTGGCATTGTGCATAAAGATTGGGATATGGTTGATTTCTTTGAAATTAACGTTACATTTATTGTGGGCAGCTCCACGGAATTCACCAGTCGTATGATTATGATCTCTAACTCTATCATCATTAAGAGGTTCTCCACGAGACATCAAAGGCTCAAGTATTTTAGCTTCTTTTAGCATCGCCGCGATAAACTCTTCGACAACGTTTTCTCCGCGATATACGACCGGAGGTTTGAACAGTTTGCCTTCAGAGTTTATAATGGCATAACAAAAGCCTGATGCCTCATGAGAAGCTAATTTTCTAGTGTATGATACGTTTTCGCTTTGATTACAGCCCGAAATTTTTGATAAGAAACATTCAAAGTCCGCATAAATAGTGAACGGTACTTTTTGGGAGAAACTATAATTTTTGAATTTTAAGACATTATCTGTTTTCGATGGCATTCTTATCTTTTGTGGTGCATGTTGACTACACAGCGTGCGATGATTCTCTAAAGTAAATGATGATGTGAAACGATGCAGGCAGTAAGGACAGTAAAACTTTCTACTGTGATGTTTTGTGAGTGAACTCAACAATCTATCAAGATCTTTAATTAAAAAATAATTGCAATTATCCTCATTCGACATAACAAGTAGATTGGCATGATGTTCTCTACCTCTCTGCTTGCTAATTCGAAGAGGGTAAATACTTTTACCATTATCACAGCCGAAGACATTTATCGATATAGTTAAATTATTTGATTCAAAAGTATTCAATTTTGAAATTGGTACTGGAAAAGGAATATTTGACATGTTGAGCTCACTTTCAAATTGATGATAATGATTGACACGCTGTGCATTTTGTATGATGGGATGAATTTTGGCCAACACACACCACAGAAAACATTTGTCATAATTGAAATTTTGTATGTTAATGATTGATTTTGTTTTCAATAATTTGGACGGTAATTTCATATAACTACTTGCAGCTAAGGGAACATATTCGGCAATATTTAATTCTACTTTATAAACATGTTGTATGCCCCAATTACTTCCTTCCCGGGAAAATTTCTCGCTTGCTTTTTGGATACTTGCAAAGGCGGAATTAAACTGTTCATCAAAATCATTGATGTCCAAAAGCGTATTTGACTTACTTCTAAAAACCGGGCTTGTTGAAATATCATCTCCATCGATCTCGCGGGTATATCGCACCGAGATGGCCATATACCACTTGATACCGTTGAAGAGATTTAAATTGTCGACTATTTTCCCTTTAACTTTTTCTGAATGATTTGATAAAACTTCTAAAATATCGCGACCGACTTCTACCTGACGAAACTTGTAAGTTTTTACGGCTCCGTTTAAAGACTCTACCAATTCATCCTCATCTACTAAATTAGTCGAGGGTAAAATATCGCGTTCTGAAGTTCCTCCTCCAACCAATGCACCATTTCTTACATGATATTCCTGATGTCTGTCAAAATTAGTTTTGTTACTGTACTGTCTCTGACAGACATCACATCTAAACATAGTACCATGCTCACGTCTCTGATGCTGCAGAAGGTTGTCCCGACGCGTGTAGCTGTCCGTGCACTGCGAACATGCGTGCAGCCTGTTACTCGAATGCACCGTCCCCACGTGACGGGTGAGGTCGGCGCGTCGTTTAAAGTTGGCAGGACACAGGCTGCACGCATAATCACTCTTAGAGGCCATGATGATGTTCTCTGAAACATATATAATTCCTATTAGAGTATCTCGTTGAACCCCAATATATATATATATATATATATATATATATATATATATATATATATATATATATATATATATATATATATATATATATATATATATATATATATATATATATATATATATATATATATATATATATATATATATATGAAATATTAAAATGGATAATAGAAAATTGTTGAATTAGAGATTATTCGTGACATATATACCAGGTGTTTACGTTATGTTTTAATTTATGCTACAAGGATGCAGAATATTATTTCTCTTGGAAATTATTTAAACTATCTACCCGAAACGTATCAGAGTTTGAAGAATACTTGATTGAAATAACGTTAGTTAAAAATCATATACATACATGTGACACGGAAAGCTGATGAGTATCGGAAATATTCGTTGTTGATGATGTTGTTGTCGTTGTCGTTGTTCTTCACTGAAAGTAGGCCTAATGAAGGTAATAATTAACGTGTGTCTCATTCTAGATGAAATAAAAATATTTAAAATTATGACTGTCTCAACAATATTAAGTTCAGTGATATCATATTGTTAAAATTGTAATGAATTTAATTCTAACGTAATGAAAATTAATGAGCTCAAAATTGAAAATGATGTATGAAAATAATTTACATTGAGATATATAGAGAAAATCTTACCAAATAAATTATATGGAATCTTCTATCTGAAGTTTTCAATAACTTTCGGCGGCGAAGAATATTTTGAATATCTGTGAGAAATAGAATAAAATTAAAATTTATTTTCACTTCAGATTAATTATTCAAATTAAATATAGAATTATTGTAACTGAAAAGTTGTACTTACATAGAATGGTTGATCGTTGTAGGCCTTTGTGAAAAATAATTATCACCTTCTCTCTAAAAACACTCCTTCAAAATTTTCGCGTCTTTCTCGTTCAACTGTCTGTGATGAAGTGATACATTTCAGATCATCGAGATGACATTTGATGACACATGAGGATTTTAGTCGAGTAAACGTAAAAATGCAATCCTTGCAATTCCTACCGATATACGATTGTTTTCTCATCTACAGGTGTCAAATTGCTGACGCTGTATTTCAACGGAAGTCAATCAGACGCTGCATCTGCAGTTTTGATAAATCGAAACAACTGATATAGGATGTTCCATAAGTTGAGGTATGGAGAAATGGAACATAGAATTGAATGTCAATAAGAGTACTTGGTTCGAGTGTTGGGAAGTAATCATATTTGATGATTTCAAGTACCGTATGGTATTATATTCAAAACATTTTAATAAAGTGAATGAAATAAAATGGAAGTATAAAACACCATCAAAATTTTGATTACATATGTTTGATCTTAGTATTCATGGCATTCATACATCCCTTTACTGCTATTCTATCAGGTGGTTCTGGATGTGGGAAAACTACATTTGCTATTGATTTTATTAAAAATATAGACCGTTTATGTGCAGTTGATTTTGATCAGATTATTTGGTGTCTTGGTGAAAAAAACGCGGTTCCTAGTGAACTGGGCAATAGTGTTATTGTAAGACAAGGTTTACCAGAATTTTCAAATCATAATGGGAAACCAAAACTAATCATTTTAGATGATTTGATGGATGATGTTTATTCTCAAAAAGTTTCACAATTATTTTCAAAAATATCACATCATAGAAGCATATCAGTGATTCTCATTACACAAAATCTTTTTCATTCAGGTCCATGTTCTGGAGATATTTCGCTCAACTCTAAATTTCTTGTTATTTTCAAAAATCCAAGAGATCAGAATTAGTTCACATACATCTCTCGTCAAATTTTACCTCAAAATTGGAAACGACTACATAATGCCTATCTAGATGCCACGAAAAATGCTCACTCTTATTTATTGATTGATCTCTGTCAAGGAACTAACGATCTTTTGAGATTCCGAACTAATATTTTCGATACGCCAAGTGTTGTATATGCTGCTCTAGACGACAATCATGATGAATCGATTGAAATCTAATCAACACATGCTACACGTATTAAAAAGTGCGAGCCCCAAGCTACAGAGAGTCATTCTTCAAACAGCACCCCTCGAAGTATAAAGACTCTTATAGAATGTGTCATTAATACATTGAATGGAAATCATAAGCTGTCACCTGAAACTAGAACAAAATTAATGAAATTCAAGAAATGTTTTAGAAAATTGGCATGTCCTAAAGTCTCGTTGAAAAATAAGAGAAAAATTGTTGTACAGCGAGGCGGTGGTTTCATCGGTATTTTATTATCGAGTTTATTATCGGGTGTGATTGGAAAATTATTACATAAGTAGAGATGACTTCACTGAAGAAGATGTTTTTGATAACACCTGAACTGTGGCAAAAATTTCAAAATACATCAAACTCTCGTGAACGTGAGTTGAGTGAAAAAATGGACAAAGTGTTGTATTCAAAGCATAGAAAAGAAGACGACGATGACGTATTGGCTGAGTTCCGTAAATATCAAGATCCCTATTTAAAAATGGTACAAAACAATCGGAAGCCCATTGCTATCCCACTGATTGAAACACAACGACTGAAAACATACAGACCTACATCTAAATCGAAAAATTATATTCATAAACGCCATCCTACACGTCTACCCAGAGGTCCGATAGAGAACAAAGCTCATTATAAACAAAGGGACAACGAGGAAGACAGAGATGAAGTGAGTCCGGAAGATAGTGAAGAATCTGACAGTTATTCGAAAGAACCCGAAGAGGTGTTTGAAGCTTTTGGAACACCTTCGAGTCCACGACTTCGAAGTGAGGCTTTAGCTAAAAGGCAACATGGACAATCGAGAGACAGTTCTAGTAGTTTTTTTGATAAGTTTGGTAGCATTGCTCGTCATTATGTTCCTTCACTAATGTACAATAGAGATGATAGTGATAAGGTCTATGAGAAATGAAGACGGCCAATTCAAAATAGGTAATTCAGTCGTCACTGTTTTAGATAATGATTTAATAGTAGATGGAATTAAATATAAAGAAAGTAAGGGGATGTGGGAATTGGTTACAAAAAATAATGTTGATCTAGAGAGCATCACAAAAAATGATATGAACGAGTATAAAAAAATGCTGATTCAATCAGAAGGATATCTCAGTGAATCTGGAAAAATAAAATCTACCAACAGTAAAAAATATAGAGATATCATATCAAGACTTTTCCCTACGATGAAAAAACAAACATGGACGCAGTACAATTGAATAAATTTTATTTCAATCTGAAACATCCTTCTAGTTTCTCGTCGGTAGATAAACTTCGACGGGCAAGTAAAATATCTAAACGAGAAGTGGAGGGGTGGCTAGAAGATCAAGATTCGTATACTTCACATAAACCTATCCGAAAGAGATTCCCACGTAATCCATACAATGTAGCAAATATCGATGATTTATGGGAAACAGATCTTGTTGATATGAGTAAATTGTCCAAATATAATAAGGGTTACAAGTTTCTGCTCAACATTATCGATTGTTCTCAAAGTATGCTTGGAGTGTTCCTCTGAAAGATAAGCGAGGAGTGAGTGTTACAAAAGCATTCGAATCTGTGTTGAGAAAGAGTAAACGTATCCCATTAGTTCTTAATTCGGATAAGGGTAAATAATATCATAATTTAGAATTCAAGAATTTCCTCAAAAGTAGAGGGATTGAATTTCATTCCACTCGAAATCCTCAAACTAAAGCTGCTATTTGTGAGAGATATAATAGAACACAAAAGACTAGAATGTATAAATATTTTACTCAAAATAATACTTATACATACCTATATAAATGTTATTGATAAAATTGTTAAGTCTTACAACGATAGCGTACACTCTACAACGGGATTAGCACCGTCAAAGGTCACAGAAAACGATTTGTTTGCAATTTGGAAACGAATGAGAGCAAAACGAAATTTAATCAAGCCAGGCAAGATCAAATTCAAGCTAGGAGATTATGTTCGAATAGGTAAAGAAAAACATGTGTTTGCTAAGGGATACGAGGAGAATTTTTCTACTGAAATATTTAAAATAGTTAAAGTAATACCTAGAAAACCTAGACCAGTGTATGAGTTGGTGGACTTGCAAAATAAATCAATTGATGGCCAATTTTATAATGAAGAACTTGTGAGAGTTACAATGAAACCTGGAAAAGAATATAATATTGAGAAAATAATCAAGACTCGCACCACACGTGGTCAGAAGCAACATTTAGTTAAATGGGTGGGTTATGACGATTGTTTCAGTAGTTGGGTGAACGATTCTGAGCTGAGACGTTTAAAAACATAGAAGTGATGAGTGGAGAGGATCAGTTTTATGTTACTCTACCGTCAGATAGTAGCGCTCAATATTACCCCACAAATACATTATCACAATCTTCTACACGACTTGCGCAAGCTATTGAACCGAGTGGTGCGTGGAGATTTCCTATCCTAACGGTGTTGATGGAATAGAAAACACGGAAGAACATGATGAGATAACTCAACCAGTATATATTTATACAGATATTATAACACCACAATTTGTAGGTGATTCTTATGTGAGAAGTTTACGTTATATTCAGTTTCCTTCATCAGTTGGTCAGCACTTGTTTCAACCTGTCTATTGTGTACCAGTGGAGAAGAATTATATTGAATCCATCACTATAGCATTGTTAACTAAACATGGTGATAATGTAACATTTAAACCTTCTGCTCTCTCCACGATTGTTGTACTACATTTTATGAAATAAAATGAAATAAAATGAAATGTTTCACTACTATTCTTTTATTACTTATCCAACAATGAACCAGTACGGTAGGGGTGTTTCTGTTGAGGGTGTAGGTCCAGTCTATCACTCTAGTTTCAAATTCCACCGCGGATCAGGTATAGGTAGCTTTCTAGGTGGTTTGATAAGAGTGATCAGGCAATTGTTTTTGAAAAGCGCACAAGCAATGGGTGGAGAAGCGCTTAGAACAGGTGCGAATATTTTAACTGATACACCCCGAACAGAAGATATCTTCCATTGTGAAGGATCGAGTTACAGAGGCTGTTGAAAGAAAGATGAGTGGTGGTGGAGCAAATCGCTTTAAAGGGTTGGTAAAAAGGAAACGTACTCATTCACAACCTACACGTCAAGGTGTTAAGAAGAAGAAGAAGAAAAAGAGCACTCTACAAGTTGAAAAACCGAAAATACGTGACATTTTCTCATAATTATGGAATGTACCAAGTCTGAATTGGATTTTTTTGGAAGAGCGTCTGATACAAACGTCTATAAAATCGAATCATCTTGTTGGCCATAAACCAATCAATACACTGGATAATGAGAGTCAGCTTGAATTCAACTGTTCCGGTGATTCTGAGAGTTATCGAGATTTAGGAAGTGTTTATTTATGGTTGAAGGTGAGAATGGTCAAGATGGATGGAAGCAGTTTTAGTGCCGACGATGCACGTCAACCTGGATGTGTTAATTATTTATTGAATTCATTATTTAGTAAGGTGAATATTTCTCTCAATGAGACGAGCGTCTCTTCTAATTCTGACAATTATCAATATAGAGCTTCGATTGAGACTCTGTTTAATTATTCTGCAGACGCTGCAAAAACTCATTTAGTAAATTCAATGTTCTTTTTTTTAATGTTGCTTAACGACCCCACCAACAGCTAGGTTATACGGGGGTACGAATGAGCGGATGATAATGAAACGATGAAGTGATGATAGATGAGAGGACATTTACAAAAACCCATGCCTTATGCGGGACTCGAACCCACGCCCAACGGTAACTTCAGTTACTACCGCTAGCGATAATTGACTTAGCCACCGGGGCGGCTTTCAATGTTCTTTCTCGATACTCATGATGACGAAGGTTTAATGGATGCATCAGATCAGAATACAGGATATAAAATAAGAGCCGCACAATTGAAAGATAGTAAATATAGATAGATAAAGATAGATAGAATTTTATGGTCGGCTTCATGTTGATTTGTTTAACGTGTCTCAACTTTTACTAAAGAATGTGTCTATGCGCGTAAAACTAAATCGTTCGAGATCAGAGTTTTACATGATATCACCTGGAGATACAATTGTGGGAAAGATTCAAATCTTGGATGCTACTCTTTACATGAAACAGGTTGAATTGTCTGCAACTCAAACGATGTATATCGAAAAGCAACTTTCGCATCAGCGTGCTAGATATCATATGAACCGTGTTGAAGTAAAAAATATAACTGTCCCCAGGGGGTCATCATCAGTGAACTTGCATGATGCATTGCAGGGCAACATACCTAAGTATATTATTTTTGGTATGGTACTGAATAAAGCCTACGCTGGTAGTACCACGAGGAACCCATATCAATTCATTCACGAAGATCTAGAGTATGTCGCAGTTTATGTAAATGGTTCGTTGGTGAACGAACCGTTGAAACCCAATTGTAATAACATTGAGACTGTGACGCTAGCTTGTAAGATCTCCTAATTACCCGACTGGAGAATTATTAGGGGTCTTGGATAAAATATGTAACACATATATTACAATTTATACGAATGTTGTTTATTTACTTATAAAAGCAATAAAAGAGGAGCAGAGCACCCGTAGGTGGTTACCCTATGAGGGTCCGTAGACTAACTACTTATTGGCGGGGGTTTCACACAAAACCACCCCCACTCCTACCCTTACTTGCTATAAGTAGGCAACACTGTCAAAGATTGAACGAAAGAAATTAAAGTCAAAACAGTGTAAAAGGAAAATGAAATTACAAGAACAAACATCAATGAGAAAAACATAATATACTAAATACCTTTTGCTGATCTCGATAACCAAACCAAGCTGAAATAATTAAAAGACAAAACCTAAAACGGCGGGAAAAAGTAAAGCTAAGATCTGACAACAAGTTGCAATAAGATAAGAGGGATGGGGAGGAAGCGAACTTTTGGCAAGGTTATGTCTTTTGTGTGGATGAGTTCGTGACAAGAAGAAAGAAACAGAAAAGGGGTAGGACCAGATAGGCATGCAGGGTGGTCGGAGGATTGGGGTCATCACATCACACCCCCAGAATTAAGTGGGCTACATTTCACTTAAATCGACAAGTGATGACAGAAACAGATTACAAAAATGACGAACAGGAACAATCAAATGATGTAAATATGAGATGATTTTGTTTTAAGAACAACTATGATGCTGTACAAACATATTATTAAACAAACAGAGAAAATAACATACAGTTGATTAGACAATTACAATACCTCACAGCGCGCCTTATATTTAGATATAAAATTAATTATTGAGCCCGTGAGACTGAACACGAAAAAAAACACATTTAGTTCATCAGTGCTCTGTCACACCCCCAGATAATTGGCACGTCCTCATCTGAAGTGAACGACATTATTCAACTATTATTACAAAAAATTACAGTCTCACTCTTAAGAAACACATTTGAACGTGGAGTACGTCTAACCATAATAGAGAGAAAACCATCATCAATATTTAAATGCATACATGATAGAATATGATTATGATAGAAACAATATAATGAAAAAACTCTTAACAAAACAGTCATTAGACAACAAAATAGAAGTAAGGCAGCTAGATCTGCATGTCTTCATGTTCTTAATTTATCTAATTCAAAAATGCACACGTTTGATATCGGCATGAGTCAATGAGCGAGTGACGTCATTAATGTTTTAAGTGCAACTGAGGTCGAGTAATGATTAGACCATCAATTGCAGCTCACCCAACACTCTCTTGTCCAACTTCCGTCCTATCAAACAAACAGGTAAAATATTCATAGCACTGTCGTCACTGATTTTAATGTTTATCAAGTGTTGCTCGTTCACCTTATTCACCTTATACTTATTGTTCAATTGTACATGCTGGTTAACGTCTGAAGCACCGATTACTTCTTTGAGAATTGGCTCACCCGTAGGCCTAATCGTGACCTTGTCTCTACGCATTTCACTGATAGTTTCACTCGGTGTGTCGTCGGCGTCTCGCTCGCGCACGTGATCAGCTACTTGTTCGACGGCGTCCTCAACAGAGTGATCACCATCACCAATAATATTGCTGTTCTCGTGTTGGGCGTCCAAATCACCCACCGAATGGATGTACATATTCGGGTTTACCTTCAACAGCGTATTTTCAGCCGGCAGTAAAGAAGGCACTTGCTCGGCTGTGGAGTTTTCCGACTTCTCGGTGGTTCCCCTGGAGTCCACGGCGATGTCCATCTCACGTTCAGTCCGGACATCCAGGTTCGGCTTGGCAAGAGGTGCTCGTTGAACCTTAATGTGGTCAACCCGGGGCTGAGCGTCGCGATGCCCGTGTGGACGGTCACGCCATGACGCGATCCCTCCCGCTGACTCGCGTTCACGCCCGTGAGCGTTGGGTGACTTCAGCGTTGGCGACTTGGGTTGTTTGCCTTCCGTTTGGCAAGGCGAAGACGATGACGGTGTCGTACGTAGATTTCTTCTCGTCTGGGCGTCATCTAAATCGCGAAGTAGCGATAACAATTCCGTCTCTGTTGACACTCTAGCTGCTATCAACACGTTTTCCACGGTGGCCGGGAAAAGTTGCGTTATCCGACGCAGGAAAGTTCTTTGGCCCATAGGGGGCGACAAATGCTTCACTTTACTCATTCACGACACGAAAAAATGTGTCATGGATGTGTGCTTCTCTTCTGTATACATCGTACAGTGCATCTCCTGTATCAGGCGATCCTGACGATCTTCTGACCAGAACATCTCGCGGAAAGATTTCACGAAATCTGGCCAATCATTCCAAGAGAAAAGAAACGCATTACCCCAGTCTCTGGGCATGCCTTCCATGTTTTCAATTGCTATTATAATCCAGTCTTGTTCTGGAGCACGAATGAAACGTAAAAACCGTTCCATTGCGTCGATGACATCAACTGGGTGCAGGACGTCGTTGTTCCTGAAACGCGGAGGCGGTGCGGCTGTAGCCGTGGGTGGATGCGGTATGGACGGCGTCGATTGCGTCTGGGTAATTGCAATCCCCGACTCGGCTGTCGCCATTCTTGCATGCAGCGAACCGACCATTGTTTCCAACCGTGCCAGGATTGTTTCCATCATCGACGGAGGCGGAGGCGGCGTCGGGCCGGTTGGTGAAATATGTTCAAATTAAATTGTTCAAAGAATACAACACAAAGTTGAATAAATATATGGTACACGTAACGTGAACCTATTGTCAGTGGCGTACGCGATTGAATGCACGTAAATATAGTCAATAAAATAATAATGATACACAATGATAAAGTCACTTCACGGAAAATCAGTGTACAGATTTACGAAATCGCACGCACAACTTGAAAAACACGAATTATTAAAATCACGAGTTAATTGATGGATTAATCAAATTAACTTTGGGTTGGTTTGGGTTGGGCGCCAATGTAAGATCTCCTAATTACCCGACTAAAGAATTAGGGGTCTCAGATAGAAATATGTAACACATATTACAATTCGAATAAAAGTTGTTTATTTACGTATAAAACACAATAAAAGAGGAGCAGAGCACCCGTAGGTGATTACCCTATGAGGGTCCGTAGACTAACTAACTTATTGGCGGGGGTTCCACCCCACTCTTACCCTTACTTGCTATAAGTAGGCAACACTGTCAAAGATTGAACGAAAGAAATTAAAGTCAAAACAGTGTAAAAGGAAAATGAAATTACAAGAACAAACATCAATGAGAAAAACATAATATACTAAATACCTTGAAATAATTTGAAATAATTAAGTTAAAATAATTAACACACAGAAAACAGAACCTGAAACGGCGGGAAAAAGTGAAGCTAAGATCTGACAACAAGTAGAGATGCAATGAGATAAGAGGGATGGGGAGGAAGCGAACTTTTGGCAAGGTTATGTCTTTTGTGTGGATGAGTTCGTGACAAGAAGAAAGAAACAGAAAAGGGGTAGGACCAGATAGGCATGCAGGGTGGTCGAAGGATTGGGGTCATCACAAGCTTACGCTTCTTTGTTTAATGGTACTGGTATCTACCATCAGAATCAAGGTCATCTGATAACGCGAGATATGTTCTATCACGGCTATTCGTTTTTCGCATTCGATCTCACACCTGATTCTTCAGGTACGAATGCGCATAGTAGTTTAACAGAGACGGGGACAGTTCGTATTGAGTTACGATTTGGAAAGGAACTGACAGATTCCTTATCTTGTCTCATTTACGCTGTTTACGATAGCACTGTCTTTATTGATAAAAATCGATCAGTATCTCTCTTCTACTAGAATGAATTCGGTAGAAATTTATAAGGCGCTCTCATTAAAGGTTCCATATTTCGAAAATGTGTATTCAATCGATAGACTACCATCAACTTTCTCAAAGCCTGCAATATTTATCGTGAACCTTGACCCATCGTATCTCCCCGGGTCGCATTGGGTTGCCATAGCATTCTCTGATTCAGGCTACACTGAATATTTTGATAACTATGGTAGACAACCGATAAAATCAAGTTTGATTCACTTTCTAAACACTCATTCCAATAATTGGATACATAACCCCAAAAGGCTACAGGGAATATTGTCAAGTTGTGTGTTCAAGTGAATAATGATGAAAAAAAATATTTAAAGGTGAAAATTGAAGATAAATCAGTGCAACTTAATTTAAATGACATTGAAAAATTGAGAAAACTACAAACATGTATAACTCATCACTTGCAAGTGTATGAAGAATTATTCGCCACGGTAAATTTGTACGCATAATGTGTGTTAACCGGTGAAGTTTATATTGAACCGAGTGATACTCCCTATGGATTCGACTATTTCACACTCTACTCGGAGCTTGAAGCGATGTATAACTAGAGTATGTATTTATAACATCAAGCCTCAGTGTTAGTCGTTCTACAACCATGGAGGCGTCTGTCACTATTGATTTTCAAGCGTTCGTCGATAATTATAATCGATTTATAGTAAAAGAATTGGCGATTATAAATAATATCAACTTGAAGATTGAACATTAAATATTTGAACCACCCTACGATGATGCATGTTTCGATAAGAAGACATTTAAGAAAAATCAATGGGTCAGCAGATTTTATCATGGACTTGGTTGGAACGATGGAGATGAAGAATACTTAAATTTAGAAAAAATTCTACGGCAAAATACAACTAAATTCATGTCTGCGAAGGGATTAGAAAAGTGCAAGTTCCTACAAGAGATAATCAAACGACCTGTATTCAATGTGGAAATGGTTGGTTGCCCCAAACTTGAGAAAATTGATAACTTATCAAAATTGAAACATTTTTGTCATTCAGACAGACACTATGACTTGAAATGGTAATGCGCTTCTCGAAATGTTTTCAATTTAGCTTCTTGGATAAATGATAACCAATATAAATGTTCTGTGTACAAGTTAGAAGCTCGTAGACTCACATTTGAGAAATGGAATAATTCTTTTATGAATGTAGAAGGTTCAGTAGAAGCAGGATTTTACTATGCCTTAGATGCAGATAAGGTAATGTGCTCATACTGTTCAATTGGTTTGAATAAATGGGAATTGCTAGATAATCCTACAGAAGAACATAAAAAATGGAGCCCTAACTGTCCAATGTTTAAGACAACTTGCGATGAGGTTGATCATATTACTGTTTAATTTTAATTAAATTGAAAAATTATGTTCAAGTCTATGTTTTAATTTCTTCACCCACTCCTACACTGATTAATTTATTTCAGATTGAAAATTTATAGTTTTAAAGTAAAAGTTTGAAATTTATTTCTATTGAATAGAAAAATGTTATATTGCTGAAATTATTTATTACAGGAACATGTACTAAAAATTAAGAATAGAAATATTTTGATGGGTGTAAAATTACATGATTGGAATATATTTTTAATACCTTCATTGACCTAAAAATTAATTAGATAGAAGTTTGGGAAAATAAAATTTTGATAGACGACGAGAAAATAATTTTTATTGAATAGATTTTTTTTTATGTTGCTGAAATTATTTATCACAAAAACATGTAGGTAGGCTACGGTATTAAAAATTGAGAGTAGAAATATTTTGATGGGTATAAAATTAGAAGATTGGAATAATATTTTTAAGAATTAATTTGAGGAATAAAGTAAACTGAAAATTATATTTATTCGTTGAGATTATTTGCTGATCGTAAAATAAAATTATATTTATTAAAATTGATAAATTTTCGGAAATAATATATTGATTATTTATTATTAAAACGGTTAAAATATTGAATAAATGGAAGCCCACGAACTTCATTTGAAAACACTGACGCGTAAAACTTGCCGTCCATCATACATGTGCGAGCTTGTCGATGTGACGTCATTAATTGTGAGGTAGTTATACATTAATTAACGTTTATTATAATGTCTGTCCCGGTGTTCTAATGGCTAGAACACTAGATTAGTTATGCAAAGGTCTATGGATCAAATCTTGGCCAGAACAAGATATTTTGTATTGAATTAAATAATAATTAATTAATTAACGAGTTTAGAAATCCTGACCCACCTACGTCACGAGTCACGTGACAAGTCAAAATGGCCGCCAACTAAGGGATATCGTGCGGCAGACATTGACAGCTCTCATTGTAAACAACGTATTTCCTCAAGTTCTACGTCTTCCTCAAATCTAAATTATGGTGACTTATTGTTGTGAACCGGGATGTAGTAATAGTGTTAAAACACCTGGGATATCATTCCATTCATTTCCGAATGATAAATCACTGAAAAACTTATGGATAAATAAAATACGGCGCGATACAAAGCGTAACAAACCAGTCTCTAAATCTATGCGAGTTTGTTCCTTTCACTTTATATCAACAGATTTTAGAGAGATTGTAAATGGTAGTATAAAATGCTTGAAGAAAGAAGCAGTTCCCAGTGTCTTCCAATTTACGTCTCCGAGAAAAATGAAAGAACCACGACGAAAATTAGTTCGCAAGATTAAAGTAAGTACTAGGCCTAAACTGAATCTGAATTGGCTATAGGCATTGCCATAGGGCACATTTTGTCAAGTAGCTAGGCCTAGGCCCTACATTGTCTTATATCGTAGGGTAGGCCCTAGTCCTGGGCATTAAGTATATAAGGTGTCCTAGGCTTTAATATGTTAAGGTTATTTTCTAGGGCATTGACTAGAGACACACAAAATAATGGCCAGGGCTTGACCTGGTTGTCTTGATTGTTGACTTGTTGAACTGACTTGATTTTATCATGCTGTCATATTTTGACATGGGCCTAGACATTTTTGACATTAGCATGGGCCAAATTCAATGGCCTAGATATTGTAATCTAAGAATGTATAGACCTAGGCCTATGTAAATAGATATTTTTGTGGTTTACGGATGTCCAAAGTAGGGTTAAGTTTGACCACAACTGGTATTGCTTTGCTTCACAGGATTGCCAGATTCGTCAAGGATTACCGTCACCTCCTGATCCTGAATTAGTTTCAACTCTGAGTGACGAAGAAGGATTGTTAACCCCCTTGGCTATCTCTACTAACACTCATCAGAACACTATGCCAGGAGAGATAGCTAGCAACGAGTTGGTACCTGACCTTTTACCAATAATACCTATCGGTAGCGACAAGCTACTAAACGTAGAACTGACGGAGAAACTCCTCAAAGCTGGCCGTAAAAATACTGTCTTGGAAGCAGAAATAGATTGTTTAAAAAAACAGTTGAATGCTGCTAACATAACTGTAAAGGAGATGCGATCAGAACTCGACACTAAAATTAATGTGATGGCAAATAACCAAGATTTTAACATGAAAAAAGTGCTTGAAGACCCGACGTTAGTAACGTATTATACTGGTTTTGATAGTGTTGAAGTTTATGATATTTTTCATGATTTCATCAACCCAGACCAGAAGACATCTTTTTCTAAAAAATTGTCAGAGGAAAATCAGATGCTATTGGTTCTGTCAAAGCTCCGTCAGGGGTTTGACAATATTGATCTGAGCTTTCGTTTCAGTATTTCCGTTCAACTTGTGTCCCATATATTTGTGAATTGGATTAATGAGATGTATTACCGACTTGGATGTTTAAACATTTGGCCTCACCGTGATATTATTTTTGAAAACTCCCCACCCGTATTTAAGGAAAAGTATCCTACGTGTGTTATTATATTAGATGGGACTGAAATGAAAATTGAAACCCCATCTTCCTTAGTCCTGCAGTCACAAACGTATTCTTCATATAAGTCCAGCAACACTGTGAAAGGGCTTGTAGGGTGTGATCCGAAAGGAGGTATAACATTTGTATCACAACTTTACTCGGGTAGTATTTCCGACAAAAAAATTGTGCAGGAAAGTGGTCTGTACGACTGTCTACAAAGAAAACTAGCCAACAATGAGATACTCCGGGGGGATGTTGTTATGGTTGACAAAGGCTTCAATATTCTGAAAGAGATTGAACAGTTGGGTCTAACTTTGAACATTCCTCCAATGGCTTCAACGGAACAGTTTGCTGAAGAAGAAGTGTTCTCAACTAGAAAAATAGCTTCGTGCCGTGTACATGTTGAGCGTGCAATAAGGCGTGTGAAAACTTACAAGATATTAACTGGTGTAACAGCTATCACTTCTCTGCCACACTTTAATCAGGTGTGGACTGTTTGTTGCCTACTAACAGGCTTCCGCTGTGTAACTAAAAGTGTACCTGAAGAAGGCTGATCTAAAAAGACCCGACTTGTATGCCACGTCCTTTTTTAGTTGGCCTATAGAAAAAATACCCGTTAGAATAACATGCCGGGAAATAATCATTTATTTTTCCTGGATATTTTTGTAAAACGTAATTGTCTATACGTTTGGAAATTTTCAATTCTTTCGGGTCAGCCATTTTGAAGAAAAAAATACAAAGTTACGGTTTTTACACTTTTTATCACCACATAAAATAAATACAAATAGCGTTTTCCTAGTAGTATAATATAATATAAGGTTAGGTTATGCAGGTAATGGTCAAGGTCTCAGGCCTTGCTCTTAATTGTTTGTACTTATAAAATAAAATTGTCAAATAACACACTAAGGTTGAGTAATTGTTTTTTTTATGCATTCAAAGCACTTCCTCACAGTGCAATACGTCAGGAATATCGTTGGCAGTTTCTCTAACTACATAATCAAAAAAGTGGTCATTATAAAACTTACACAGTTTCCTTAACATCGAGTTGCAAAAATCACGATCTATTTCTATTCTTTCAATGAACACCTCACATCCGTTGTAAACGACAAAATCACACCATTCAGCACCACAAACAAACATTTGGCCTTGCACTTGATAATAATTTTGACTGTTTTCTTTTAAATGAAATGAGGAGTTGTGGATGGTAGCGTAAAAGTTCTTATCACCACAGGCTTCCTCCATCGATAAACCCTTCTTGGAGATTGGGCACTTTATCTCCAGTAATCCAAACTCTGGCGTTGCTAGGGAGTCAAATACTTTGCCATCTGGTGAGCATCCAAGAAAGGGCATGCCAGGGTTAACTACAAAACCTGACGAGAAGGAAGTTACAGGTTGGCCTGCAGATAACTTATACTTAACGTATGCAGCTTTAGCCTTTAACTCATTTTTTTTACCATACATGACACTGGGCACATGAGATAATTTCTGGCCATGGAAAAGAGTCTTTAAAAAGGAATCAGTCACGGGTCTTTGCCTTTTACATACACTTGCAAACATTGATGCAGTAAGTCGAGTCTGTCTTGCGCTATACCACAAATCGGAGTCTTGGCCTCTGGTGGACTGCTCGAGGATGACGGCATCCGGAAGCGTGATTTCACAGTCGTACATTGTACGAACTGTGATGTCAGAAGGCAGTTCTACTATTGTTAGGGGCAGGTCGGGATAAATTATGGTACCACCGGTAGGTACACTTGTAGAAACCGCCCCATAACTTGAAGTTGGGGTAAATGTTTTCAATTGGTGGGAAAGAGTACTCCCCACTGGCACATCACCGACGGGCACGGTGCACATCACTGTTTCACGTTCTTCTGTAGGTGGCGCCAATAAATACGAGAAAGGGAAATCTCTGTTGTATGCTTTTAGCCGCGCGGCCATCGTGGCTATCTTGGCAGACGTGGGAGGAGTTTTCCCACTAACAGTGATGAAAGAACACTTTGCTGGCTCCCTCTTCCTTTTCTGGTTTGGTCTGGCAAATATACATTCCATCAGAGGGTCTGCTTCTATCTTATCCCCTCTTGGCTTATGCCACTGTTGCTCTTGGCTAGTGCAAGTGACGATTTCTGGCACCTCCCGGTACCCCAACATTATCCAGTGGTTGAGCTGATGGAAAAGTGCAGCCAGGTGGATACATTTCCCCTGTCTGAAATATTTATTAATTTATATTAATTTGACTGGACAAGTTCAAATATCGAATGACAGATGCCAGATATGATTGATATCAAATGGCATTATATGCACATTATATGCATTATCATGCACTTTAACACAAACAACATGCAACATTATTATCAATTCAGTAAAAACACTCAACCATAGAACCATAAATAGGTAGTGCTAACGCACAAAACATTGACGTACGCATTTTATTCTTTGACGACTTAAACTCTATAATTGAGCTTAAACGCTACTGTTGTAAACGCTAGCGCTGTTTCCAAGTAGTCAAGCAGCAACCAAGCCAATAAAGGTTAAGTGGTGCAGGTGACTCAAGTTGGTAGATCTTCCTATGTAAAAAATACACATTAGTTGATAGGCATATGATACTTATGTAGCTACATGTATTTGTATTACATATTTTTATTCATTTTCACTTATCCAAACTAGTTCTCCTTTCAGTTTTAATTGTATTTTATTGCTATATTTTTTTTAAAGATTATAGTAGACCAATAGTTGGATGAACTACATTACTTGTACCAATCTTTGCTTATTTATTCTTAGGCCAGTATAAGCTATACATGTAAGCTTACCATATTGTAAAATGTACTTTCAAGTACTAGTACACTACGCTTACCGTAGTAACAAATATTAATAATAACCATTATAAATAATCTTGCTATCGTAACTAAAATGATATAGGCCTAAACAAATAACACCTCCAAAATATATATTTCCCAACTGGTATCAGTATAATAAGCGCTGACAGAAAACACAGATGGCCCAAGAAAGATTAATTAATTTACAAGTGTAAAGGTACGTACCCAGCTTTACAACTGCAATAGCTTTCTACAATAGCTATCGCAGAGTCGACTCTGGCTACCTTGAAAAAAAGTTGCCGTGGTGGTTCGTTTTTTCTCATTCTGGCATAGCAGCTAAAAGACAAAGTAAACAATTAGAGTAAGCCCTAGGCCCTACCAAAGGTTGTCTTCAACTCTAAAAATTAATCTGAATGGAAGTTGAGTCTAGAGTATGGGCTAAGATTATATCATACAAAATGTAAGGTATTTTATCATCTATTGTGGAAGGTATGTGGGTGTATGTCCTGGCCTACACTTTGGACTGGATCTACTGTATGCTAGGCCTAACCATTGAATTTGTAGGCTAACACTACAAATTTAATTGCCTAACCATTGAGTTTGTAGAGTAAACTCAATGGCCTAACCTAACTTTTCTTGCCTGGGTAGGCCTGGACAGAGCACTCATAAACTTGATGTTGACATGCATGTGGGCACTGTTTTAAATTCAGACTTTATAAAGACTTAATAAATGTCCAAATAATTATTAATTGCAACTAAAACAATATTAAATTAACAACCAAGGCCTAAGCCTAGCTCAGATTTCACTTACCTTGCCTTAATCACCCACGACTCAGATGGGCGGACTTCAGCAGTCCATATGTTTTTCACGTATGAAGACACAAATAAATTATAGCCTTCTTTAAGAAGGCGTTGACTTCCTTCAACTCCCAAATACGTTATATAAGTGTTTGTATTAAATAATTTCCAATTCATAAGAGATTTAGTCCATGTGTACTCCCGTAACAGCAACATGGGATCCATCTTTTTTCTAGTGTCGATTCCCTCAGTTCTGCGCGCCGCATGTGAGAGCTGTTACAACTAAATTAAGCTCCTCCCATTTAAACTCGTTAATTGGCTTGTTCACTGCCATTAGCTCTCACTCGCAGCGCTGCTGTACTACTGCCCAACTAGATAGGTGTCATGGCTGCCAAACAACGTTAAACTTGTCTTTTTATGTTGGCCTATACTTTTCATAAGCTGTGTAATTAAAATGCCGAATTGTTGTGTGTATGGGTGTAAAAATAAAGGTGGTCATACATTTCCTAAGAATGTAAAGCTAAAGAAACAGTGGATGCATGCAGTGAAAAGGAAACACTGGAAACGTACAAACACCAGTGTTGTTTGCTCAAGCCATTTTGATCCCGCAGCTTACAACAAAGAAGGATTTCACTCAGGTATGTATTAATTATATTCACAGCAATGAGGTACAGTCTAATAAAAAGGCCGGGTTGCAGTTCACATTTACAGTAAACAGTGTTTTGCTCAATTGGGCTAGGCCTAGCTGTCTAGCTGTCAAATCTTTTGTCAAAGTGAAACGTCATAAAGCTGGTCTAGAAAAAGCTAGGTTACATCATTGAGATTGAAGTACAATCTCAATGGTTACATCATTGAGTTTGTCAATGGTTACATCAACTAGGCATATCAACTCGATAGTTACATGTAGGCCTACACACACTTACTAGGTTTAACTTATATGTAATAGACCCTAGGCTAAGAGCTAGAACTGAACCAAGGCGTGTATTTAGGATGGTCCTGTATTCACAAATAGCAAAGACATATGGGTGGGCCTGAAAACATAGCTCAGTGTCAACTACGCGATGTCATTCAAAGAAAAATCCAAGAAAAAATTGAGTAAATGTATCTATATAGGGCCTATATATACATATATGTGTGTGTGTGTCTTGAAACCGGTATAGATGCTATAGGAACTGAAGTCGGGATGGGCGTGGGCATTGGCGTGGGTTCGATTCGCATAAGGCATGGGTTTTTGAAAATGTGTACTGTAAATTATATGTAGGTCTCGTTCTGGAACTGATGTCCACTGTTTTTTAGGGGTTACACTGCATAGAAGGCGACTTCAACCCGGTTCTGTACCTACCATTTTTACGTGGACCAATAAATCTGATGGAAGAGCTACTAATCAAAGACGAAAGCACAGGGAGAGAAGGAACGCAACGCAGAATACTGACCCGAATTCTGAAGTCACAGGTCTTGTTGAAGAAGAAGACAATCAAGAAATTCTCATGACAGACATTGGTCTTATTGAGGAAGTGGTCATAGACCATGACATAGAACTTACGGTCAAAAGTTCAACTCCTTTGCAATGTGACGTTGGCTCTCAAACTGTTACCGTGGGGCCACGATTCACAATAACTGATTTTATTGATAATCCGAAGATCATACATTATTTCACTGGCCTGGAGAATTATTCCAAGTTTTCTCTTGTATTGCAAACACTTGGTCCAGCAGCATACCAGTTGAATTATCATAGAAGTCAGGTATTGCATCTCTCTGTAGAGAATCAATTTTTCCTCACACTCATTAAACTAAGATTGAACAAGCAGTTATTTGAGTTGAGTATTTTGTTTGAGATATCTGTCAGCACAGTGTCAAATATATTCAATACATGGATACAATTTATGGCATTGCAATGGGGAGAAATTAATATTTGGCCGTCGCAAGATTTAGTTCAATATTACATGCCCCATGACTTTAAAAGAAAGTTTCCTCTGACTAGAGTCATAATGGATGGGACAGAATTTCCAATAGGGAAACCTAAAGAGCCTAATGCTCAACAGGTTACCTTTTCGACCTACAAAAACCGTAACACGCTCAAAGTCCTTGTTGGCGTAACTCCAGGCGGTCTGATAAGTTATTGTTCTGACGCTTATGGCGGATCCGCAAGTGACAGGCAAATTGTTGAAAGGAGTGACTTCATCAACATGTGTTCTCGCGGTGATAACATAATGGCCGACAGAGGTTTCAATGTTCAAGATTTATTTGCGTCAAAGGACATTCAAATAAACATACCATCGTTTTTGAAAGGAAAAAGCCAGTTGCCTGGTCTTACAGTTGTGCGCGATCGAAAAATTGCTAGCAAACGTGTTCACGTTGAACGTATTATTGGTATGACAAAAACGTACAAGATTTTGAAGCACGAACTCAATACAAACTTTATTCATATAGGAACACAAATATACTTTGTTTGCGCTATGTTGTGCAATTTTCGAGAAGGAATAGTTGGGACCGATGCTTGATTGAGTTCATGTACTGTATACAGACTATTTTCATATAGGGCCTACTCAAGATGCATTGAGGGTTGCGTTGGTTCGCCGGCCTCGACATGGTGTCTCAACTTGAACAGGAAACAACGAACACGTTCCATTTTCTGATCTCTTTCCTTAGAACAATCTATTGCACCTCTATCTAGTGTTGTTTTATAGAAACTTGATGTCATGCCTTCTATATACCTCGAATATTTGCAACTACGATGCAGTGCATATTGCCATCCAAGATGCGGCGGAAGTAAACAACTACGCTAGGCTTATGAAAAAGGATATTAACTGGTAATGCAATTAAATGAAATGTGAATACTCAATATTTTGTGGCATGTTGATTCCTCACACGAATTCAATTACGTCAACAAATCGTCCAGATGTAAGTCACTTGCAATATAGTTTGCGTTATTATGAATTATAATTATGAATTACTTTACAATTTAAATAATGCACAATTTAACCTCACTACCTCCGTTTACTTCATATAAGAAACTGTTTCAGACAACTGAGCAAACGTAAACGTCATTTCCGTGTATTTGTAAACAAAGTTAGTTCCTTTTATTACTACTCACTATGCATAATCGGTTGTTCTAATAATTTGGATGTCAAATTGGTACATATTTTTAACATGGGAGGGATATGAAGATAATTCACCATGTAGAGGCTGGCGAACCAACGCAACCCTCAATGCATCTTGGGCATACATATACTATATAGGCCCATTATAATATATATTTGAACTATTTTCATTTCCATTACGGTAACTAATTTTAGTAGCGTTTGGACCTATTTTTAACATATTGTTCTTGACTAAACATGAGTTATTTGTTATCATAGGCCTAGCAATAAAGCTACGCCATGAAACAAAAAACTGCATCAATTCTTTTTTTGTAAATAAAGTATTGTAGAAGTGAGTGAGTTTAGTTTTACTCGCATTGATGATCACTACTTCAGACCTATATAACTATTTTCTATGTGGACAAAAGTTGAATTTTCTAGTGAATAAATCTTAATAACATAGTAAGCATCTGATTGTATCATGTTTTATTCAAGATTTACCCAATTCTATGATTATTGTCCCGAATATCCGTGGTATACATATTTATCGAGAAGGCGAGGAAAAAAATGTTCATCGAAGAATTTCGTCAATGGTGCTATCATCTTCTTGATGAAATCTTCGTCTCTTTCAACACTGATGATTGCTATATCCTTGTATGTGTACACTATGAAATCACAATAATTTCTGTTTGTTGCCAACATTTGGCCCATAATTTGGTAGTAATAAGAATGGTTTGTTTTCAGTTTGAGAGAGTTATTTACATATTCCAAATATGGAACCGTTTGTGGAGAGATTTTTTAGTAGCGGGAGGAATACGGACACTTCACTTCTACTATTGATAGTTCGCACAGAAGACCATCAGGTGATGCCCCAAGGAAATTATAGTCTTGTGCAACGAACAAACCACATTCCTCGACAACATTGCCGGTCCTTTCTTCATACATACGGAGAGCTACCGATTCATTAACTACACCGTGTTCCGTTGCCTTGCTGATGAATGACTGGGGGTCTGATATGGCCTCAGCCAATTTTGTCATATCACGCCTATCGGTGGCACATATGATATCTTTAAACTTGCTCGCGGTCAATCGGCACGAACGCTCCTTCTTCCACGACTGATTGTTTGCCTGTCCTCGGGTGCGCGACTCGATAGAAGCTCTTTCTATATCTGAAATGTCGCATAACCCCAGTTTTTTTTTCAGAGTCGTCTCGACATTTCCAATGTAACAATGGTCATTTGCTATTGCAAACGGATTTGCAGAAGAAAAAGTCTGCATTATAGGCATGCGTGACGGTGTGAGAACTGTAGCAGCATAATTTATGCAAGCATTCCTCACAATATCGATGGCCGATGGTAGCTTGCGGAGGTGGGGAGGGCGAGGGTCTGCCAAGGTTGTTTGATATATATGATCAGTCTTTCGTAGATGATTAGACTTGACTGGGGAACCATTAAATGGGCGCTTTGGTTGGTGGAACGTTTGCAGACGCTGTGTGCAAACTTCGGCTGTTGTAATTTTCTGTTTTTCCGTCACTTCTTGCACACCAAGAATCAAAACGAGAATGTGTTTACAGTGTGCATAAGGGCCCACACCTGCAGCGCACTCACACTGGCTTTCCGCCACACCACCATCCTCTTGAAAAAATACATCTACGGTGTAAAACACCTTCTTCATTTGTGCACGACAAATGCCCGTGACGTATGTCCCGTCTGCTGTCTTCGAGTACCTTGCGGATTGGAGATATTGGCCCTTGTATAAGTCCACGGGTCCTCGAGTCAGCTGTTTCCCAAACCTGGAGGTGATTTAACAACACACACTGATGATAACTAAGATATATTGATGTCAGATGAATGATCAATGATATGATGAAGGTTCTGTAGGTAATGGGAAGTATATCTGAAGGAAGCGGCATGGCCTGGCTGGTATATTTACTCACACGAAACCCAAAAAACAAGACAATAAAAAGGGCAATGTTCGGTATAGATTACGCTCTCCAATGACCGGCTGGCTGCTCCACCCTTCTCCATTGTCATGTTTTTTCGTTTCTTCTGGACAGGCCTAGTAGGCCCAAAGATTGTTAGGAATATTTTCTCTCGGCCATAAGTCCGATATATTTTTATCTATCCAAAGGAGTCATCATTGTTGTCACGTTGAATTCACAATTCTTTGAAAATTATTCATACCTTTTAAGGAAGAGTTCCATCCTCTGAGATGTCACTTTTGGTAACACGGTAGCCCCATGAATATCTCGTAGTTCTATTCTACGTAAGTGGAATAGAAATTCAGGTAAGTTTCTATTCCAGGTTTAACCATCTGGAAATTTTTCTCTTCAACCTCTTTCAGATCTTCCTTTACAAAGTTATTATTACGGATGTAATCTTGAAGCCTGGAATAGAAGGCATATTAAATGCTGGAACTATGAAAATATAATACTATTATTGATTTATAGGCCTAGTTGGATGATTTTTTGAATAGATCTAGAATGCAAGTTTTGTAACCTGTAGGCCTAGGCCTGGACTTACTTTTTAAGCTTCCATTTAAAAACTTTATTATGTACAGGGTTTTCAAGCAACTGATAAAAATAATGTAAATGTAATTCAATGAATATATATTAGGCATATCTTATAAATTACTCTTTATTCATGATCATACCTACAAATGAGAAATATCTAAAAGGGGGGCCCAACATAGGCATAATGTTTCATGTTACCACGTGGTATAATTCTGTGCATTGTGGTATTATAGGCCTATTATGTGTTATTCTGTGTTTCTATCGTTACCTTTTTATCAAGTCAGCTTTTTTTCCTCTTAGAAGAGCACCACGTTTTCGTAGCTCCGACTTCAGATGTGGTATGGTCCAATTCTCCATTGCAAATCTAATAATCCAATCTATTTATCTAATCTAGTTTATATAATACTTTTAATTATATTTATTTATTCATAATACATATATATTACTAATCTAATAATAAAACCTGCCCATAATACCTGGACCTAACCAGTAACAAATAACTATGAATGAAAATGAGATTCAAATTTGTACGAACAACCTGTAAACCAGAGAGGTGTGGGCGTGAACTTGGGCAGTAATACAGCAGCGCACTCTGCGTCGAGCTTTGCGTGAACAAGCCAATTGAGTTAATTGAGCACTAGAGCGCGAATTAAAAATTAATAGCTCAATTAAAAAACAATTAAAAATTAATAGCCCAATTATAAAAAACAATTGAATTGATAGATGGCTGCCATCTTGGATAGCGGCCATCTTGAATGGCGGCCATCTTCGATGGCCCTGACGGCCATATTGGATGGCCCTGGCGGCCATCTTGGATGACGTGGCTTGGCGGCCATCTTGGATGGCGGCCATCTTGGATGACGTGACTTGGACTTTGAACCTGCGCCAGAATCCCCATTTTCTCCCTACTGCCGTGAGTCACATCGTTGGTTCTCCACTAGACCTGTATGCTGTCATTAAGGTGCTATGCAACATCGAAAATGATCATAGGTTCGATGCTTCAACCCTAAGTTCTGCCAAGCGGTTTTTAGCTGCATGGACTTCTTACGACAATATCATTTCAGCTTAAACTCTTCGAGAAATATTTAGTTTCATGAAGCCACCGACAGATTATTTACAAACTAAAGGTTTGGATGTCCTTCAAGCAGTCAATCTTGTAAAAACTAGCTACGGAGAACTAGATTCTTCAAGGTCAAAGTTCAAAGACTTAAAGGAAAATGTGTCTGCGTTTATCACAGATATCCAAAAGATGATTGATAAAGATGAAGAGGTCTCGTATGTGCGAATACAAACACAATTCAAAGAGCGAGCAGTACGAACAAAAAAGCAGTTGCCTGATGAAGGATCAAAGCACCTTGATCACATGTCAGCCGAAAAGAAATTCAAAGTTGAAGTGTTCACTACTACAATCGATGTTCTATGCGCAAAGCTAAAAGATAGATTTCTAACCACTGATGTATCAAATGTGTTGACTGAGATAAACTTCCTCCATCCGGAACAGTTTCCATATCTTGCGCATCGAGATATATCATTACAAGTGCTTTGTTCTCTTAGCAGTATTAAGAACGAGTCAAAGTTGATAAAAGAACTGAAAAATTTTGCGCAATTTTACAAAAAATTGAATCTTCATGACAATACACGATACTTGCTATACAGTAAAGAAAGTAGTTCGGAGTCAGAGGATGAAACGGATGAACAATCAGATTCTGATAATTCTGTTATGTCCCTCACAGAAGAGTTGGAAGGAACAGACCAGGACATCGGGGATGAGCTCAGTAATATCGAAGAATGTGATTTTGACGACAAATGTCAGAGTCAGACACATTGTACTGGGAAATGTGCAAACTGTCTTGGCTGTGTTTTGAAAATTTTATATAATTTCAAATTCCATTGTGAAACTTATAAACGGCTATACAAAGTATATAGATCAGTACTTACCTTACCAAGCACACAAGACAGTACAGTGCGAACGATCTTTCTCAAAACTTAACTATGTGAAAAATAAACTTAGAGCCAATGTCACTCAAGAACATCTTGAAAATTACATGATTTTAAATTGCGAGTCCGATCTTTTAGATACATTAAATACTGACGTGATTATAAATGATGTTGCATCGACGTCGAAAAGCTTGTCAAGACTCTTGACTTAGGCCTAGACTATTCATGGTTTGGTAACTTGAACCTTTCTATAGTTTCTACTGATACTCATATTGTACTATGTCGACATCGCCTATGCTTAAAATGCTCCAATAAAAACTATTGATAATTGATAAAAATATATTTAAATTGTTTCCCTTTTCCTGGATTCGGCTTTATATAATTGATTGATAATTAAATGTTTGCCATAGAGTGGGCCCTTAATTTCAGTGCTCGCCGGTGGGCCCATTACTTGCCAGTACGTCCCTGGCCATAAGTGAGTACATAATCCACTCATTTCCCCCTGCATACCTCTACTACCCCACCACAGAATTTACACGTCCGTCGTTCGTTTTCCCATCTTTAGGGCATCGCCGCTTACTAGTAGGTATAGATGCCTATATGCAAGGCGCTCTTACAACCTCCAACGCGTCAAATACATTACACGGCTCTGATCTTATTCCAGTTATATTCCAGATCTTATTCCAGTGTATATAGTAATTTGAATGTTGAGAAGAGAAGAACAAATGTAAATTTCAGATTTCCATGATATTGTTGTAAATATAATTTGATTGTCCCCGCTATAGGGACAGCGGCGCTATGCTAGCTAGCCCTGAATAAACGCCTCTGATATATATATGTATACAGGGGCGTCGGAACGTTTTCAAAGTTGGGGGGGGCAAACTCAACAATCGCGACCCACGCAGGAAGGAAGTGTGGGGTGCCACATATACAATAACATTTGGTATTTTTCAGGATAGAAGGTAAAAATACTGAAAATACCAAGATGGGGGGGGGGAGGGATCTCAGTTTGGGAAAGAAAATGCCATATTAGAACAGTTGTACAAAGGCCAATTAACGCGAAGTCTGCGACCCGCGGAGGGCAAGGGGGGAAGGACCCCTTCTGGCCTCGCAGGGAATTTTTTTAAATTACCCCTTTTTTAATACGATTTAACGTGTTTCAGAGAAGATTTAGATGACAAAAATAATTGTTCTGAAGAACTAGAGGTGCCCAACTGATATTTGCCAATCATAGTTATTGTAACTGCAGGGTCGTCCTGGCTCATTTTCGCGCCACGGCCAAGGACTCAATTATGAGCCCCAAAAACTGTATGCCCATAGTGAAAGTGAATGCAAGTGAGGAAGGAATCAAGCCCCGCAGGGAAATTTTCAAAAATGTATCTTTTTAAATACGATGCTACGGGTTTAGGAACTACACGACATTTCTGGAATTCATGAATTCTTCAGAGTGGTAAAAAGTAGCTTGTTTTGCTGAATGGCTGATCCAAGAAAATAATACGCTAAATTAATCTATATCATTCGATAACAATGCTGTTCGAATTTACTCCACCCAATAATGCATAAGTAAAATAGTATATGATTTATGGAATATTATTAATAGAATGTAACAAATGTGCGCCGATTGCGCCCCTTAAATTTGACGCCCCTGGCAGTCCCGCTCTTTGCCCAACCCTAGAAACGACCCTTATTGGAAGTTTCCTTTCTTCATTTCACTTTATTGTCATTGTTACGACTGTTGGAATTTTGGAAATTCACAAAATTTACAAAAATGTTAATGCATAATTTATATCTGGAAAAAACATATGGGGTTGTTTATTGATTTCTGCTAACTCATAAACTACGCATCAGAGCTGTCATTTCGATACAGTACATAAAATTCCCTCGAATTACACCTTTCTTAATATGGTTCAACGTGTTTCAGATGAGATTTAGATGCAAAAATCAATTTTCTTCTAAAACTGAAGGTGCCCACCCGATATTTGATTTTCTATGCAATGTGAAATATGAATACATGTACGATTTCATCTATCTACATAGGCCTACATCTTTCCTTCCTTCTCTTTCTTTTTTTTCTTCCTCATTCCTTCTCTCTTCCTTCTTTTTTTCGTCTTTTCTGGTTCTCGTCTTTTCAAATTGTGTCTTGCAAGACCTTTTTCTTGCCCCCCCCTTGCCCCCCCTTGGCCAAAAGTTGGGGGGGGGCCCCTGGCCCCCCCGGTTCCGACGCCAGTGTATGTATATATATATATATATATATATATATATATATATATATATATACGTATATATATATATATATATATATATATTTATATATATATATATATATATATATATATATATATATATATATATATATATATATATATATATGAGAACATGGCTTTCTGTTGAAACGTACAGCACGTGATGTTGATAGGACGGATATTATTATCACTGAAAAATACCTCCTCGTCGGGGACCCCCCTCGTTAGCTCAGAAGGAAAGAGCATAATATGTGTATCAAGCATAAGGTCCGGGCTTCATTTCCCCGACGAGGAGGTATTTTACAGTGATAATAATACCCGTCCTATCAATATATATATATATATATATATATATATATATATATATATATATATATATATATCAATATATATATATATATATATATATATATATATATATATATATATATATATATATATATATATATATATATATATATATATGAGAACATGGCTTTCTGTTGAAACGTACAGCACGTGATGTTGATAGGACGGGTATTATTATCACTGTAAAATACCTCCTCGTCGGGGAAATGAAGCCCGGACCTTATGCTTGATACACATATTATGCTCTTTCCTTCTGAGCTAACGAGGGGGGTCCCCGACGAGGAGGTATTTTACAGTGATGATAATACCCGTCCTATCAATATATATATATATATATATATATATATATATATATATATATATATATATATATATACGTATATACATATATATTACATGGCTGAAACATCACTCATTACTATAACCAGACTTCCAGAACTGTTAGAAATATCCTGTGTGCTCCCCACCCCTCAATTGACCGCCCAAAAGTGCGCACTTTCGCCCCGGACTGCTCTATAATCCTAGTATATGACTGGACTGCTAGCGTCTGTTGGTATTAGCTCGTCGTGGCAGAAGTCGCCTGGGCTCAAGTGAAGCGAGACGTGGCTCTCCGCTCTCTCGTGCTCTCAGATACCCCGGCTCTTGATACGGTCCACAAGGAGCACTATATGGCACACTTCCCCCCTTCAAATACGTCAAATTATCACACACCCACCATTCTGAGAGCCGGTTCTTCAATAGTCCTCGTTAGGTCTGCGTTAGCTGACCGACGGTTATAGACACCCCGACCTGTAACGACAGGATCGTTTTTCAACTCCCGGTTATCTGTTCGTTCTAACGAGAACCTGACCAGAACAACGACGAGTATGCTAGAAAGCAGTGAACAGGACGACGATGGCAGTGCAGTAACGGGCACTTAAACGAAGACCCAATCCAGGGTTTATCTTTGTGAGTAGATAACCGTCGGGCAGGTGCGCGTTATCGCTGACGGCAGGTAGAAAAACGGAAAAATCGCGCAACCGGAGGTTAACTTCTGACGACCACTCTAACGGGACTTTGACACTGGCTCTAAAAAAAAGAATGAAATCAACAGGAGGCATAGGTACAATGAAGTAATCAAATCAGAATATTAATTTCTTTATGTTTGCTTCTATTAAAATTATGCATGTTATGCAATTATGCATAGGTAATGATGATACGTTTCCATATTAACTAATAAATATAAGAATCTATTAGAATGGCGCCAAATAATAAAACAAACAAGGGTGAGCGCGCTCACCCTCGGACACCCTTATATAGAATAGAACCTTGAGTTGATTGCTTCTATTGACAGAAAACCTTAAATAGATTCTTCTGTGAAAATAAATTCTCAAATTGATTGTTTCTATTGACAGAAATCTTGAATACATTGCTTATATTTACAAAAAAACTTACATGGTTTCTTCTATTGACAGAAAATCCTGAATTAATTAAATTCCATCAACAACAGAATATAGTTCCTTTAGTATTTTGCTTATAGGCCTATTAATCTGAAACTTCTATTAAATGCTTCTTTTTTTATGTTGCTTGACCTCACCAACAACAAGGTTATAGAGGGTACAAATAAGCAGATGATAAAGGCACGGTGAGGTGATGATAGATGAAAGGACATTTTAAAAACCCTAATCTTACGCAGGATTTGAACCTGCAGCCCTGGAACCAGAAACAGATACGCTTCCTCTAGACCTTGATGTATATATAATCAAGGGCGAGCCGTCCAGGGTATACAAACTAGTCACTGCCTAGCCAGTAAATAATATATAAATACATTTTTTAAACAGTTTCCAATATCTATTTCTGAGCATTTCTGCCTGAATAATAATTCGTATTTGCCTCTATTTTGCGCTGTTTTTGCTGATCGTAACTCTACGCACTATCTACCGTGCAAGCGTGTGTACCGCGAGCTGGCCGTACGGCTGTGTTGTCTATCTTGAGTATGTAATTTCGTGTGTGACTAACAAGCATAGACTTGGAATTACGTTGGGCACTACGCGTGCAGTGAGTGGCCCTTGGTACGGCGTATAACAGAGCTATAGGCTAGTCACTGATTTCAATACCATAACTCATGCGCACTGTGCCTCCTTCACCGATCGTAGTTCGGCAATCAGAAGTTATCCTAGCCACGTGCATGGATTTGTTTAATAACGAGTAAATAATTGTGTTTTGGTTGGGCTGCTGTGGATTATTGTGTTGAGTTCAATACCTGTGTAACAATGTGACTTATTGTAAATAATTGTGATCGTTCTAATAAACTTGTGAAATACTGAAATAGTGACGATCGTGTGATGGTAGGCCGAGACCCATGTTAGCTGCGTGAGCTCCCAGGTGAGAAGTAGGTCTAGTCCTCATATGTTGTTAGTTGTTCAGTGTGCTATTGTAGAATAAAAAAGTAATGATATAATAATGGTATAAACTAGGAAAACGCCATATATGCGTTGTGAGATGAGCTTAGAAGTATGGAAATGTAGAATTAAGAATATTTGGTCAGCTCAATGTACATGGGGTATACAGGCCATGGATCACTTCCAAGGTTTAAAAACAGTAGCTGTCTGTTGGTATCGTATATGGACCTTGGTTTCCCAACAATGGTACCAGTGCCTTTTTCATATCCATCACAGATTTCAATCGTTCTAATTCATTGGTGACGCTTGTTGCTCACATATTCTAATAGTTCCTTCAATCGCTTTCTTAATTGCTTTTATTGATGTGGAAATACGTACTTCGAAAATGCGTTTTCTTCGTTATTACACATTCGATTGTTCTATAAATCGCTGAAAATGTGTACGATGGTTGTTACTATACATTCAGTAGAAATTTTAGAGCTTTTGGTTTTTTTTTTGTTTTTCAAGTATTTTGCCTCCGGCTTTTTCTTATGGGGATTTTCCATACTTTGCAAATTTTTTCCGTAAAAACCGTTCAACCGATTTTTCTGAGAAACGATCCCAACCTATTCTGGTATACCACCAATTTGAAAAAAAAGTTTCGACTTAATGATCCTTTTTCCTGACCTGTATTATGCCACATACAAAATTACACACACACACAAAAAAAAATGAAGCCCAAATTTGTTCAGTATATGAAATGAAATGATGTAAATAAGTATGACATCCAACGTCCGAGCTAGTGAAGAGTGTTATTCGTTCGTTGCTTGACAATCCGTTTCACAGGTTGACTTTCGAGCGTAAAAGACAATTAATTGAGAACGGGCGGGCGGGCGGCAAATACATATTGGCATATCAGGACATCATTTATTCATATATGAAGTAAGTGACAATGTGACACTTGGAATAATGATTGATTTCAAAAACTGAACTCGCTCACAGTTCAACTGAACTTCATATAAAATATTTGAAAACTATCAATTTTTCCCCCGCGTGGCTCCACTGTGGGGGGCTTCAGTTTCTTAATCCCCCCCCCCCCCCTCCTATAGAGGTTGTCCCTATTGGCCGGGCCAGTGTCTACCCAAACTCATAATTCACCGCACGCCGCTGAATATATATATATATATATATATTGCTTCTAGTGGAATAAAACCTTGTATTGATCTCTTCTATTTACAGAAACATGAAAAAAAAGTTTAACAGCAATATTTGTATGTATAGTGGTCTCAGTTTTGTGTACCACATATTGTGTTCATATAGTCGACATGCATATTATTTTCAAAACATGTACAAATGGCCTGAAGTCCATTCATATAAGCGCGTTAATGATACAACGATTCAACTTGAACTACACGATACACAAAATTACAAAATGTTTCGCAATTTTATTATTTAGATCCTATTTTGGCTTGATTGAATTCAAATTATTCATGATATATTTGTGTTGGACGTTATAACATGGAAGAGCTGCGTCGCCTTTCTCGACATGATGCGCCACATCCTGGAGAAGGTGACATTGGCGGCTCGCAGGTGTTCGGTGACGTCCTCCACGGACACATTCAAAAGAAGCCTAGCCTTTGAATTGTATGTCAACTTCAATTAGAGCTCAATTATCTTGTAAATTGAATGGCACTGATAGTTTCCTTGATGTTTGCTCATATAGCACTGCTTGCTTGTCGATTGTTGCTGATTGAATTGAAAGAGGTATGAAAAAGGTAATGTAATTATGATAACGAATTCATTTAAAACCAGGAAATAAAATGAACAAAACCGTTGCTTATAGAACCAAAAGTGGGCGGTATTGAATTATAAAATATTTATGCTAGGCCTATGTGGACAAAAGTTAGTATCGTTCGATGTTAGACCGTAACCAATTACAATTTCAAAGCGCTTAAATTTATAATATACGTAGAAAACCAGCGATACTACCGTATTACGCATAAAAAAGTCAGCGGATTTTGAAAACCTATTCTATTACACACTGGGTGTGATCATAGCAGTTTTTTCTTCAATTTGTTACTTAGAAAATATACAGGCTATGTGGACAAATTTTATGAGTACCGGTATGTAGTCGAAGATTGTAGAAATTCGCATAACCCAAGCGCAATAATTTTACAGAGAAATTTACATACATACATATTACATACATTTACATAGAAATTCAGCGATTCTACGCGACGAATAGGTGTTTTTGGTCCCTGTTATTTCAGCCAAACATATAAACTTGTGTGTTTCCATTTCCACAGTATGGGGAACACGCTAAAAAACTGAGTGAATATTTACTTTTTCAAGAATTAATAAACTATATGAAATTTGAGGATAAGCTTGATGTTCAGTTAGTTGATCTCTATTTTATTTCTATTTGTTGAGCCATAATTCAGAAATCAAATAATCTCACGCTCCAAACATTCGTTATAAACTTGGGAAACTGTTATGCATTTATGTAGGCCTATTCTAATCCCAAAGTAGTATACAATCTTTTGAATTGATGTTATTTTGCTCAATCGAACATTTTTTGGAAAAGACTAATCCTTTAATTTTTAAATCTCATTACCCAACAATGTTCAACAGTCATCGACAAACAACTGAGTACACTATTCAACCTTCAACGACAGACCATACTAATTGATTTTATTTCAGTTCAGGCCTTGTCCTAATCCTAAGGAATAATTTGAATTTTCAAATGACAGCCATGAAACTTCAATTTATAAGAATTTTGAGAAACCATAGGTAGGCCTATTGCAATTTTCTCGTAAATATTACTATTATTATGGCCTACTGTTGGATTATAAACTGAGCTAGTGGTGACTTAAATGGAGTAGACCTCCACTGAACGCGGTGGTAACTTAAAATTTTAAGTCATGCCAGAGATGGCCGGTCAATTGTGATCGCAAAAAATATTGTTTCAAAATTAGGCCTGGTAAGGTCAAGTTTTTCAACATCCCCACCGTCTCTGTTATCACTTGTATCAGTTTTTCTGACACCACTGAACTTGTTTTGTTTGTTGAGAAAATCTACTTCGTATTTTTGTGACGGAGGCAAAGATAAAGATGGTCGATAACGGGGATTGTACCTACGGCCGCTATCTACCACTCACTGATCGACCTAGTCTTCACCATATGACCAACAGAGTAGGTTAATGTTTTCCCTTCCTCCCATAATTACAAACATGGTGTTAACTAATTCAAAACGCAAAATTTCAATGCAATTGCTCCTGAATTTCATTAACTAAGGTCATCAACTCAATCAAATTTAAACGAAGAACTTCATGGCTTAGGCCCTACAAGAAATTGAAAACTACGTATAATAGGAACTTCACACTAATATAAACTCTGTCGTGCGACTGTGTTGAACGAATCATGAACAACCCATTTCAACTCTTCCGTCAATTTTGCCTACGAAGATCTCGTCAAATACTGCAACTAAAAATTAGGCTAGGTCTACTTAAACTACACCATTATTTTGTGAACAACTAAATGCACACTTCTTTTATAGTGTATTTATCCATTATTGCTGGGGCAGCCACAGTACAACTAAAGATAAATTACTTTCAGTTTGAATTGTTTGCACCACTAGGCCTAACGACTGTCAGCATTAAGCAAAATATCAAAATGCGCATTACAATGAATCACGGTTGATCGTAGGTCTACTGTCATGAAGAAAGAAAGAGGTGTAATTTTATTATAAGTAAGTCTTTGAGTAGCCTAAGCCTCTAGTTTTGAATAGGCCTGTTGCTTTTATTGAATTAGGTTAGGTTAGGTAAAATTAGTTCAAACCTAAGTATACCAGTGCACAATTTTTCGAAGTATGGAATAGCTGAAATTAATGATCGAATTGGGCCTAGATATCCATCAAGATCCAAATCTAGACTCACAGAAAATATGTGTAAACTGAAAAATGTAATGAAAAATGAAATGACAGTGTAAACATTAACCTCTATCATAAGATTATTTTTCACAATGACAGCTGATTCTGAACGACAGCGGCCAAACCACGAACTTGAGTTTGACAACTGACACAGCTGTGAAAGAGGAAGCAGTTTAATCGTAAAATTAATGGGTTATAATATTACTTTGAGGTTATTCTCTTATGATATTTGGAGACAGTTGACAGTTGGAGCAGGTAGACGTGTTTTTCGTTGCTCTCGACTCAGTGACCTCAAATATAGTATTATTGCCAAGTATTGTGAACCGGAGTGGAACAGATACAATAACAGTTTCTACAGATTCTACAATTACAGTTTATCTAATATGTGAGTTTTCGATTTATTTATTTTCGAGTTTCGATTTCGATTCAGTTTATGTTAAAATGGGACCCAAAAAAGTTGGTGGTAAGTCGGTGAAGATTTCGGGTGAATCGTGCATAGACACACCGACGACGCCGGACGATTTTAGCTTTGATTTTAACATCGATAACATCGCCAAGCTAGTTGAAACGGTAACGATAGACAAAGACAATTCACCTTTGCTGAATACGATCAAGTCCATCCTCGTGTCTCTGCAAGATATCAGTAGAACATTGCAGCAACAATCCCAGAAACAGCAAGAAATACTTAACGTAAATAACACTCAAACTCTGAAGATTGAAACTCTTCTTACCGACATTAGCGTCTGTAAGAAACAAAACGAAGACTTGAAGGGGGAAAACTTGAATCTGAGTTTGAAAATTAATGATTTAGAACAATATTCTAAAAATTACAATTTACAGTTCCAAGGGGTGCCTGTAAGTCAGGGTGAAAATACGTACAATATAGTGACGCACATTGCGAATACGCTAGGTGCGAACATAGTCCCCGACGACATCGAGTACTGTCACAGGCTGCGGGCTAATAAGGCAGCATCGAACCGCCCTCCTACACTGATCGCTAAGTTCTACTCCCGAAGAGTAAAAGAAGACATCCTCGCTTGTAAGAAACAAAAGCAAACGTTAATCGCAAGTGAAGTTGGGTTTGTCAACAATAACGATAAAATATTCATTAACGAACATTTGACGACAATCAATAAAAATCTGTTTTGGTTGGCACGGAACACTCGACAACTTGGATACAAATTTGTCTGGACTCGGGGTGGTAAGGTTTTCTTAAGGAAGAGCGAAAACACCCCTGTCATTCTAATAGCCAGACCCTCGGACATACCAACGACATTATAAGAATAACGTTTCTATATAGTCATTCTATTTTCATCTCTAACAGCTGATTGTATTTTTGTTCGTCTCATCTATCTGCTTTATTTTCATGGTCGATTCTGATGACGAGTTCGATATTGCCCTTGAACGTAACATAGTTGATGAACATGTTTGTTACTCTCAACAGATAAACTCGCTGTACGTAAATAATCTACATTTCAAAATATTGCACCTAAATATTAGGAGCGTGCGAAAGAACTTCGATGAGTTTTGTGTCTATCTTCAACAATTAACTTTTTCTCTTGACATAATAGTATTAACTGAAACTCACTTGCTATCTGACGACCCTCATGATATTCCTGGTTATACAACTTATTTTTTCAATTCAAAATATACCCTATTCGACGGAATTGCAATTTTTATCAACAATGGTCGCATTAAAAATGCCAAGATTTCTGAAGAAACTGTAGTAATAAATGCGAATGCGGCACGCATACATTTTTCCCTTTATGATGAAACATATTCAATTGTAGTAATTTACAGGTCTCCCTCCACCAATGTACGCCTTTTTATTGAAGAACCAAGTACCTTGTTAACAACTCTTCCTTCAACTACGCATAACATTTTAATCGGTGATATAAATATAAATATTCTTGATAATAATCCCGATCATAGAACACAAAATGAGTACTTGAATATTTTATATTCACAAGGTTTTGTATCTTGTATTAATTCCCGCCCTACTAGAGAAACCTTTAATACGTCCTCGTGCATCGATCATATTTTTCTCAAATCAATTAAAAATTATAGAATTATTCCTGTAGTCCTCAAGACAACCGTAACTGATCATTATGCTACACTTTTAGGGTGGGCAGCTCAAAGTTATCCGATTTCAACTTCGATTATTAAATCTCAAACTAAATGTTTTTGTCTTGATGTAGATAAATTGAACCTATCATTGAAAGGCGAGTCTTGGTATCAAACTATGAGCCACACTGATGTCAACAATGCTTTCGATTCTTTTATGATACAATTCAAAAGTCATATCAATGATTCCTCGGTTAGCAGAACAAAATCGATTTCGGCTAAATTTAGAAGAATAAAACCATGGATCACTTCCGGTCTAATAGTGTCTATAAGAAAGAGAGATAATTTGCATCTATAAAGATAATCAAAATGCAAAAACGCCCTCATTATGATCGGAATCATCTTAATGATATGAAGGATAAATACAAATTATATAGAAATTTTCTAACTCGTCTCATTAATAGAACTAAATGTCTTTACTATGAAAATAAAATTAATCTCTCTTCAAATTGTCCGAATAAACTCTGGTCTACAATAAATGAAATTTCTGGTAGAAAAGTGAATAATAATTGTAATCAGTTGAATGAAATAATAGTTGACGGCAATGCGTATAGTCCCGAGAATGAACCTCAGATAGTTGCTGATGAATTTGTAAAATACTTCACGAATGTTGGAGCTATTTTAGCTAAAAATATTTCAGAAAAACAAATACCTAAACTTCAAGGCAATGATCCTATGTTTAGATTCAATAGAAATAATAACTACAATACTAACTCTAACATGTTCTTAAATCCAGTCTCGGAGTCTGAAGTTAGAGATCTTATAACTCAATTAAAGGACAATTCAGCGAGTGGATTTGATGATATTAAAACAAATACGATTAAGGCAGCTAAAGAGTATTTACTGAAACCGCTCGTTCATATATTTAATCTCTGTTTTGAGACTGGCATTTACCCTCAAGCACTCAAAACTGCCATTATTATTCCAATTCATAAAAACAACGAAAGAAATATATCAGGAAATTATAGACCTATTTCTTTGTTATCACATATATCAAAATTGTTAGAGAAATGTATAAAAATTAGATTAATGAATTATTTGGATAAAAACAATATACTATCAAAAAATCAATATGGATTCCGACCCAAGCTTGGAACGAATGACGCTATACTCAAACTCACGAGTGAATTATACAATTCCTTGGATCGGGGGGATAAAACCGTGGGTGTCTTTCTAGACTTAGCTAAGGCGTTTGATACTGTTGATCATCATATTCTATTAGCCAAATTAGAAAGTTTAGGTATTCGTGGCCTACCTCATAAATTATTTAAAAATTATCTTGATAATAGAAATCAGACAGTCAAAATAAATTCAACTTTCAGTATTAAAACCAATATCAAATATGGAGTGCCACAAGGGACTGTACTCGGTCCAATTTTGTTTCTTATTTATATTAATGATTTATGTGACTTGAAAATAGATGGTCAAATTATAACCTACGCCGATGACACTGTACTGTTGTTCAGTGACTCGTGCTGGTCCGACGTGTTCAGAAAAGCTAACAGTTCTCTGAAACTAATTTACCAGTGGCTCAACTATAACGTACTAACTTTGAATGAATCTAAGACAATATATTTAACTTTCACAATCAACACTAAAACTTTGCCAGATGTAAGATTGAAATTGAAATTGCATTCTTCCCAATGTACTTCAGACATAAATTGTAACTGTTATTCACTAAAATCGAGCAATTGCATCAAATATTTAGGAATACTAATCGATAATCATCTGATATGGAACTTGCATGTTGCCTCCTCTGTAAAGAAAGCTCGTAGCTTAATGTATGTATTTTACAGGTTGAAACGTATAGTGAATAGGAGCATGCTATTATCAATCTATAAAGCTTTAGCTGAGTCCTTTTTACTTCATGGAATAATCGGTTGGGGAGGATTAAATAAAACTAACATTAAACCTATGCTCATAATTCAGAAAATCCTCTTAAAAGTTATAATAAATAAACCTTCACAATTTTCATCTGAATCAACTTTCCAAATTTCGAATACCCTCGATTTGAAACAACTATATTTCAAGACGCTGTTCATTCATATTTTCAAAAACTTTCACTTATATCAAAAGGAAACCCCACTTCGTTCGTATCTTACTAGAACTGCATCTAACTATACCGCTCATGATTTGATCATACCTAGAAAGAAAAAAATAATTGGACAACAGCATGCGAATTATCTAGGTCCTTACTTCTTCAATAAAATACCTGTTGACATTAGAACAATTAAAAGTACAATTTTATTCAAAAAGGGCATTAGTGAATGGCTACAGAGTATGGGTCGACTTTTTGTTCTTCTTTAAATTAACATATTCATCATCTATCATATATATATGTGTTCTATAAATATATATATATATATATATATATATGTTATATATATATATATGTGTTCTTTTTGCATCATAATCATAATTTAATCGTAATATGTTCACTCTGTTCAATTTCAATTGTCACTAAACCACATTCATATAAGTGTCTTCTGTTTCAACTGTTAATTAAACATAACTATGATATTTTATTTTGGTCAGCCCGCACACAAGAATCTTTCTTATGCGGGCTTCTACATTACATTGTTATTTCTCAATGAACATCCATACTTCTTTTTCAAACAGAACCTTCCAACTTGTTTTTCTTCTTTATGTATCTTTATTTATTGTAGATTGTTACTAATCATTACGTTGTATGGAAAACTCTCTAAATGGATATGTAATGTGGAATAAAATGAGAATTAAATGAAAAAAAAAAAATGATAGTATTCATTGTAAGCCTGCCCTATGTAGGCCTAGGCCTACATTTTAATTCATTGGCTAAACATTTCTGTGAATTGACGAATTAATAGGCTAGAAGAAGTTGATGGTTTGTATGCCTGGGGTAATTTTAGCTGTAGGCAACCTAACCTTAACGAGTTAATATTACAAATGACAATGATACAGAACAACATTACATAGGCCCTACCAATTTCAGTGTAATTACATGGCAAAATACCATACGCCTAATATTATTGCCTATTATGGTTTCATAATAAGAGGAAGCAGAAAGAAGGAGAAGCAGACGATGGAAGGAAGACGGAATGGCTCACCGGCTTCGAGATCGCACGCAGCCCTAGAAACGACAGTGGAGCTACCTCCACCCCCAAACCCGACTACGTTGGATTGGGAGATTAGACTGATTTGATGGTTTCAGACTTCAATTATAGAGGCCTAAAATAAATATTACCTTCACTTATGGCACCTCAGCCTAGTATTTCACTCCATCTTCATTCTTGAAGACTTTGAAGTAAGGTAACAAAATACGGTTAATGTGTTGATGATCTATGTTGATAATGAATTTTGTTCACTGTGCAACTCAAGAGGGCAGTGTCATTATTTCAAGTAGGCTCTATTCTGTTTGTCCAAAGAAAAAGATTCAATTTTGAAAAGATATGTCAGCTGATACACATCCGTTGTTTATGCTCGTTACCATCGTTACGAGAGAACCAAATTGGGCGGAGCCCATTTTTTTCGGTTTTTATTGAACTATAAAATATTTAGGCTATGTGGACAAAAGATATTATCGCAACGCGGTAGACTATAACCAATTACAATTTTGAAGCGGTCAAATTTCTAATTTACTTGGAAAATTAGCGATTCTATAGAGCCCCCAACTAAAACTCCACGCCAACACTGGAGGTGGGTGTGGCCTAACCTGTTTTTCTGAAGTATTCTTTGATTATTTAATTAGAAAATATACAAGCTGTGTGGACAAATTTTATAACTACCTAGTCGAAGATTGTAAACATTTGCATAATCCAAGCGCAATAATTCTCAATTTACGTAGAAATTTAGCGATACTAGGCGACAAATACGTGTTTTCGGTCCCTTTCTGCCCAAACATATAAGTGTGTTTCCACAGTGTGGTGAACACGCTAAAAATGGTGTGTTACACAGTCCCCCCCCCCCCCTTGTAACACCTTGGCAGAAATCTGGACCCCCCCTAAGCTGTGACGTAATTTATGGACGTCCTCATAGTAAAAATCGAGCGAAAGTTAATGTGATATATTAATATACACCTAATACTCTAGCTTTTATATCAGAAGTCTAAAAGCCCATTCAGAATGCGATGCCAACTTGAACCTCTAGCGTAAGAGTTAACGTACAATGGTTGGCTAAGTGCACGTCGCCAACTCATTATTGTGAGCCGATCACTTGTGAGCTACCAAGGTCAAGTTAACGTGAAGCTGGACTTTCATGCACGCGATTCTCATGGCGGCTCAAGGTCGCGAGACGGCAGACATTCTCCTTCACTGACCAATCAGGGACAAGTGCGAATCGCGTCACGAAAGTAGATATTTGCTCAACATTTGAACGATATGAGCTCGCGATATTGGCGGAAGTACACAGTTTCGGATACTGCATCTGGCGATTTATCGATAATCGACTTCGATTAGACGTTGACAGATGCACAAAATAATTGCAGCCAATAGTAGTTCAAGGTTTTGTCGCTAGATGTCTATACTCTTGAATCGCCAAGCGACTTTCAGAATGTTCGCCACTCGTGCTTCGTGCGACACGCGCGGACCAATCAGAGAGCGAGCACGTGCTAGGCGCCGAGAGATGGGCTCAGACCCAGCTGGTCGACAGCTGTTCCTGCACGAGGTCTTATAGCAGTCGTCGGCACTGTGGTTTAGGTCATTGGTTGAAGCGTTTCTCGTGATGAACCTTAGTTTGAAGGCTCATCACAGCGCTCAACGGATTCGTGCGCTGAGCACGATGCGCGTAGCACAAGGCACGAGAGTAAACGAGCCTTTCGAAGCAACCGATCAGAGAGCCGACCACGAAGAAGGGCGCGGGACAACAGAATAGTCATTGGCCGCCATTTTGTTAGTTCTATATTGGTTAGTTTTCCGCGTATACAGTTACTTGCTGGTCTATCGTGGGAAGAGACTTCAAAGAGTACGATAGCTACTTGAGTTAACGACTACTTATGCGTATAAGTGCAAGTTGGCGTCGCATTGTGAACGGGCATAAATGCATAGGATGATAGGAATGAATACCAGTATTATGGGAAATCTAATACGGATCACATGAATATTGAACAGGAACATTATCAGGAACAGAGGGTATAATACACGGGGAAGAAAACACACATCCGAGTATTCCAGTACTATTCGCAGTGAAATTGAATGTGTTTATTCTTATTTTGAAATGTTTGTTACATTTGTTCCCTCACATCTCAGAATATTGGACCATTGTTGAGGTATGTCGTGATGAAGTCTGGGAAATCTCTCTTCGTGACGATCTCCATGAACAGTTGTTGCGCGCGCAGCAGCTTGGCACGGTCCAGCTCGCCGTGTTGCCGGACGAAGTCTTGCGAGAGCTGGAAGACCAATCGCTTCGTGACCGTCGACCCGTGATCTTCCATCGACACCTGCAAGCAGCGCATGCGCATTACAGACCTTGAGACCCCGAGTCCCTAGACTGAACATAATCTAGCGTCCCTAGACTAAACATAATCCAGCGCCCTAGACTAGTACAGCGCTGAGATTCTGTATCTTGATCGACAACTCAGTCGATGACGATGTGTATCGACAACGTGAACGATCGGTATCTCAGACGTCGACAAGTAGCGATTACGTAACTCAACACGATCTCGATCGTTCGCGTTGTCGACTCGATTTGCGTCGAGAGCCAGAGTTGGGATTTTCTAACTGTTTTATACGACCCATCAATGACGTCATATATGCCATGAGTTCTTGGCCAATAGGAGGACGAGATTTTGACGTTTGTGGTAAAAATTTACTTCGATTTGCGTACGTAGTGAGCACAGTCATTAACATGACCTACAAATTCAATGGCACAGTAAAAGTAATATGACCCAGTGTTCTCTGTCCCTATCATTTGAGTAATATGCATGAGGCTGACTACGATTTGCTGTTTCGGTATACTTAGGCTTAACACATTGCTAACGTCTAGTCGGAAAAGCTGATTCTTATTCGTCTATGCACTGAGTTGATGTTACGAACGGAGGCCTAGCCTCAATTTCAGCTGTCAAAACATACAGGTTAGCAATGATGATCCGACGATTCACTCAACTTGGGAGTTGAAATAAGTTTACTGAACCATCATGTATCCATTTACAACGACTATCCCGTATAACGTACCTGTTGGTGGGGTCGTTAAGCAGCATACAACGACTAGGCCTATGGTTACACAGGCAGTGAACCAATTATTCAATATTTTATGGTTATTGTACTAGCCACACTTTGACGTCCGTCACATCATGCATGTCTATACTACTAGCTATCTCGAGACATTCATTTGAGGTTATGGTATCATTATACCGGTAGATGTTATTACATGGGACAAGGGCTCACATTTGCCAGCACAATAAGTAAGCAATGCACATCCAGTGTTTTATCATTTTCTTTCTCTAAGTAAAGCTGAATAGGCCCTACGATTCGCTGTCATGGCAAGCTTGATACATATGTTGAGGCGTTGACTTCATAAATATACTACGTAAGATCCATTAGAACTGCAGGCTTATTCTTATTTATAATTGTCAAATACGGGATAGGCATAGGTAAGCCTAGGGCATAGACTCGTGAAATCTTTGGACTGCGTTGATGTTGCTAGCATAGGCCCAGCCACAATAGCTGTCGAAACATACACACGAAACAAGAGACTTGAAATTGGTTTACCAAACTATCATACATCAATTTAGAAGGACTAGGCATATACTATACAGCACTTGTCCGTCACATCATACTACGCGCATCACGAGGCAGCCGGGAAATATATTGAAAAAGCCCTGTGCGTTTCCGACATATCATAAGGGATTTGAGGATTTAAGTAATTGCGAGGATTACACCCAACCAGCTTAATTCAACAGTTACGTTTTGCGTACTGTTCTCTAAAACGACCAAGAATTTCATTAAAATATCCGCCATTTTATGTGTTTTTGACATCGACTACTAGATAACGACTGGGTATTGTCGATTGATTGAGATCGATGTTGCTCGTAACGATACGGATCGGTAACCAGGTGATTTGACGATGGAAACTTGTCGATCCCATTCGACATCAAGATACAGAATGTCAACGCTGGGCGCGGGATTCGAACCCAGTCTGCCAGCACGCAAGCCAGACGCCACGAGTTGATGGCACGGAGCTGCAAGAACATGTGAACATCTCGTATATTGAGAGCAGTAACAATGTCAACGCTGGGCGCGGGATTCGAACCCAGTCTGCCAGCACGCAAGCCAGACGCCACGACTTGATGGCACGGAGCTGCAAGAACATGTGAACATCTCGTATATTGAGAGCAGTAACAATGTCAACGCTGGGCGCGGGATTCGAACCCAGTCTGCCAGCACGCAAGCCAGACGCCACGAGTTGATGGCACGGAGCTGCAAGAACATGTGAACATCTCGTGTATTGAGAGCAGTAACAATGTCAACGCTGGGCGCGGGAGTCGAACCCAGTCTGCCAGCACGCAAGCCAGACGCCACGAGTTGATGGCACGGAGCTGCAAGAACATGTGAACATCTCGTGTATTGAGAGCAGTAACAATGTCGACGCTGGACGCGGGATTCGAACCCAGTCTGCCAGCACGCAAGCCAGACGCCACGAGTTGATGGCACGGAGCTGCAAGAAGAACATGTGAACATCTCGTATATTGAGAGCAGTAACAATGTCAACGCTGGGCGCGGGATTCGAACCCAGTCTGCCAGCACGCAAGCCAGACGCCACGAGTTGATGGCACGGAGCTGCAAGAACATGTGAACATCTCGTATATTGAGAGCAGTAACAATGTCAACGCTGGGCGCGGGATTCGAATCCCGCTCCCGCACGCAAGCCCGACCCACGATGTGGGACGGGCGCAAACATGTGAACTCTCGTTTTTGAGAGCGAAAAAATGTCACGCTGGGCCGGGGTTTAACCCCCGTCGCCGCACCAAGCCAGCGCCACGATTTATGGCACGGGGGCTGCAAGAACAGTGAACATTTGATATTTAAGCAAAAAAAAAATGCAACCTGGGGGCGGGATTCGAACCCGTCTGCCCGCACGCAAGCCAGACGCCACGAGGTGATGGCACGGAGCTGCAAGAACATGTGAACATCTCGTGTATTGAGAGCAGTAAACAATTGTCAACGCTGGGCGCGGGATTCGAACCAGTCTGCCAGCACGCAAGCCAGACGCCACGAGTGATGGCACGGAGCTGCAAGAACATGTGAACATCTCGTATATGAGAGCAGTAACAATGTCAGACGCTGGGACGCGGATTCGAACCCAGTCTGCCAGCACGCAAGCCAGAGCGCCACGAGTTGATGGCACGGAGCTGCAAGAACATGTGAACATCTCGTATATTGAGAGCAGTAACAATGTCAACGCTGGGCGCGGGATTCGAACCCAGTCTGCCAGCACGCAAGCCAGACGCCACGAGTTGATGGCACGGAGCTGCAAGAACATGTGAACATCTCGTATATGAGAGCAGTAACAATGTCAACGCTGGGCGCGGGATTCGAACCCAGTCTGCCAGCACGCAAGCCAGACGCCACGAGTTGATGGCACGGAGCTGCAAGAACATGTGAACATCTCGTATATTGAGAGCAGTAACAATGTCAACGCTGGGCGCGGGATTCGAACCCAGTCTGCCAGCACGCAAGCCAGACGCCACGAGTTGATGGCACGGAGCTGCAAGAACATGTGAACATCTCGTATATTGAGAGCAGTAACAATGTCAACGCTGGGCGCGGGATTCGAACCCAGTCTGCCAGCACGCAAGCCAGACGCCACGAGTTGATGGCACGGAGCTGCAAGAACATGTGAACATCTCGTATATTGAGAGCAGTAACAATGTCAACGCTGGGCGCGGGATTCGAACCCAGTCTGCCAGCACGCAAGCCAGACGCCACGAGTGATGGCACGGAGCTGCAAGAACATGTGAACATCTCGGATATTGAGAGCAGTAACAATGTCAACGCTGGGCGCGGGATTCGAACCCAGTCTGCCAGCACGCAAGCCAGACGCCACGAGTGATGGCACGGAGCTGCAGAACAATGTGAACATCTCGTATATTGAGAGCAGTAACAATGTCAACGCTGGGCGCGGATTCGAACCCAGTCTGCCAGCACGCAGCCAGACGCCACGAGGTTGATGGCACGAGCTGCAAGAACATGGAACATCTCGTATATTGAGAGCAGTAACAATGTCAACGCTGGGCGCGGGATTCGAACCCGGTCTGCCAGCACGCAAGCCAGACGCCACGAGTTGATGGCACGGAGCTGCAAGAACATGTGAACATCTCGTATATGAGTAGCAGTAACAATGTCAACGCTGGGCGCGGGAATTCGAACCCAGTCTGCCAGCACGCAAGCCAGACGCACGAGTTGATGGCACAGGAGCTGCAAGAACATGTGAACATCTCGTTATTGAGAGCAGTAACAATGTCAACGCTGGGCGCGGGATTCGAACCCAGTCTGCCAGCACGCAAGGCCAGACGCCACGAGTTGATGGCACGGAGCTGCAAGAACATGTGAACATCTCGTATATTGAGAGCAGTAACAATGTCAACGCTGGGCGCGGGATTCGAACCCATTCTGCCAGCACGCAAGCCAGACGCCACGAGTTGATGGCACGGAGCTGCAAGAACATGTGAACATCTCGTATATGAGGCAGTAACAATGTCAACGCTGGGCGCGAGGATTCGAACCCAGTCTGCCAGCACGCAAGCCAGACGCCCACGAGTTGATGGCACGGAGCTGCAAGAACATGTGAACATCTCGTATATGAGAAGCAGTAACATGTCAACGCTGGGCGCGGGATTCGAACCCAGTCTGCCAGCACGCAAGCCAGACGCCACGAGTTGATGGCACGGAGCTGCAAGAACATGTGAACATCTCGTGTATTGAGAGCAGTAACAATGTCAACGCTGGGCGCGGGATTCGAACCCAGTCTGCCCAGCACGCAAGCCAGAGCCACGAGTTGATGGCACGGAGCTGCAGGAACATGTGAACATCTCGTATATTGAGAGCAATTTAACAATGTCAACGCTGGGCGCGGGATTCGAACCCAGTCTGCCAGCACGCAAGCCAGACGCCACGAGTTGATGGCACGGAGCTGCAAGAACATGTGAACATCTCGTATATTGAGAGCAGTAACAATGTCAACGCTGGGCGCGGGAGTCGAACCCAGTCTGCCAGCACGCAAGCCAGACGCCACGAGTTGATGGCACGGAGCTGCAAGAACATGTGAACATCTCGTATATTGAGAGCAGTAACATGTCAACGCTGGGCGCGGGATTCGAACCCAGTCTGCCAGCACGCAGCCAGACGCCACGAGTTGATGGCACGGAGCTGCAAGAAAATGTGAACATCTCGTATATTGAGCGCAGTAACAATGTCAACGCTGGGCGCGGGATTCGAACCCAGTTGCCAGCACGCAAGCCAGACGCCACGAGTGATGGCACGGAGCTGCAAGAACATGTGAACATCTCGTGTATTGAGAGCAGTAACAATGTCAACGCTGGGCGCGGGATTCGAACCCAGTCTGCCAGCACGCAAGCCAGACGCCACGAGTTGATGGCACGGAGCTGCAGGAACATGTGAACATCTCGTATATTGAGGGAGCATGTTAACAATGTCAACGCTGGGCGCGGGATTCGAACCCCAGTATGCAGCAGCACGCAAGCCAGACGCCACGAGTTGATGGCACGGAGCTGCAAGAACATGTGAAATCTGTATATTGAGAGCAGTAACAATGCAACGCTGGGCGCGGGATTCGAACCCCAGTCTGCCAGCACGCAAGCCAGACGCCACGAGTTGATGGCACGGAGCTGCAGGACATGTGAACGATCTCGTATATTGAGAGCAGTAACAATGTCAACGCTGGGCGCGGGATTCGAAACCCAGTCTGCCAGCACGCAAGCCAGACGCCACGATGTTGATGGCACGGAGCTGCAAGAACATGTGAACATCTCGTATATTGAGAGCTAGTAACAATGTCAACGCTGGGCGCGGGATTCGAACCCAGTCTGCCAGCACGCAAGCCAGACGCCACGAGTTGATGGCACGGAGCTGCCAAGACCATCGTGAACATCTCGTTATATTGAGAGCAGTAACAATGTCAACGCTGGGCGCGGATTCGAACCCAGTCTGCCAGCACGCAAGCCAGACGGCCACGAGTTGATGGCACGGAGCTGCAAGAACATGTGAACATCTCGTATATTGAGAGCAGTAACAATGTCAACGCTGGGCGCGGGATTCGAACCCAGTCTGCCAGCACGCAAGCCAGACGCCACGAGTTGATGGCACGGAGCTGCAAGAACATGTGAACATCTCGTATATTGAGAGCAGTAACAATGTCAACGCTGGGCGCGGGATTCGAACCCAGTCTGCCAGCACGCAAGCCAGACGCCACGAGTTGATGGCACGGAGCTGCAAGAACATGTGAACATCTCGTATATTGAGAGCAGTAACAATGTCAACGCTGGGCGCGGGATTCGAACCCAGTCTGCCAGCACGCAAGCCAGACGCCACGAGTTGATGGCACGGAGCTGCAAGAACATGTGAACATCTCGTATATTGAGAGCAGTAACAATGTCAACGCTGGGCGCGGGATTCGAACCCAGTCTGCCAGCACGCAAGCCAGACGGCCACGAGTTGATGGCACGGAGCTGCAAGAACATGTGAACATCTCGTATATTGAGAGCAGTAACAATGTCAACGCTGGGCGCGGGATTCGAACCCAGTCTGCCAGCACGCAAGCCAGACGCCACGAGTTGATGGCACGGAGCTGCAAGAACATGTGAACATCTCGTATATTGAGAGCAGTAACAATGTCAACGCTGGGCGCGGGATTCGAACCCAGTCTGCCAGCACGCAAGCCAGACGCCACGAGTTGATGGCACGGAGCTGCAAGAACATGTGAACATCTCGTATATTGAGAGCAGTAACAATGTCAACGCTGGGCGCGGGATTCGAACCCAGTCTGCCAGCACGCAAGCCAGACGCCACGAGTTGATGGCACGGAGCTGCAAGAACATGTGAACATCTCGTATATTGAGAGCAGTAACAATGTCAACGCTGGGCGCGGGATTCGAACCCAGTCTGCCAGCACGCAAGCCAGACGCCACGAGTTGATGGCACGGAGCTGCAAGAACATGTGAACATCTCGTATATTGAGAGCAGTAACAATGTCAACGCTGGGCGCGGGATTCGAAACCCAGTCTGCCAGCACGCAAGCCAGACGCCACGAGTTGATGGCACGGAGCTGCAAGAACATGTGAACATCTCGTATATTGAGAGCAGTAACAATGTCAACGCTGGGCGCGGGATTCGAACCCAGTCTGCCAGCACGCAAGCCAGACGCCACGAGTTGATGGCACGGAGCTGCAAGAACATGTGAACATCTCGTATATTGAGAGCAGTAACAATGTCAACGCTGGGCGCGGGATTCGAACCCAGTCTGCCAGCACGCAAGCCAGACGCCACGAGTTGATGGCACGGAGCTGCAAGAACATGTGAACATCTCGTATATTGAGAGCAGTAACAATGTCAACGCTGGGCGCGGGAGTCGAACCCAGTCTGCCAGCACGCAAGCCAGACGCCACGAGTTGATGGCACGGAGCTGCAAGAACATCGTGAACATCTCGTAGTATTGAGAGCAGTAACAATGTCAACGCTGGGCGCGGGATTCGAACCCAGTCTGCCAGCACGCAAGCCAGGACGCACGAGTTGATGGCACGGAGCTGCAAGAACATGTGAACATCTAGTATATTGAGAGCAGTAACAATGTCAACGCTGGGCGCGGGATTCGAACCCAGTCTGCCAGCACGCAAGCCAGACGCCACGAGTTGATGGCACGGAGCTGCAAGAACATGTGAACATCTCGTATATTGAGAGCAGTAACAATGTCAACGCTGGGCGCGGGATTCGAACCCAGTCTGCCAGCACGCAAGCCAGACGCCACGAGTTTGATGGCACGGAGCTGCAAGAACATGTGAACATCTCGTATATTGAGAGCAGTAACAATGTCAACGCTGGGCGCGGGATTCGAACCCAGTCTGCCAGCACGCAAGCCAGACGCCACGAGTTGATGGCACGGAGCTGCAAGAACATGTGAACATCTCGTATATTGAGAGCAGTAACAATGTCAACGCTGGGCGCGGGATTCGAACCCAGTCTGCCAGCACGCAAGCCAGACGCCACGACTTGATGGCACGGAGCTGCAAGAACATGTGAACATCTCGTATATTGAGAGCAGTAACAATGTCAACGCTGGGCGCGGGATTCGAACCCAGTCTGCCAGCACGCAAGCCAGACGCCACGATGTTGATGGCACTTGAGCTGCAAGAACATGTGAACATCTCGTATATTGAGAGCAGTAACAATGTCAACGCTGGGCGCGGGAGTCGAACCCAGTCTGCCAGCACGCAAGCCAGACGCCACGAGTTGATGGCACGGAGCTGCAAGAACATGTGAACATCTCGTGTATTGAGAGCAGTAACAATGTCAACGCTGGGTGCGGGATTCGAACCCAGTCTGCCAGCACGCAAGCCAGACGCCACGAGTTGATGGCACGGAGCTGCAAGAACATGTGAACATCTCGTATATTGAGAGCAGTAACACTGTCAACGCTGGGCGCGGGATTCGAACCCAGTCTGCCAGCACGCAAGCCAGACGCCACGAGTTGATGGCACGGAGCTGCAAGAACATGTGAACATCTCGTATATTGAGAGCAGTAACAATGTCAACGCTGGGCGCGGGATTCGAACCCAGTCTGCCAGCACGCAAGCCAGACGCCACGAGTTGATGGCACGGAGCTGCAAGACCTGTGAACATCTCGTATATTGAGAGCAGTAACAATGTCAACGCTGGGCGCGGGATTCGAACCCAGTCTGCCAGCACGCAAGCCAGACGCCACGAGTTGATGGCACGGAGCTGCAAGAACATGTGAACATCTCGTATATTGAGAGCAGTAACAATGTCAACGCTGGCGCGGGATTCGAACCCAGTCTGCCAGCACGCAAGCCAGACGCCACGAGTTGATGGCACGGAGCTGCAAGAACATGTGAACATCTCGTATATTGAGAGCAGTAACCAATGTCAACGCTGGGCGCGGGATTCGAACCCAGTCTGCCAGCACGCAAGCCAGACGCCACGAGTTGATGGCACGGAGCTGCAAGAACATGTGAACATCTCGTATATTGAGAGCAGTAACAATGTCAACGCTGGGCGCGGGATTCGAACCCAGTCTGCCAGCACGCAAGCCAGACGCACGAGTTGATGGCACGGAGCTGCAAGAACATGTGAACATCTCGTATATTGAGAGCAGTAACAATGTCAACGCTGGGCGCGGGATTCGAACCCAGTCTGCCAGCACGCAAGCCAGACGCCACGAGTTGATGGCACGGCAGCTCAAGAACATGTGAACATCTCGTATATTGAGAGCAGTAACAATGTCAACGCTGGGCGCGGGATTCGAACCCAGTCTGCCAGCACGCAAGCCAGACGCCACGAGTTGATGGCACGAGCTGCAAGAACATGTGAACATCTCGTGTATTGAGAGCCGTAACAATGTCAACGCTGGGGCGCGGGATTCGAACCCAGTCTGCACACGCAAGCCCAGGACGCACGACGAGTGATGGCACGGAGCTGCAAGGAACATGTGAACATCTCGTACTATGAGAGCAGTAACAATGTCAACGCTGGGCGCGGGATTCGAACCCAGTCTGCCAGCACGCAAGCCAGACGCCACGAGTTGATGGCACGGAGCTGCAGGAACATGTGAACATCTCGTATATTGAGAGCAGTAACAATGTCAACGCTGGGCGCGGGATTCGACCCAGTCTGCCAGCACGCAAGCCAGACGCCACGAGTTGATGGCACGGAGCTGCAAGAACATGTGAACATCTCGTATATTGAGAGCAGTAACAATGTCAACGCTGGGCGCGGGATTCGAACCCCAGTCTGCCAGCACGCAAGCAGACCGCACGAGTTGATGGCACGGAGCTGCAAGAACATGTGAACATCCGTATATGAGAGCAGTAACAAATGTCAACGCTGGGCGCGGGACTTCGAACCCAGTCTGCCAGCACGCAAGCCAGACGCCACGAGTTGATGGCACGGAGCTGCAAGAACATGTGAACATCTCGTATATTGAGAGCAGTAACAATGTCAACGCTGGGCGCGGGATTCGAACCCAGTCTGCCAGCACGCAAGCCAGACGCCACGAGTTGATGGCACGGAGCTGCAGGAACATGTGAACGATCTCGTATATTGAGAGCAGTAACAAAAGAGTCCAAGGGATTCGATTCAGCGGAATATCAGTATTGTGGTGATAACTTTTGAACGTCATGAGATATCAGAATCCTGAAAACGAGGGAACAAAGATGAACCTTCGAGACGGTGTGAATGATGACTATTTATCTCGAATCACCTGATTGTCGGGCGTGTACCCCGGACAATCGGGCGATCTGAGGTGAACAAGTATTACTTAGATCTTAGATCTTATTACTTAGCATCGGAACTATCTGTGTGTCCTCGTTTGCAGAATGTCAATATCCTTCACCGTTCGCAGGCCATCACCAAACTACTGCTTTTCCGCTGCCTGGAGTCCACTCACCTGGTGCCTGATCAACTCCAGACCTGGAGTCCACTCACCTGGTGCATGATCCAAGCCGACTGGAGGTCCACTCACCTGGTGCTGCCGCGAAAGATCCACTGCAAGACCGCGAGCGAGAGCTCTAAGCCGTGCGGGTCCTACACGGCCCCCGCGGTGGATGATAAAGTGGCCGTTGCCTCGCAGCCCGTGGTAGACGAACGCACGGCCACGGCGATGTTGTGCTGGAGCCCGCAGTAGGTCAAGCCCCGACGGCATCCGGAGGGAAGGTCAGCGCGAGCACCAACAGACCGGACGCACGAACCCCAGGTGGTTCGGCGCAGCGGCGTTGTCTCGCCACAGGGAGGGCATAGCACCGTGTGGAGGCACTTGGAGGCGGTTTTAGACCAGTTACCATGGCACGTGTGGCGTGACTTGAGGGCAGTTACCATGGCCACCGTGTGGACGTGACTTGAGGGCAAGTTACCATGGCACCGTGTGACGTGACATTGGCAGGCAGTTACCTGGCACCTGTGGCGTGACTTGGAGGGCAGTACCAGGGCACCGTGTGGCGTGAATTGGAGGGCAGACCAGTTACCTATGGCACGTGGGCGTGACTGGAGCGGGCCAGTACCATGGCCACCGTGTGGCGGGATTGGAGGGCAGACCAGTTACAATAGCAACCGTGTGGCGTGACTTGGAGGGCCGTTACCATGGCACCGTGTGGGTGAGGTGAAGGGCCAGACCAGGTTACCATGGCAACCGTGTGCGTGACTTGGAGGCAGACAGTACCAAGCACCGTGTGACGTGACTTAAAGAGGCAGTTAACATGGACAGTGTGGCGTGACTTGGAGGGGGCAGACAGTTACCCATGGCACGTGTGGACCGTGAATTGTGAGGCAGTTACCATGCACGTGGGGGTGACTTGGAAGGGCAGACCAGTTACCAGATTAGACCGTGTGGCGTGACTGGGAGGCAGTACCATGGAACCGTGTGGCGTGACTTGAAGGGCAGACCAGTTACCATGGCCACCAGTGTGCGTGACTTGGAGGCAGTTACCAAGCACCGTGTGACGTGACTTAAAGGGCAGTTACCATCTGCACGTGTGTGCGTGACTTGGAGGGCAGTTACTATGGCACCGTGTGGCGTGACTTGGAGGCAGTTACATGGCACCGTGTTGGAGTGACTTGGAGGGCAGTCCATGGCACCGTGTGGCGTGACTGGAGGGCAGTCACCATGGGCACACCGTGTGGGCGTGACTTGGGGGCAGACCAGTTACATCGCACAGGTGGCGAGTGATTGGAGGGCAGTTACCATGGCACCGGTGGCTGTGACTTGGAGGACAGTTAACATGCACCGTGTGGCGTGACTTTTGAGGCAGACAGTTACCATGGCACCGTGTGGCGGACTTGGAGGGCGGGACCGTTACCATGGCACCTGTGGGCGTGACTGGGAGGGCAGGACCAGTTAACATTGCACCCGTGTGGCAGTGATGGAGGGGCAGTACCATGGCACCGTGTGGCGTGACTTGGAGGGCAGTTACCAAGGCACCGTGTGGCGTGACTTTGAGGAGCAGAGTAGCGCTTCAGGGCCCAGCAACCCCTTATGAGGAGTACAAGGCGGCTCTTGTGGAACGTTTCCGGGAGAAGCAGCCGGATCAATTCCACTATGTCAATCTCCAGACGGCCCGGCAGGCCAAAGGTGAGTCCGTTGAAGCTTTTGCTGATAGGTGTGGTCAACTGTGCCAGAAGACCATCAGGAGGGTGGATAATCCGGAGGTGCAGAGAGTCATCGAGGAGGAAGCGGAGAGACGTTTGCTCGCTTCTTTCGTGGCAGGACTGGCTGGTAAAGTCAGGCATGCATGCCTTCGACCATGACCCAGGCCATTCAGGTGGGGGTAACCGTGAGTCGAGAGATCAGGCGGGGACACGTGTTCGCTGCGGGAGGTTTTCAGGCAGTGTGGTCATTGTGGTATAAGAAACCACGAGTCTTCACCGTGTTTCAGAAAAGGTAAGAATAGCCCAGGCCCAAAAAGAGGGTCTGGTGATCGGAACATTCCACAGGTGGAGTGCTTCAAGTGTCATCGACGTGGGCATTACGCTAATGACTGCCCGGCTAGGGGCTCTACATCCTCAAATAGGAGGTTCCCAAACGACAACGGTTCGACGAACGCCCGAGCGTCGAACTAAAATCGGCGAGAGGAGGGCACATGATCCCGAGTATGCAGGCTGATCTTCTGAGTTCTATTCGGGTGGAGGTTAATATTTTTGGTGCTAGGCGGAGGCTGCTTCTGGACACAGGGGCGACTATTTCATTGCTTCGTCCGGATGTTTGCCCAGCAGCACTCGATGAGGCCTCAGTGGATGCCAACGGGACCACTGGTGATGCGATACATATTTCCGGCAGTATCGTCACCAATTTTGAAATTGATAATATCGAGTTTACTTACAAGTTTTATGAGGGAATATCGAGTTATCTTGTGATGGGGTCCTAGGTTTAGATTTCCTTAGATCCAGCCGGGTGATAGTTGACTTACAGCGCAACCAACTCCCATTCGCTGAGTACGCAGCAAACCGTGGGGCACCTGATGGATACCAATAAGCAGACAACGGCACAACAGGAGAGGAGGCTGATCACTTCGTCTTCCGTCACAACCGGTCAGCAGTGTTCATCAGAGGAGACTCCGGCCGGCAGGGTGCAGTGGTGGAGAGACGGCGTGGAGAAAGTCGAGAAGCGGACGCCTGGGATGTGGTCACTACGAGGTCGTGCTACCAGGTCGTCTTCGTTGAAACCATCCAGGTTTGGTTACACCCGTGCTTGTGGAACCAGTTGAGGTTCTGCGGCACGGAGTGTTCGTCGCCAGAGTGGTGACGAATGTATTTCAGTCAAATCACGTCACTATTCAAGTAGTGAATGCGAGTGATAAAGACGTGACACTGGCAAAAAGTGTCATGATAGGTTAAGCGGAAGCTTTACCAGTTGCCGGGACCAATAAGGTCAACACGGTAAGAAGTGAGGCTAAGTCCTCCGGTATTCGCGCAAGAAGCGACGAATTTTCTGACCTAATTAGTCAGAAGCTAGGTCACCTCAGTAAGGAGGACGACAGGGACTAGCTCAAACTTGTTCTTGAGCAGTTCAAGTGTTTACCTTAGGAATCTGTAGTAAGATTAGGCATAACATTAACACAGGGGATGCTAGGCCGATTCGAAAATCTCCATATAGAATTGCGCATGCCCTAAGGGAAGTAGTTAACGACCATATTGCGGATATGCTCAAGCAGGGTATCATATCTGCATCAGATTCACCCTGGTCAGCCCCCATGGTAATAGTACCGGTACCTAAAAAAATTGGAGCTGACGGAGTGAAGAAATTCTGTTTTTGTACAGATTTTAGGGGGTTGAATGCAGTTAGTAAACCTGATGCACACCCTTCACCCAATATAGTTGATACGTTAGATAATCTAGGTAAATGTAAATATTTTTCAACTTTAGACCTTGCCAGTGGTTATCACCAGGTAGAGATAGAGGATTGGGATAAGGAAAAGACAGGGTTTGTCTGATTGTTTGAATACGACCCCAGCATACTCACAGCTATCAGAGGATACCCTGTACCTAGGAGCATAACTGACGTACGCAGTTTTGTAGGACTATCAGGTTGTTATAGAAGGTTTATTCCTGGCTTTGCGGATATAGCTAAGCCGCTGACTCATCTCACACGTGAGGATGAGAAATTCACATGGGGTAGTGAGCAACAAAATGCTTTTGACACTCTAAGAAGTGCTCTTTGCAGTAAATCTATTTTGCATTACCCGGACTTCACATTGCCTTTTGTTCTAGGAACGGATGCTAGCGGCACGGCCGTGGGCGCTGTGTTATCGCAAGTCGTCAACGGGCAGGAACGACCGGTGGCGTACGCATCGCGTCAGCTGAATAAGGCTGAGCGAAACTACAGCACGACGGAGCGGGAACTGCTCGGTGTCGTTTGGGCAACTAAGTACTTCCGTTGCTACTTGTACGGAAGGAGGTTCCAGGTGGTTGTCGATCATGCACCACTGAAGTGGATCGTTAGCCTCAAGGAGCCCAAGACGTCTCGACTCACCCGCTGGGCACTGCGAGTTCGACTATGAGATCGTTTACAAGCCCGGGAAGAAGCATTCTAATGCAGACGCGCTGTCAAGGAACGTGTAACAGCACTACCAAGGTCGCAGGAAGAGGTGGTGTCGCCTAACGCTCAAAAGGACAGAGCTTCTTGATCCGCGTGACAGGAGACGTTGGAGACTCCATCGGACGGAAAGAGGGATGAAAAGGTTTTCCGGATCGACGATGACGGGCTTTTTGTACTCGTCGAGAAAAGGTTTTGTGGAGAATTGTTATTCCTGTCAGCTGGTGAAGAAGAGTTATCCGGAACCATCACAACGCGTAGTGCAGCGGCCATCAGGGCCAGAAGAGGACGCTTGTCGCTGATTGCTGACCGGTGCTATTGGAAGGCATGAGAGAGAGGTGGCGAATTGTGACGACCCTTGGAAGGACGGAAGTCGGGTCGCCAAGAACCTCGCCACTTGGACAGCATTGAAGAGACAACGGAGCGTTGAGTTGGTTGTTCGAGGATGTGGTCGGATCTCTTACCATGACGGGCGTGGAAACAATTATCTGCTCAATTTCATGATGACTGCACGAGGTTATGCGAGGACATACCTATACCAGATCAGACAGCAGAGGCGATTTAGCGAAGGAATTCGTATAGGAAGATGTTGTGCGGCATGGAATCCGAGCGTCTCCTAACTGACCAGGGAGATTTGATTTCTCGCTTGATGAAGGAGACTTGTAAGCGTTAGGGAGACGGAAGCTGCAGACCACACCTTACCACGCGATGGCCAACGGACTTTGCGAGCGGCTGCATCAATCCCTGATGAGCATGGTGTCCCGTATATCGACAAGTCGCAGTGGGACTTGTTCGTTCCCTTTGCCACGATGGCATACCGCAGCACGCGTAACGATGTTACAGGATTTTCTCCGTATTTACTTCACGGACGGGAGATGTACTTCCGTTTGAAAGCGACCTGGAGCCCAGACTTCAGGACCAAGAGAGCGGGTTCCAGCAAAGCCTAGTGGAGAGGCTCAACGAGGCCTTTCAACTGGCTCGGGAAACCAACGCAACTCGTAAGAAGAAGCAGATAGCGTACTACGACCGGTCCACCCAGAAGCGACCTGGATCGTACGTATACCTGCACAATCCGGCTCTCGGGAGCAAGGTAGCTGACAGAAAAAGCTGGCAAGACCATGGGGAGGACCTTACATGATTCTGCAGGGGCTGGGGGATGTGAACTACAAGCTGCAGGCATACCAGTGTCCACGCCAACCGGCTCAAGTTATGCAAGGACCCTCCGCAGCAGAAGAGGAGGCGGGGCCGGCCTAAGAGGAAGTCACCCTCTCTAGATGCACCTCATGACAAGAGTATTCGTGTTCGGGAGGAAAGGAAGTGGATGCTCCGGACCTAGGATGGTGGAGGACGGCACCACAGCAGGGAGTACTGGATGCCGGATCCCTCAAACGCAAGCTGACGCGGGAGGCAGTGCCACCCAGGCGCCAACATCTTGCCAGAGCCTTCTGGACAGCGAGGTTTTCGTTGAGCAGCCTCTAGAGGTCCAGGATGCACATCCGGAAGTGTTGCCGGGAGAGGTCACCGCTGGAGACCCAGTCACCCCAGCTCAACCAACTCGATCTCCCTACAGGCTCCGGCCACGCCCGAATAGTGTTACTTCAACACTTCAGATAGGGAATTATCAGTCACTCCATTATTTATTGCAAATGTTAATTCTTTCAACATAGGTTTCTTTCTATGTCACGTGATTTTCATATTTCAATTCGCTAGTTCGTAGGCTAGACTGATTTGCATTTGAATGCCGGCTTTACTTAATGTGGAATACCAATATTCTTTTTCTCGTTTTTTTGGCCTTAGATCGATCCAATCAATTCCCAAACATTAAACTTCGTTCGGATACTTTGGGCTGAACCCGGGAAAGGCCCCGTTTAAAGAACCCAAACGGGCTTCACCACTTCCTACCGGCCAAGTTTTAAAGAAACAATTCTCTACGGACAAAAATTCTACGGAAACCCCCAGTATTCCCACGACTCTTTTCGAACCAAAAAACAGGACCCCAGAAATCTTCACCAGCAAAATTTCAACAAAAACAGGGGGGAAACAAAAAAAATTTTAAGAACCTTTCTGGACCGGGAGGTTTTTTTTTTTTTTTTTTTTTTTTAAAATTTTTTTTTTTTCTAATGGTTGTTTTTTTTTTTTTATGTTTTTCTTTTTTTTTTATTTTTTGGTGAAAACAACACACAAGTCTTTTGCACCCAACATTTGGACAAAAAACCACAACCCCTTGGAGAGCCATTTGACGCGGAAAAACAAGAACCCGGGGGCCACAGGGGCGGAGGAACGACCCCAAAAAAGGAAAACCGAGGGGCGGAGGGGGCGGGGCCCCTTTTTCCTTGCCTAAAAACACACATTTTAAAACAAAAAAAACACCTTTTTTTCACCCACCCCCAAAGGCCACCACGGCCCGGCCAAAAAAAGGGGGCAAAAAAAAGCGGAAAGACCCGATACCGCCAGCCCAAAACGACCGGGGGGACGCCCCCGGACCAGGAAAACCCAAATTTCGGAAAGGAATTCGACCCCTTTTAAACCGTCGACCCCCTTACTGTTTCCCTGCGCTTGGCCCCCCGTGGCGCCCGGCCCATTTTGGCACGAAACACATTGCACAAACACTTTCCTGAACAAAAAACCACATCTTTGCCGAAACACATCCTGCCCCGAAACCCTTGAAGAAAAAAGTATTGAAGAAAAATTTTTGGAAGAAAAATTTTGAAAAATATTTGCACAAAAAATTTTTAAAGAAAAAGTATTGAAGAAAAATTTTGCCAAAAAAATTTGGGAAGAAAAAAATTGTTGAGAAAAAAGTTTTGAAAGTTTGGAAGAAAAAATTTGGAAGAAAAAATTTGAAGAAAACACTTTGGCATAAAATTTTGGTTTTAAAAAAATTTTTTTTTTTGAAACCAAAATTCCGGGAAAAAACCAATTATTGAAAAATTTTTGAAAAAAAAACCAATTTTGAGGGCCCAATTTGGTTTTTGAAAAAACAATCCGGGACAAAAAACCCCTTTCCGGTCACGAAACACACATCCGGACGAAAACACTTTCCTGGCAACCCACCGGGGCCAAAACCAACCGGAAACCACTTTCCCCGGTCCCAAACCCCAAACACCCGGCCCGAAACAACATTACGGGGACAAAAAAACAATTACCAAGAAACACACATTCCTTACACGAAACCATTTTGACGGAAACAATTCCGGGACACGAAAACCCCCAAACCCTGACCGAACACTTTCCCTGGAAAAAAAAACCATTCTCACCACAAAACACTTCCGGGGACACAAACAAAATTTCCCTGGACACGAAACACACATTCTCAGACACGAAACACATTTCTAGACACAGAACACTCATTCCTGGACAAGAAACACACATTACATAAACATTACATTACATAAACACAAATACGTACAATATAGTGACGCACATTGCGAATACGCTAGGTGCGAACATAGTCCCCGACGACATCGAGTACTGTCACAGGCTGCGGGCTAATAAGGCAGCATCGAACCGCCCTCCTACACTGATCGCTAAGTTCTACTCCCGAAGAGTAAAAGAAGACATCCTCGCTTGTAAGAAACAAAAGCAAACGTTAATCGCAAGTGAAGTTGGGTTTGTCAACAATAACGATAAAATATTCATTAACGAACATTTGACGACAATCAATAAAAATCTGTTTTGGTTGGCACGGAACACTCGACAACTTGGATACAAATTTGTCTGGACTCGGGGTGGTAAGGTTTTCTTAAGGAAGAGCGAAAACACCCCTGTCATTCTAATAGCCAGACCATCGGACATACCAACGACATTATAAGAATAACGTTTCTATATAGTCATTCTATTTTCACCTCTAACAGCTGATTGTATTTTTGTTCGTCTCATCTATCTGCTTTATTTTCATGGTCGATTCTGATGACGAGTTCGATATTGCCCTTGAACGTAACATAGTTGATGAACATGTTTGTTACTCTCAACAGATAAACTCGCTGTACGTAAATAATCTACATTTCAAAATATTGCACCTAAATATTAGGAGCGTGCGAAAGAACTTCGATGAGTTTTGTGTCTATCTTCAACAATTAACTTTTTCTCTTGACATAATAGTATTAACTGAAACTCACTTGCTATCTGACGACCCTCATGATATTCCTGGTTATACAACTTATTTTTTTCAATTCAAAATATACCCTATTCGACGGAATTGCAATTTTTATCAACAATGGTCGCATTAAAAATGCCAAGATTTCTGAAGAAACTGTAGTAATAAATGCGAATGCGGCACGCATACATTTTTCCCTTTATGATGAAACATATTCAATTGTAGTAATTTACAGGTCTCCCTCCACCAATAGAACCAATAGAACCAATAGAACCAAGAACCAAGTACCTTGTTAACAACTCTTCCTTCAACTACGCATAACATTTTAATCGGTGATATAAATATAAATATTCTTGATAATAATCCCGATCATAGAACACAAAATGAGTACTTGAATATTTTATATTCACAAGGTTTTGTATCTTGTATTAATTCCCCTACTAGAGAAACCTCTAATACGTCCTCGTGCATCGATCATATTTTTCTCAAATCAATTAAAAATTATAGAATTATTCCTGTAGTCCTCAAGACAACCGTAACTGATCATTATGCTACACTTTTAGGGTGGGCAGCTCAAAGTTATCCGATTTCAACTTCGATTATTAAATCTCGAACTAAATGTTTTTGTCTTGATGTAGATAAATTGAACCTATCATTGAAAGGCGAGTCTTGGTATCAAACTATGAGCCACACTGATGTCAACAATGCTTTCGATTCTTTTATGATACAATTCAAAAGTCATATCAATGATTCCTCGGTTAGCAGAACAAAATCGATTTCGGCTAAATTTAGAAGAATAAAACCATGGATCACTTCCGGTCTAATAGTGTCTATAAGAAAGAGAGATAATTTGCATCTAAAGATAATCAAATGCAAAAAACGCCCTCATTATGATCGGAATCATCTTAATGATATGAAGGATAAATACAAATTATATAGAAATTTTCTAACTCGTCTATTAATAGAACTAAATGTCTTTACTATAAAATAAATTAATCTCTCTTCAAATTGTCCGAATAAACTCTGGTCTACAATAAATGAAATTTCTGGTAGAAAAGTGAATAATAATTGTAATCAGTTGAATGAAATAATAGTTGACGGCAATGCGTATAGTCCCGAGAATGAACCTCAGATAGTTGCTGATGAATTTGTAAAATACTTTACGAATGTTGGAGCTATTTTAGCTCAAAATATTTCAGAAAAACAAATACCTAAACTTCAAGGCAATGATCCTATGTTTAGATTCAATAGAAATAATAACTACAATACTAACTCTAACATGTTCTTAAATCCAGTCTCGGAGTCTGAAGTTAGAGATCTTATAACTCAATTAAAGGACAATTCAGCGAGTGGATTTGATGATATTAAAACAAATACGATTAAGGCAGCCAAAGAGTATTTACTGAAACCGCTCGTTCATATATTTAATCTCTGTTTTGAGACTGGCATTTACCCTCAAGCACTCAAAACTGCCATTATTATTCCAATTCATAAAAACAACGAAAGAAATATATTAAGTAATTATAGACCTATTTCTTTGTTATCACATATATCAAAATTGTTAGAGAAATGTATAAAAATTAGATTAATGAATTATTTGGATAAAAACAATATACTATCAAAAAATCAATATGGATTCCGACCCAAGCTTGGAACGAATGACGCTTTACTCAAACTCACGAGTGAATTATACAATTCCTTGGATCGGGGGGATAAAACCGTGGGTGTCTTTCTAGACTTAGCTAAGGCGTTTGATACTGTTGATCATCATATTCTATTAGCCAAATTAGAAAGTTCAGGTATTCGTGGCCTACCTCATAAATTATTTAAAAATTATCTTGATAATAGAAATCAGACAGTCAAAATAAATTCAACCTTCAGTATTAAAACCAATATCAAATATGGAGTGCCACAAGGGACTGTACTCGGTCCAATTTTGTTTCTTATTTATATTAATGATTTATGTGACTTGAAAATAGATGGTCAAATTATAACCTACGCCGATGACACTGTACTGTTGTTCAGTGACTCGTGCTGGTCCGAAGTGTTCAGAAAAGCTAACAGTTCTCTGAAACTAATTTACCAGTGGCTCAACTATAACGTACTAACTTTGAATGAATCTAAGACAATATATTTAACTTTCACAATCAACACTAAAACTTTGCCAGATGTAAGATTGAAATTGAAATTGCATTCTTCCCAATGTACTTCAGACATAAATTGTAACTGTTATTCACTAAAATCGAGCAATTGCATCAAATATTTAGGAATACTAATCGATAATCATCTGAGATGGAACTTGCATGTTGCCTCCTCTGTAAAGAAAGCTCGTAGCTTAATGTATGTATTTTACAGGTTGAAACGTATAGTGAATAGGAGCATGCTATTATCAATCTATAAAGCTTTAGCTGAGTCCTTTTTACTTCATGGAATAATCGGTTGGGGAGGATTAAATAAAACTAACATTAAACCTATGCTCATAATTCAGAAAATCCTCTTAAAAGTTATAATAAATAAACCTTTACAATTTTCATCTGAATCAACTTTCCAAATTTCGAATACCCTCGATTTGAAACAACTATATTTCAAGACGCTGTTCATTCATATTTTCAAAAACTTTCACTTATATCAAAAGGAAGCCCCACTTCGTTCGTATCTTACTAGAACTGCATCTAACTATACCGCTCATGATTTGATCATACCTAGAAAGAAAAAAATAATTGGACAACAGCATGCGGATTATCTAGGTCCTTACTTCTTCAATAAAATACCTATTGACATTAGAACAACTGAAAGGACAATTTTATTCAAAAAGGGCATCAGTGAATGGCTACAGAGTATGGGTCGACTTTTTGTTCTTCTTTAAATTAACATATTCATCATCTATCATATATATATGTGTTCTATAAATATATATATATATATATATATATATATATGTTATATATATATATGTGTTCTTTTTGCATCATAATCATAATTTAATCGTAATATGTTCACTCTGTTCAATTTCAATTGTCACTAAACCACATTCATATGAGTGTCTTCTGTTTCAACTGTTAATTAAACATAACTATGATATTTTATTTTGGTCAGCCCGCACACAAGAATTTTTCTTATGCGGGCTTCTACATTACATTGTTATTTCTCAATGAACATCCCTACTTCTTTTTCAAACAGAACCTTCCATCTTGTTTTTCTTCTTTATGTATCTTTATTTATTGTACATTGTTACTAATCATTACGTTCTATGGAAAACTCTCTAAATGGATATGTAATGTGGAATAAAATGAGAATTAAATGAAAAGAAAAATGATAGTATTCATTGTAAGCCTGCCCTATGTAGGCCTAGGCCTACATTTTAATTCATTGGCTAAACATTTCTGTGAATTGACGAATTAATAGGCTAGAAGAAGTTAATGGTTTGTATGCCTGGGCTAATTATACCTGTAGGCAACCTAACCTTAACGAGTTAATATTACAAATGACAATGATACAGAACAACATTACATAGGCCCTACCAATTTCAGTGTAATTACATGGCAAAATACCATACGCCTAATATTATGGCCCATTATGGTTTCATAATAAGAGGAAGCAGAAAGAAGGAGAAGCAGACGATGGAAGGAAGACGGAATGGCTCACCGGCTTCGAGATCGCAAGCAGCCCTAGAAACGACAGTGGAGCTACCTCCACCCCCAAACCCGACTACGTTGGATTGGGAGATTAGACTGATTTGATGGTTTCAGACTTCAATTATAGAGGCCCAAAATGAATATTACCTTTGCCTATGGCCTACCTCAGCGTAGTATTTCACTCCATCTTCATTCTTGAAGACTTTGAAGTAAGGTAACAAAATACGGTTAATGTGTTGATGATCTATGTTGATAATGAATTTTGTTCACTGTGCAACTCAAGAGGGCAGTGTCATTATTTCAAGTAGGCTCTATTCTGTTTGTCCAAAGAAAAAGATTCAATTTTGAAAAGATATGTCAGCTGATACACATCCGTTGTTTATGCTCGTTACCATCGTTACGAGAGAACCAAAATTGGGCGGAGCCCATTTTTTTCGGTTTTTATTGAACTATAAAATATTTAGGCTATGTGGACAAAAGATATTATCGCAACGCGGTAGACTATAACCAATTACAATTTTGAAGCGGTCAAATTTCTAATTTACTTGGAAAATTAGCGATTCTATAGAGCCCCCAACTAAAACTCCACGCCAACACTGGAGGTGGGTGTGGCCTAACCTGTTTTTCTGAAGTATTCTTTGATTATTTAATTAGAAAATATACAAGCTGTGTGGACAAATTTTATAACTACCTAGTCGAAGATTGTAAAAATTTGCATAATCCAAGCGCAATAATTCTCAATTTACGTAGAAATTTAGCGATACTAGGCGACAAATACGTGTTTTCGGTCCCTTTCTGGCCAAACATATAAGTGTGTTTCCACAGTGTGGTGAACACGCTAAAAATGGTGTGTTACACAGTCCCCCCCCCCCCCCCCCTTGTAACACCTTGGCAGAAATCTAGACCCCTCCCTAAGCTGTGACGTAATTTATGGACGTCCTCATAGTAAAAATCGAGCGAAAGTTAATGTGATATATTAATATACACCTAATACTCTAGCTTTTATATCAGAAGTCTAAAAGCCCATCCAGAATGCGATGCTAACTTGAACCTCTAGCGTAAGAGTTAACGTACAATGGTTGGCTAAGTGCACGTCGCCAACTCATTATTGTAAGCCGATCACTTGTGAGCTACCAAGGTCAAGTTAACGTGAAGCTGGACTTCCATGCCGCGCGTCATGGCGGCTCAAGGTCGCGAGACGGCAGACATTCTCCTTCACTGACCAATCAGGGACAAGTGCGAATCGCGTCACGAAAGTAGATATTTGCTCAACATTTGAACGATATGAGCTCGCGATATTGGCGGAAGTACACAGTTTCGGATACTGCATCTGGCGATTTATCGATAATCGACTTCGATTAGACGTTGACAGATGCACAAAATAATTGCAGCCAATAGTAGTTCAAGGTTTTGTCGCTAGATGTCTATACTCTTGAATCGCCAAGCGACTTTCAGAATGTTCGCCACTCGTGCTTCGTGCGACACGCGCGGACCAATCAGAGAGCGAGCACGTGCTAGGCGCCGAGAGACGGGCTCAGACCTAGCTGGTCGACAGCTGTTCCTGCACGAGGTCTTATAGCAGTCGTCGGCACTGTGGTTTAGGTCATTGGTTGAAGCGTTTCTCGTGATGAACCGTAGTTTGAAGGCTCATCACAGCGCTCAACGGATTCGTGCGCTGAGCACGATGCGCGTAGCACAAGGCACGAGAGTAAACGAGCCATTCGGAGCAACCGATCAGAGAGCCGACCACGAAGAAGGGCGCGGGACAACAGAATAGTCATTGGCCGCCATTTTGTTAGTTCTATATTGGTTAGTTTTCCGCGTATACAGTTACTTGCTGGTCTATCGTGGGAAGAGACTTCAAAGAGTACGATAGCTACTTGAGTTAACGACTACTTATACGTATAAGTGCAAGTTGGCGTCGCATTGTGAACGGGCATAAATGCATAGGAATGAATACCAGTATCATGGGAAATCTAATACGGATCACATGAATATTGAACAGGAACATTATCAGGAACAGAGGGTATAATACACGGGGAAGAAAACACACATCCGAGTATTCCAGTACTATTCGCAGTGAAATTGAATGTGTTTATTCTTATTTTGAAATGTTTGTTACATTTGTTCCCTCACATCTCAGAATATTGGACCATTGTTGAGGTATGTCGTGATGAAGTCTGGGAAATCTCTCTTCGTGACGATCTCCATGAACAGTTGTTGCGCGCGCAGCAGCTTGGCACGGTCCAGCTCGCCGTGTTGCCGGACGAAGTCTTGCGAGAGCTGGAAGACCAATCGCTTCGTGACCGTCGACCCGTGATCTTCCATCGACACCTGCAAGCAGCGCATGCGCATTACAGACCTTGAGACCCCGAGTCCCTAGACTGAACATAATCCAGCGCCCTAGACTAAACATAATCCAGCGCCCCTAGACTAAACATAATCTAGCGCCCCTAGACTGAACATAATCTAGCGCCCCTAGACTGAACATAATCTAGCGCCCCTAGACTAAACATAATCTAGCGTCCCTAGACTAGTACAGCGTTGGGATTCTGTATCTTGATCGACAACTCGGTCGATGACGATGTGTATCGACAACGTGAACGATCGGTATCTCAGACGTCGACAAGTAGCGATTACGTAACTCAACACGATCTCGATCGTTCGCGTTGTCGACTCGATTTGCGTCGAGAGCCAGAGTTGGGATTTTCTAACTGTTTTATATGACCCATCAATGACGTCATATATGCCATGAGTTCTTGGCCAACAGGAGGACGAGATTTTGACGTTTGTGGTAAAAATTTACTTCGATTTGCGTACGTAGTGAGCACAGTCATTAACATGACCTACAAATTCAATGGCACAGTAAAAGTAATATGACCCAGTGTTCTCTGTCCCTATCATTTGAGTAATATGCATGAGGCTGACTACGATTTGCTGTTTCGGTATACTTAGGCTTAACACATTGCTAACGTCTAGTCGGAAAAGCTTATTCTTATTCGTCCATGCACTGAGTTGATGTTACGAACGGAGGCCTAGCCTCAATTTCAGCTATCAAAACATACAGATTAGCAATGATGATCCGACGATTCACTCAACTTGGGAGTTGAAATAAGTTTACTGAACCATCATGTATCCATTCACAACGACTATCCCGTATAACGTAGCTGTTGGTGGGGTCGTTAAGCAGCATACAACGACTAGGCCTATGGTTACACAGGCAGTGAACCAATTATTCAATATTTTATGGTTATTGTACTAGCCACACTTTGACGTCCGTCACATCATGCATGCCTATACTACTAGCTATCTCGAGACATTCATCTGAGGTTATGGTATCATTATACCGGTAGATGTTATTACATGGGACAAGGGCTCACATTTGCCAGCACAATAAGTAAGCAATGCACATCCAGTGTTTTATCATTTTCTTTCTCTAAGTAAAGCTGAATAGGCCCTACGATTCGCTGTCATGGCAAGCTTGATACATATGTTGAGGCGTTGACTTCATAAATATACTACGTAAGATCCATTAGAACTGCAGGCTTATTCTTATTTATAATTGTCAAATACGGGATAGACATGGGTAGGCCTAGGGCATAGACTCGTGAAATCTTTGGACTGCGTTGATGTTGCTAGCATAGGCCCAGCCACAATAGCTGTCGAAACATACACACGAAACAAGAGACTTGAAATTGGTTTACCAAACTATCAAACATCAATTTAGAAGGACTAGGCCTATACTATACAGCACTTGTCCGTCACATCATACTATACGCGCATCACGAGGCAGCCGGGAAATATATTGAAAAAGCCCTGTGCGTTTCCGGAATATCATAAGGGATTTGAGGATTTATGTAATTGCGAGGATTACACCCAACCAGCTTAATTCAACAGTTACGTTTTGCGTTCAGTTCTCTAAAACGACCAAGAATTTCATTAAAATATCCGCCATTTTATGTGTTTTTGACATCGACTACTAGATAACGACTGGGTATTGTCGATTGATTGAGATCGATGTTGCTCGTAACGATACGGATCGGTAACCAGGTGATTTGACGATGGAAACTTGTCGATCCCATTCGACATCAAGATACAGAATGTCAACGCTGGGCGCGGGAGTCGAACCCAGTCTGCCAGCACGCAAGCCAGACGCCACGAGTTGATGGCACGGAGCTGCAAAGAACAGTAACACTCGTTATTGAACAGTAACAGTCAACCTGGGCGGGGGTTTCAAACCCGCGCCAGCCGAAACCCAAACGCCCAGTTGATGGCACGACTGCAAAAACATTAAATCTCTATTTGAGAGCAGTAAAAAGTCAACCGGGGCGGGGGTTTCGAACCCCTCCCAGCACGCAAGCCAGACGCCACATTGATGCACGGAGCGCAAGAAAGTGAACATCTGTATATTGAAGCAAAAGTCAACGGGCCGGGAGTCGAACCCGTCTGCCAGCCGAAAGCCGACCCACATTGATGGAGGGCTGCAAGAACTGTAACTTTTAAATTAAAGCATAACATGTAAACGCGGCGCGGGTTTCGAACCCAGTCTGCCACAGACCCAACGCCCATTGATGCAGGGAATGCAGAACATGTGAACACTCGTGTATTAGGCAGAAAAATTTAACGCGGGGCGGGGGGATTCGAACCCAGTCTCCAGCACGCAAGCCAGCCCCCACGATTGAGGGACGAGCTGCAAGAAATTGACACTCTATATTGGAGCAGTAACATTCAACGCGGGGCGCGGGTTTCGAACCCAGCTGCCAGCACGCAACCCCAGACGCCACAGTTGAGGGGCACGGAGCTGAAAAGAACATTGAACATCTTATATAGACAGTAAAAATGTAACGCGGGGCGCGGGGATTCGAACCCGTCTGCCGCCGCAAGCCAGACCCCGATTGAGGGCACGGAGCTGCAAAACCCTGGAACATCTCGGATGAGAGCATAAAAATGTCAACGTGGCGCGGGATTCGAACCCGTCTGCCACCCAACCAGACCCCAGAGTGAGGCACGGTGAAAGAACTGTGAACATCTCGTGTATTGAGAGCAAAACAATTTCAACGCGGGGGGGGATTCAAACCCCCGTCGCCACACGCCCCAGCCCCGCCACGAGTTGAGGCACGAGCGCAAAAATGTAACACCGTTTTGAGAGCGAACAATTAACGTTTTGGGGGGATTCGAACCCCGTCTCCCAGCCCGCAAGCCAGCCCACATTTGAGGGCAGGAGCTCAAGAACATGTGAACATTCTTATTTGAACAAAAACAATGTCAACCGGGGCGCGGGTTTAAACCCCATCTGCCCCCCCAACCCAACCCACGATTTTGATGGCCGACCAAAAACATGTGAACTCTCGTGTATTGGAGCATTAAAATAAACGTGGGCGCGGGGTCAAACCCCCACCCCTGCCAGCACGAAACCAGACGCCACAGTTGAGGGCCGGAGCTCAGGAACAGGGTGAACTTGGTATGAGAGCAGTAACAATGTCAACGTGGGGGGGATTCAAACCCCAGTCTGCGCACGCAACCCAGCCCCCCGGTTGATGGCAGGGACTGCAAAGAAAATGTGCATCTCTAATTGAAGCAAAACATGTCACGTGGGCGGGGATTCGAACCCGTCTCCAGCACCAAGCAAGCCACGAGTTATGGCACAGCTCCGAAATTTGAACATTCTTTTTGAAGCATAACAATGTAAACGCTGGGCGCGGGAAAATTCGAACCCATCTGCCACACGAAACCCCAACCCCACATTTGATGGCCGGCTGCAAACTGAAAATTTTCCAAATTTAGCATAACAATGAAACCTGGGCGCGGTTTCAAACCCAGTCTGCCACACGCAACCCAGACCCCGGTTGAGGGCCCGGGAGCTGCAAGAACTGTGAACATCCGTTTTTGAGAGCAGTAACAATGTAAAACGCGGCGGGGGATTCAAACCCCATTTCCCGCACGCAAGCCAGCCCACGATTTGAGGGCACGGAGCTGCGGGAAACATGTAACACTCTATATTGAGAGCATAAAATGTCAACGCGGGTGGGGGATTCGAACCCATCTGCCAGCACAAAAGCCAACCCCGGTTTGGCACGGAGCGCAAAAACATTGAACATCTCGAAATTTTAGACAAAACCATGTCAACCTGGGGCGGGATTCGAACCCATCGCCAGCACGCAACCAACCCACGAGTTGATGGCACGGGCGCAAACATGTGAACATCTCGTATTTGAGAGCATTAACAATTCACGGGGGCGCGGGAGTCAAACCCCAGTCTCCAGCACGCAAGCCAGACCCCACGATTTAGGCACGGACGCAAAATGTGAAATCTCGTTATTGAGAGCAGTAACAATGTAAACGCTGGGGCGGGGTCGAACCCAGCCCCTGCCAAAAGAAAGCCAACGCCCCATTTTATGGCACGGAGCGCAGAACATTGAACATCTCGTATTTGAGAGCATAACAATTCAACGCTGGCGCGGGATTCGAACCCTCTCCAGCCCCAAACCCAACGCCACGATTGATGGACGGAGCTGCAAAAACAGGAACACTGTTATTAACATAACAAGTAAACGCTGGGCGGGGTTTCGAACCCATCTGCCAGCACGAACCCCAGACGCCACGAGTTGATGGCAGGGGCTGCAAAAAACAGTGAACCCGTTTTTTGAAGCAGTAAAAATGAAACGCTGGGCGCGGGAGTGAACCCAGCGCCCACGCAACCAAACGCCACGATTAGGGAGGGAGCTCAGGAAACTGAAAACTCTGTGTTTTGGGAAGCAAAACAATGCCCACGCGGGGCGCGGGAGTTCGAACCCAGCTCCCAACCCGAAAGCCAGACGCCACGAGTTGATGGCACGGAGCTGCAGGAACATGAACACTCGGTTTTGAGAGCAGCCCCCCTTCAACGCGGTGCGGGTTTCGAACCATCTCCACGAAAGCCAGACCCAGGGTTTGATGGCACGGAGCGCAAAAAAATGTAAAACCTCGTATTTTGAGAGCAGAACAATGCAAGCTGGGCGGGTTCGAACCCAGTCGCCAGCACGCAACCCAGACGCCACGAGGAGGGCCGGAGCTCAAAAACATGTGAATCTGTATATTGAACTAAAAATGAAACCCCGGGGCGGGGGATTGAACCCTCCCACGAAACCGACGCCACGATTGGGGCAGGGAGCGCAAGAACATGTGAACATCTCGTATTTGAAGAGTAACAATGCAACGCTGGGCGCGGGTTTCGAACCCTCTGGCACGAAAGCCAGACCCACGAGTTGATGGCAGGGAGCGCGGGAACGGACATCTCGTATATTGAAGCAGTAAAAATTCAACGCTGGCGCGGGATTCGAAACCCATCCCCCAGCACGAAACCAACCCCGAGTTGGCACGACTGAAAACTGTGAACTCTCGTATATTAGGCAAACAAGTCAACGCTGGGCGCGGGATTCGAACCCATCTCCCAGCACGAAACCCAAACCCCCCACGGTTAGGGCAGGGGCTGCGGGAAACATGTGAACGACTCAAATTTTAAAGGGGTAACAAAGAGCCAAAGGGATTCGATTCAGCGGAATATCAGTTTTGTGGTTAACTTTTGAACGCGAGATATCAAAATCCTGAAAACGAGGGAAAAAGAAACCCTTCGAACGGTGTGAATGTGACTATTTTTTCTGAACACCATTGTCGGGCGTGTACCCCGGAAAATCGGCGTCTGAGGTGAACAAGTTTCTTAGATTTAATCTTATTACTTACATGGGAAACACTGTGGTCCCCCGTTTGCAGAATTAAATATCCTTCCCCTTTTCGCGGCCATCACCAAACTACTGCTTTTCCCGCTCCCGGGATCCCTCCCTGGGGCCTACCACTGCCAAAACCTGGAGTCCACCCCCTGGTGCCGATCCACTGCCAACCGGAGCCATCCTGTGCCTGACCACTCCCAACCTGCGAGCAGAGATCTCCCCGGGGCGGAGTCCTCCCGGCCCCGCGGTGGTAAGGGGCCCGTTGCCTACACCATGGTAGCGAACGCACGGCCACGGCTGTGTTGGACCCGCATGGGTCACGCCCCCCCCCGGCATCCGAGCGGGTCGCGCGCGTCACCACCAGCCCGGCCCGCACAAACCCCAGCGGGTTCGGGCGGCGCTTTTGTCTCGCCAAGCTGAGGCAAGCCCCGTGTGGGTGACGGGGGGGGTAACCTTTTAACTGCACCGGGGGGCGTGCCTTGGAGGGCAACCATTCCATGCCCCGTGAGCGTGATTTGGGGGGCAACCATACCTGGCACCGTGTAGGGGGACTTGGAGGCAACCAGTTACCATGGCAGTGGGGCGTATTGGGGGGAAACCATTACCATAGCACCGTGGGGCGTGACTTGGGGCAACCCAGTTACCAGGGGCCCGTGGGGCGTGACTTGGAGGCGACCTTACCGGGAACCGTGTCTTACTTGGAGGGAAACCCATTACCTGGCACCGTTGGGGGGATTTTGGAGGGCGTTCCCCTGGCCCCCGTGGGGGCGTGACGGGAGGAGTTACCATGGCAGGTGGCTGTTGGAGGGAGCCCATTTTCCCAGGGCCCGGGGGGCGTGATTTTGGGAGGGCAGACCAGTTCCATGGCACCGTGTGGTACTTGGAGGCAACCATTACCATCCCTCCGTGGGGGTCTTGGGGGCATTTCCCAGGGCCCCGGTGTGCGTATTGGGGGAAGACCATTCCAGGGCCCGGGGGTGTTTTGGAGGGCAGCCCCGTTCCTACACCGTTGGCGTGACTTGAAGGGGCTTTACCAGGGCCCCGGGGGGGTGATTTGGGAGGAAAGCCCATTACCAGGGCACCGTGTGGCGTGATTTGAGGGCAGTTACCAGGGCACCGTGGGGCGTGATTTGGGAGGGCAACCTTCCCATGGCACCGTGTTGCTGATTTGGGAGGATTTTCCCATAGCATGGGGGGTTTTGGAGGGCAGACCGTTACCAGGGCACCGTTTGCTGCTTGGAGGAAGACCTCCATGGCACCGTTGGGGGGATTTGAGGGTAACCTTTCCAGGGCCCCCGTGTGGCGTGACTTGGAGGGCATTACCAGGGCCCGTTGACGTGACTTGGGGGGCTTTACCATGCACCGTGTACTGACTTGGGGGGCATTTCCCATGGCACCGTGGGGCTTACTTGGAGGGCAGTTACCATCACCTGTGACTGATTGGGGGGCAGTTCCCGGGCACCGTGTGGCGTGACTTGGGGGGAACCATTACCATGGCCCGGTGGCGTACTGGAGGCAGTTACCATGGCACCGGGGGCGTGACTTGGGGGGCGACCGTCCCCTGGGCACCGTGTGGCGTGACTTGGAGGCTTACCATGGCACCCGTGGGCGTGAGTTGAAGGAGACCATTACCATGGCACCGGTTGCTGACTGGGGGGCATTTACCATAGCACGTGTGACTGACTTAAAAGGGGGCAGTACCAGGGCAAGTGGGGCGTGACTTGGGGGGGCAACCATTACCATGGCACCGGGGGCGTGACTTGGGGGCAGTTACCATGGCACCGTGGGGGCGTGACTTGGAGGGAACCCTTTACCATAGCACCGTGTGGGTGACTTGGGGGGATTCCAGGGCCCCGTGGGCGGCCTTAAGGGAAACCCTTTCCGGCACCGGTTGGTGACTTGGGGGCGACCATACCCCCGGGGACTGATTTAAAGGGCATTTACCATGGCACCGGTGCGTCCTTAAGGGCATTCCCATGGCCCCTGTTGCTGACTTGGGGGGCTTACCATAGAAACCGGTGCGTGACTTAAAAGGGCTTTTACCTGGCCCCGGGGTGTGGTGATTGAGGGCATTTACCATGGCACGTGGGGCGTGACTTGGAGGGCATTTCTATGGAAACCTTTGGGGGCTGACTTGGGGCAGTTACCGGGCACCGTGTGGGTGACTTGGAGGCAGTTACCATGGCCCGGGGGGTATTGGAGGGCAGCCCCATTCCCAAGCACCGTTGGCTTGATTTGGGGGCGTACCATGGCACGTGGGCGGGACGGGAGGACGTTACCATGGCCCGTGGCGTGATTTGGGGCAGCCCCATTACCATGGCCCCGTGGGGCGTGACTTGGGGGGCGACCGTACCATGGCCCGTGGGCGTGATTTGGGGAGGCAACCATTTACCATGACCGGGGGGGCGTGTTGGGGGCTGCCAGTTACCGGGCCCGGTGGCGGATTGGAGGGCAGTTACCAGGAAACCTTTTTTGGCTGCTTGAGGAGCAGAGTAGCGCTTCAGGGCCCAGCAACCCCTTATGAGGAGTACAAGGCGGCTCTTGTGGAACGTTTCCGGGAGAAGCAGCCGGATCAATTCCACTATGTCAATCTCCAGACGGCCCGGCAGGCCAAAGGTGAGTCCGTTGAAGCTTTTGCTGATAGGTGTGGTCAACTGTGCCAGAAGACCATCAGGAGGGTGGATAATCCGGAGTTGCAGAGAGTCATCGAGGAGGAAGCGGAGAGACGTTTGCTCGCTTCTTTCGTGGCAGGACTGGCTGGTAAAGTCGGGCATGCATGCCTTCGACCATGACCCAGGCCATTCAGGTGGGGGTAACCGTGAGTCGAGAGATCAGGCGGGACACGTGTTCGCTGCGGGAGGTTTCAGGCAGTGTGGTCATTGTGGTATAAGAAACCACGAGTCTTCACCGTGTTTCAGAAAAGGTAAGAATAGCCCAGGCCCAAAAAGAGGGTCTGGTGATCGGAACATTCCACAGGTGGAGTGCTTCAAGTGTCATCGACGTGGGCATTACGCTAATGACTGCCCGGCTAGGGGCTCTACATCCTCAAATAGGAGGTTCCCAAACGACAACGGTTCGACGAACGCCCGAGCGTCGAACTAAAATCGGCGAGAGGAGGGCACATGATCCCGAGTATGCAGGCTGATCTTCTGAGTTCTATTCGGGTGGAGGTTGATATTTTTGGTGCTAGGCGGAGGCTGCTTCTGGACACAGGGGCGACTATTTCATTGCTTCGTCCGGATGTTTGCCCAGCAGCACTCGATGAGGCCTCAGTGGATGCCAACGGGACCACTGGTGATGCGATACATATTTCCGGCAGTATCGTCACCAATTTTGAAATTGATAATATCGAGTTTACTTACAAGTTTTATGAGGGGAATATCGAGTTATCTTGTGATGGGGTCCTAGGTTTAGATTTCCTTAGATCCAGCCGGGTGATAGTTGACTTACAGCGCAACCAACTCCCATTCGCTGAGTACGCAGCAAACCGTGGGGCACCTGATGGATACCAATAAGCAGACAACGGCACAACAGGAGAGGAGGCTGATCACTTCGTCTTCCGTCACAACCGGTCAGCAGTGTTCATCAGAGGAGACTCCGGCCGGCAGGGTGCAGTGGTGGAGAGACGGCGTGGAGAAAGTCGAGAAGCGGACGCCTGGGATGTGGTCACTACGAGGTCGTGCTACCAGGTCGTCTTCGTTGAAACCATCCAGGTTTGGTTACACCCGTGCTTGTGGAACCAGTTGAGGTTCTGCGGCACGGAGTGTTCGTCGCCAGAGTGGTGACGAATGTATTTCAGTCAAATCACGTCACTATTAAAGTAGTGAATGCGAGTGATAAAGACGTGACACTGGCAAAAAGTGTCATGATAGGTTAAGCGGAAGCTTTACCAGTTGCCGGGACCAATAAGGTCAACACGGTAAGAAGTGAGGCTAAGTCCTCCGGTATTCGCGCAAGAAGCGACGAATTTTCTGACCTAATTAGTCAGAAGCTAGGTCACCTCAGTAAGGAGGACGACAGGGACTAGCTCAAACTTGTTCTTGAGCAGTTCAAGTGTTTACCTTAGGAATCTGTAGTAACATTAGGCATAACATTAACACAGGGGATGCTAGGCCGATTCGAAAATCTCCATATAGAATTGCGCATGCCCTAAGGGAAGTAGTTAACGACCATATTGCGGATATGCTCAAGCAGGGTATCATATCTGCATCAGATTCACCCTGGTCAGCCCCCATGGTAATAGTACCGGTACCTAAAAAAATTGGAGCTGACGGAGTGAAGAAATTCTGTTTTTGTACAGATTTTAGGGGGTTGAATGCAGTTAGTAAACCTGATGCACACCCTTCACCCAATATAGTTGATACGTTAGATAATCTAGGTAAATGTAAATATTTTTCAACTTTAGACCTTGCCAGTGGTTATCACCAGGTAGAGATAGAGGATTGGGATAAGGAAAAGACAGGGTTTGTCTGATTGTTTGAATACGACCCCAGCATACTCACAGCTATCAGAGGATACCCTGTACCTAGGAGCATAACTGACGTACGCAGTTTTGTAGGACTATCAGGTTGTTATAGAAGGTTTATTCCTGGCTTTGCGGATATAGCTAAGCCGCTGACTCATCTCACACGTGAGGATGAGAAATTCACATGGGGTAGTGAGCAACAAAATGCTTTTGACACTCTAAGAAGTGCTCTTTGCAGTAAATCTATTTTGCATTACCCGGACTTCACATTGCCTTTTGTTCTAGGAACGGATGCTAGCGGCACGGCCGTGGGCGCTGTGTTATCGCAAGTCGTCAACGGGCAGGAACGACCGGTGGCGTACGCATCGCGTCAGCTGAATAAGGCTGAACAAAACTACAGCACGACGGAGCGGGAACTTCTCGGTGTCGTTTGGGCAACTAAGTACTTCCGTTGCTACTTGTACGGAAGGAGGTTCCAGGTGGTTGTCGATCATGCACCACTGAAGTGGATCGTTAGCCTCAAGGAGCCCAAGACGTCTCGACTCACCCGCTGGGCACTGCGAGTTCGACTATGAGATCGTTTACAAGCCCGGGAAGAAGCATTCTAATGCAGACGCGCTGTCAAGGCACGTGATAACAGCACTACCAAGGTCGCTGGAAGAGGTGTCGCCTAACGCTCAAACAGGAGCAGAAGCTTGATCCGACGTGCCAGGAGACGTTGGAGTCCATCGGTACGGAAGAGGATGAAGGTTTCCGGATCGACGATGACGGGCTTTTGTACTTCGTCGAGAAAGGTTTGTGGAGAATTGTTATTCCTGTCAGCATGGTGCAGCAGGTTATCCGGAACCATCACAACGCGGTATTCAGCGGCCATCAGGGCCAGAAGAGGACGCTGTCGCTGATTGCTGACCGGTGCTATTGGAAGTCGATGAGAAGAGATGTGGCGAAATGTGACGACTGCGCAAGACGGAAGTCCGGTCGCCAAGAACCTGCGCCACTTGGACAGCATGAAGAGACAACGGAGCCGTTTGAGTTGGTGTCGATGGATGTGGTCGGATCTCTTCCCATGACGGGGCGTGGAAACAAGTATCTGCTCACTTTCATTGATGACTTCACGAGGTATTGCGAGGCCATACCTATACCAGATCAGACAGCAGAGACGATAGCGAAGGAATTCGTTAGGAAGATTGTTGTGCGGCATGGAACTCCGAAGCGTCTCCTAACTGACCAAGGGAGATTTTATTTCTAGCTTGATGAAGGAGACTTGTAAGCTGTTAGGGAGACGGAAGCTGCAGACCACACCTTACCACGCGATGGCCAACGGACTTTGCGAGCGGCTGCATCAATCCCTGATGAGCATGGTGTCCCAGTATATCGACAAGTCGCAGTGGGACTTGTTCGTTCCCTTTGCCACGATGGCATACCGCAGCACGCGTAACGATGTTACAGGATTTTCTCCGTATTTACTTCACGGACGGGAGATGTACTTCCGTTTGAAAGCGACCTGGAGCCCAGACTTCAGGACCAAGAGAGCGGGTTCCAGCAAAGCCTAGTGGAGAGGCTCAACGAGGCCTTTCAACTGGCTCGGGAAACCAACGCAACTCGTAAGAAGAAGCAGATAGCGTACTACGACCGGTCCACCCAGAAGCGACCTGGATCGTACGTATACCTGCACAATCCGGCTCTCGGGAGCAAGGTAGCTGACAGAAAAAGCTGGCAAGACCATGGGGAGGACCTTACATGATTCTGCAGGGGCTGGGGGATGTGAACTACAAGCTGCAGGCATACCAGTGTCCACGCCAACCGGCTCAAGTTATGCAAGGACCCTCCGCAGCAGAAGAGGAGGCGGGGCCGGCCTAAGAGGAAGTCACCCTCTCTAGATGCACCTCATGACAAGAGTATTCGTGTTCGGGAGGAAAGGAAGTGGATGCTCCGGACCTAGGATGGTGGAGGACGGCACCACAGCAGGGAGTACTGGATGCCGGGATCCCTCAAACGCAAGATGACGCGGGAGGCAGTGCCACCCAGGCGCCAACATCTTGCCAGAGCCTCTGGACAGCGAGGTTTTCGTTGAGCAGCCTCTAGAGGTCCAGGATGCACATCCGGAAGTGTTGCCGGGGGAGGTCATCGCTGGAGACCCAGTCACCCCAGCTCAACCAACTCGATCTCCCTACAGGCTCCGGCCACGCCCGAATAGTATTACTTCAACACTTCAGATAGGGAATTATCCGTCACTCTATTATTTATTGCAAATGTTAATTCTTTCAACATAGGTTTCTTTCTATGTCACGTGATTTTCATATTTCAATTCGCTAGTTCGTAGGCTAGACTGATTTGCATTTGAATGCCGGCTTTACTTAATGTGGAATACCAATATTCTTTTTCTTGTTTTTTTGGCCTTACATCGATCCAATCAATTCCCAAACATTAAACTTCAGTTCGGATACATTTCGGGCATGCAACCTCTGGGAAAGGCAAGATTCAAGTTTTAACCTAAGACAGGGACTTCACCTAGCTGTCGCTCACTCTGCTGCGCAAGTTTAATGAGTAATGCATTTCAATTCTCTAGTCGGACGGAAGGTTACTACGGTACACCTCTCCAGTGATTCCAGCGTTACATCATTTCAAAGAAGCCAAAGGAAATAATCAGCGACACCAGAGGAGGATCTTCACCAGCTAGACTTTCTAAGTCAAAATACAGATGGGAAACAAACAAACAATATAGAGAATCTCGATTTCTGTTCGACCTGGACGGTTCATGTAGGCGCGTGCTTATGATATGCTCATGATTTTAACAACAATTCCAAATTGTTGATTCTAGATGAGTATCCGTTAGATTTTACAGTTTCATATGTTTCTAATCTGGTATTCTACTTAATGTTGGCTAGCACAATCAACTTCTGTACGATTCGATAGATCAGGTTTAGCAGTTCTAATGTCATTTTGTTTTCAGACGTAAGAACGTCACAACTCCTTGTATGAAGCTCATTCTGATTTCTGTTTCGATGAAAATAATGTTTCAATGTTAACGCGTTCTTTTTCTTAGCAGGGGGCTGTGATGGATAGCGATCATTCATCTACATTAGTTGAGTGAATTACCTCAGTAGGCGCGGAGTGCGCGGGTTGCTACATTATTGTCGCATATGTCCTAATAATGTCGATCTATTCTATTTTCAACTATATTCATCATTTAAATTATCACGCGCTGATTTGTTCACATCAGTCAGCATTCGTCAAATGATGTGTCTTCTTACCTACTGTGCAATGACTTCTAATATAAAAAGATGAGTGATGGCTATCAAAAAGCAGAGAAGACCCGATATTCCGCCAGCTCCGAACAGCACTTGTTCTGGGCAGGGATCGAACCCCGTGAGCTCTAGGACTTACTTGGTTCATGTGCGGCACCAGTTGAATGTCGTACACCATGAAACCGTCGACACCTTCCCTGATCTCCTGCAGCTTGGCCCTGCACACGCTGGCGATCACCGCGCTCGCATTCCTGGACACGAAACACAGTCATTGACACGAAACACATTCCTGGCCGAACACAATCATTCACGAAAAACATTCCTGAAACGAAAAAACATTTCCTTTTCCAAACACACATCATTGCACGAAACAATTCCTGGGCACGAAAACATTCCTTGACAAAACACTCTTCCCGACACGAAAAACCTTTCTTTACACAAACCCAGTTCCCTTGACACAAAAAAATTTTTGACCGAAAAACCCTTCCTGGAACGAAAAACTTTCCCGAAAAACCACGTCTTTACCGAACCATTCCGGACACGAAACACACATTTCCCGGACACGAACACCTTCCTAGACGAAAAACCCCAAACGACATGAAAACACATTTTGGACGAAAAACACTTCCGGGCACGAAACCACATTCCTGGGCAGAAACACATTACTCGCGAAAAACCCCTTTCCCCGACACGAAAAAACACATTTTTGCTGGGAAAACACATTTCCCGGGCCGAACACACTTTTTGACACAGAACAACACCGGACAGAACACTATTCCCTGGTCACGAAACACACATTCCTTGACATGAAACACACATTCCTGGACACGAAACACACATTCCCGGTCACGAAACACACATTCCTGGACATGAAACACACATTCCTGGTCACGAAACACACATTCCCGGTCACGAAACACACATTACTGGACAAGAAACACATTACTCGCATGAAACACACATTCCTTGACACGAAACACACATTCTTGACTGGAACACACATTCCTGGACACGAAACACACATTCCTTGACACAGAACACTCATTCCTGGACACGAAACACACATTCTCACACACGAAACACATTCCTGGACACGAAACACACATTCCTGGACACGAAACACACATTCTCAGACACGAAACACATTTCTAGACACAGAACACTCATTCCTGGACAAGAAACACACATTCCTAGACACGAGACACATTCCTTGACACGAAACACATTACTCACACGAAACACATTCCTCGACACAAAACACACATTCCTTAACTCGAAACACACATTCCTTGACACGAAACACACATTTCTTGACACAGAACACACATTCCTGGACACGAAACACACATTCCTTGACTCGAAACACACATTCCTGGACACGAAACACACATTCCTTGACACGAAACACTCATTCCTTGACACGAAACACACATTCCTTGACACGAAACACACATTCCTTGACACATAACACACATTCCTGGACACGAAACACACATTCCCTGACACAGAACACACATTCCTGGACACAGAACACTCATTCCTGGACACAAAATATATATATATATATATAGATTTTCATGCCATATACCGAAAAATTTTGGGCTTGGTTTTTATGTTTTTTTTTTTTGTTTTTTTTTTGTGTGTAATTTTGTGTGTAAATTTGTACGCGGCGTACAGGTCAGGAAGAAGTTTTAATCAACCTGAACTTTTTTTAAAAATTGGTATTATACCAGAATAGGATGGAATTGTTATTCAGAGAGATCGGTCACACGGTTTTTCCGGAAAAAATTTGGAAAGATGGAAATTCGCCATAAGAATAGGCCGGGGAAGAAATAATTGGAGGACCAACATTTTCCAAAAGCTCTCAAATTTATACTGAATGTGGAAAAAACTATCATACATATTCAAGCGATTTATGGAACAATCGGATGTGAACCAAAACGCATTTTTAATGTACTTTTTTACTCATCAATAAAAGCAATTAAGAAAGCAATTAAGAAACTATTAAATGTGAATAACAAGTGTCACCAATGAATGAAAACGATTAAAATCTGTGATGGATATGAAGAAGGCACTGGTATAATTGTTTGGAAACCAAGGTTTATATACCAACAGACAGCCGCGGTTCTTAAACCTTTGAAGTGATCCATGGCCTGTATATGTACATTGAGCTGACCAAATGTTCTTAATTCTACATTTCCATACCACTAAGCTCATCTCACAACGCATATAAGGCGTTTACCTAGTTAGATGAGCGTAGCGAAGATTTTCATTCCATATACCAAAAAATTTTGGGCTTGTTTTCTGTTTTTTTTTTTTTTTTTTTGTATGTAATTTTGTACGCGGCATACACATCAGGAAAAAAAATCAATCGACTCGAAACTTCTTTCTCAAATTGGTGGCACACCAGAATAGGTTGGGATTGTTTTTCAGAAAAATCGGTCAAACGGTATTTCCGGAAAAAATTTGGATAGCATAGAAAATCCCCAGAAAAATAAGCCGGGTGAGAAATACTTGGAAAACAAATTTTTTCTAAAAGCTCTCATATTTGTACTGAATGTGGAAAGAACTGTCATACATATATTAAGCGATTTATGGAACAATCGGATGTGAAATAACGAAGAAAACGCATTTTTAAGGTACTTTTTTACACATCAATAAAAGCAATTGACAAAGCAATTAAATGGACTATCAAATGTGAGCAACAAGTGTCACCAATAAATTAAAACGATTAAAATCTGTGATGGATATGAAGAAGGCACTGGTACCATTGTTGGGAAACCAAGGTTATATACCAACAGACAGCCGCGGTTCTTAAACCTTTGAAGTGATCCATGGCCTGTATATGTACATTGAGCTGACCAAATGTTCTTAATTCTACATTTCCATACTTCTAAGCTCATCTCACAACGCATATAAGGCGTTTTGCTAGTTTCTATCTATCGATGAATGAAAAACATGAATTACATTATTTTCTTCGAAACGGCTGGTCCGAATTGCAGCATACACATTTTTAAATATGTGTATAATTTCCGTGTTTACATTTAAGAAAAATTTGAATTATATTGGAGAGATTTTATTTCAATTTCTTATGCCCGGCCTAATCTTATGAGGTTTTTAGAAACTTCTAGATGATGTTTCTCAAAAATGGTCCAACCGAATTGACCCAAAAACTATAGGGTTCCAAGTTGGATAAGTTTGAGTACAATACAAAAAGTTTTATGTCGACCCTGCGACCTGTGCAGTGCTTACAATCAGACAAACAAAGCTCCTTAAGAGTTGCGTGGAAATCCCTGCTAACGCTCATCTAATGGATGTGTATCTTACTGGTCTTGAGGCACCAGCTGTGCTGCCATGCCCCCCGTCGCGTGTGCGCCCCGCACATGGCACGTGTTGACCACCAGCTGCATGTAGCTCTTCAAGAAGTGCCTCTCCATGCTCACGTACTTGTTGCGGTCCGGCAAGACCAAGTCCTTCTGATCACCTAAACACACGTGGCGACATGGGCATCACTTAGCAGGCGAATCATGTGCGCCCAGCATTAGATGTCCTAACAACTATTGGAAGTATCGTTCCCACATACAAACGTATCTCATATTCTTCCGACTGTTTCATACTTGTTGACATGTTTCAGTCTTCATAAACACACGTTTATCTCCACGGATTAATTGAAGATACAGCAAATCAAAGGATTTTACGTGTCAATGCAGAATGGCAACCGTGTCAATGCATACGTGTCAATGAAGTTGAATGAATTAGTTCAAAAGGGGCGAATAAACATACTCGAATGATGAACTGATCACCATCGGATGGAACAGACTATAGGCACATCGCATCCGCTCCAAGTGCAAGCAAAGACCCTGTTATACGTGGACCCACAACTAGTCTTGTTTCATGTAAAGCAGGCTTTCCAGTTCCGGTTGTTTCTTGTCGTCTGACACGATGTTCCCAACTGCCCAATCACAAGCCAGTATTCACTTGAAAAAACATGGCGGTTCACGACACCGTTTCGGTACCGATTCGGTGTCGTGATTATTGACTCATCTCCAACTTTTATCGGCCGAAACTACGATTTTACCGGAGGCCACACTGTGGTTGCGATTCATCTGCTTCCGGTTGTTAGGACTTATATCGAACGACCGAAAAAAGAATCGACTCTCGAAAATATCGATTCATCGACCCATAAGAACTGCGATTTAAACGTACCAACACGCTTTTTAACACGTTTAGATTTTCAAAATGCCTTTTGGAGTTGAATTATTTATTCAGGCGGCACAGGACAACCCTTGTCTGTACAATTATAACCTTGCAGAAAATAAGATGAGGCCTTTAAAAGACAAGGCCTGGATGGAGATTGGTTTCATGTTTGAACTTGAACGTAAGTATTGTCACGATTTTTAGAGGTTAGGTTCCATAAGTGAATAATCTAGTGGCCTAGGCGTAGTGAACTTAGGCCTAGTCCTCTGACATGATTTCACAATTTGTCATTTCAGCCGCTGAATGCATTGAGAAGTGGAAAGATTCTTCTCGACGCTTCGTGAACGAAGAGAAGGCGACGAGTAAGAAGCCGTGGTACCTGGCGCAAGCCATGAGGTTCAGGAGGGAGTTCACGGTGGAGCCGAGGGAGCGAGAAGGCAAGAGGAGGACGGCGGCTCTTCAAGGTCGCCTTCAACCTCATCACGCCGAGCCCTACGAAGTACGGCGATATCCAGGGACTGCCAAAGCGGGGATACGGTGCGAGGTGGGACTAGGCGAACTACTTCACTGTGCGATAATCCTGAGGCCTACCTTTTCAGCAGCCAGAAGTATAAGCCAATTTTGATGCAGAATTGTTGGCGGTGTTGAAAGGGAAGGAAGCGAAGGTTCGTACCTTGAGTATTGATTTTATGTTAGAAAATATAGGTAGACCTATAGGTTTCTATCAAGTAACAAAAACTAACACTCGTTTATTCAGCAAACTTCAGGAAGCAATACAGCGAACTGGTGGACTAGGCCTACTCAACATGCAGATTGTTTAATTCCAACTCGTAGACATTGTTGTCTCTCTCTCACACAACAATGAGTGACGTCACTTGACAGAAACCTCCTCTATGAAGAGAAATCATTGATTCAAACAACCACCATCAAATGAAATCTAATGATTCCTAGAACCTGAACCCTAACCATCTGTTTTCTAATCCTGACCTTTATAACCTCAACATGTTAGCCCAACCCGGGCAGTTGGGCCACGTTTGGTTGGATACTACACCTACATCACAACATCTACTTCTGCTTACAACATCTGCTTGAGAGGTAGAAGTTCATTCATATTTCCAATTTCATCTACTGTATAACATTTTCCACCATACATGTGTGTGCTGGTGTAGGCTACAAATTATCCAAATAAAAACTCGGTGTTGAAATCATTGATTGGGTTGTTCTTGGTGATACTTATTACTCACACAATATAGATTATATCTCTGAAGAATCTGTCCATGGGCAACATCACAAAGAGAAATCGAGACAGTATAGCATAACCAGAAGGAATTTTATTTAGAACTTCAAGAAAGAGTATATATTCTGATTATTTTTTTCTAAACACCTCAATCAATCAATGTGAAACTCCGTGACTGATTGAATCAACCTAGTGGCAACATTCATTAGGAATTTCGAAAAGATCGGAGATTTTTATTTTTCATTTTTTGGGGAAATTACTCGAAAATATTTTTTTCTCAGAAACGGTTGAACCGATCAGGAAAAATAATATTATAACCAACTTGTATGAGCCAGCGTGTTTACGGAAGAAATCAGACTGATCGCACGAACCATCCGACCTGTGGAAAGCATTTTGTCGCATTTTTGTTCAAAAACTTCCACAAATTCAATTTTTTCGAAAGTGGTGAAACCGATTTCTTCCCAAAACTATACAGTTCAAAGTTGGTTAAGTATGTGCGTCCACAAAAAAATCATATTGATCAATCAAACATTGCGACCTGTGCAAAATATACAAAAAAAAAAAAAAAAAAAAAACAGAAAGATACATCTCCGACCCCATAGGAGTCTTCGCTTCGCTCATCCAATAAGCTCAACTTTAAATCACATGTTCAATATAAACTAGGAAAACGCCTTATATGCGTTGTGAGATGAGCTTAGAAGTATGGACATGTAGAATTAGGAACATTTGGTCAGCTCAATGTACATATACAGGCCATGGATCACTTCAAAGGTTTAAAAACCTCGGCTGTCTGTTGGTATATAAACCTTGGTTTCCAAACAATTATATCAGTGCCTTCTTGATATCCATCACCGATTTTAATCGTTTTAATTTATTTGTGGCACTTGTTGCTCACATTTAATAGTTCCTTAATTGCTTTCTCAATTGCTTTTATTGATGTGTAAAAAGGTACATTGAAAATGCGTTTTCTTCGTTATTTCACATCCGATTGTTTCATAATTCGCTTAAAATATGTATGATAGTTCTTTCCACATTCAGTATGAATTTGAAAGCTTTTGGAAAATTTTGGTTTTCCAAGTATTTCTCCCCCGGCCTATTCTTATGGGGAATTTCAATACTTTCCAAATCTTTTCCGGAAAAACCGTGTGACCGCATTTTCTGAAATACAATGACAACCTTTTCTGGTATAACACCAATTTGAAAAAAAAGTTTCGAGTTGATTGAAACTTTTTCCTGACCTGTATGCCGCGTACAAAATTACAAAAAAAAAAAAAAAAAAAAAAACGTAAAAAGAAAGCCAAATTTTTTCCGGTATATGGAATGAAAATCTTCGCTACGCTCATCTAACAAGGACAAATCCGTAAAAAAATAGGATGATTAAATAGACTTAGTAAACATTTATCATTTCAGACAAAAGGCTATTGATTGGATGAGCGAAGCGAAGACTCCTATGGGGTCAGAGATGTATCTTTCTCTTTTTTTTCTCTTTTTTTTGTATATTTTGCAAAGGTCGCAATGTTTGATTGATCAATATGAATTTTTTTTCACTCAACATTTTGTTTTTCCGTTTCATGTAGATGGATATATATTAATTAATAATTAGAAATAGCTGGAATAACCATATCAATGTAATCGATGTTTATATATAGGCCTAATTTAGATTTATCACTAATTTTCGTAAGTATCCCTCCCCCCCCCCCCCCCCCAGAAAACACAAAAGCTCCCCCGCAACAGAATGTCTGAATTGGACACTGCTCGAAGGGTAACCAGCTACGGGTGCTCTGCTCCTCTTGTACTGTGTTTTATACGTAGATAAACAACATTAATTCAAATTGTAATAAAAGTGTTACATATTACATATGTCAATGATCTTGTTGGGGGAGGAGCAATCAATTTAGGTCAAGTTCAGCAACCAATCATTCTGTACCATTTTGTGAGTAGCCAATAGGGTGAAGAGTTTGTATAATATTCTGGAAAACTAGGTATCAAAATTATAAGTAAACATTGAGTGATCTACGGACCTTCGTCTGGTAATCATCCACGGATGTTCTGCCTGTACACTCTAGTCTTGCTGTTTCTATGTTTCACACCTAACTAATCTCAGGCGGGGTGATTGAAGGTGTCCCTAATGCTCCAGTCGACTGATGACGAGATTGGGAACTGCACATACCGAACTTGGCTATGATGGAGGCCGCGTAGTCCCAGATGCCGCAGTTGAGCCCCAGCGAGTGATCTCTGAGCGCGTGGAGTATCTGGTCCATGTGGAAGGCCGAGAGGATGTTCTCGACGAGCACGCAGGCCTTGACCGTGCCGTGCGGGATGTCCAGCCGCTGCTCGGACCACGAGATGACGTCATCCCACAGCTGCGCCTCCCAGGCGCCCTCCAGCTTGGACAAGTAGAAGAACGGCCCGCTAGAGCTCGCGGCGAGCAGCCGGGCGTTGTGGAACATCAGCAGACCGAAGTCGAACAGCGCGCCGGGAACTTCCTTGCCATTCACCTACAAACAAAACATCAATTAAAGTTTATTTGATGATTTTATTCATGTTTTAGATTTGTGTACAATTTTGCAGACTCGAGAAGTCCCGAGAAGTTGACTTGTCTGCGGTCCGTTAACATTTTATACATGAGGAAAAACAGATTGAAAATAAATAGCAAGTCTGAATAATTTGAAGAAAATCCATATTTGGCCTGAAAACTAGACAAGTCAAACGGAAATCAAAAATGAAAATAGTCTTCCTTTTCGAATGATGAAATATGAGCCCAATAGTCGGAATGAGAATTACCGCACCGTTATCTTAGTGTTATCGGAGAAATGCCCGATAGTGCATGCATTTGTGCTTGATAGCTAACCATCATGTTGTGTTCCGTCATGTTCCAAGCACGTGGTCTGAGCATCAACACGGGGGCCTCGCCTATCGGTGGGGTCCCGGGTATCTCGTCGCGAACAGCCCTGTACACGTTGTGCAAGCCTGATATCTGATTGCGCCAGCTCGGACAATGGCCGTCGTCAAAGTCAACCTGCAACAATCACAACGTCCTTCAGACCACTGATCTCTAGACACATGGATAGCGTATGCAGTGAGAGAAGGCTGAAGCTAGAGATGAGTATACTAGGCCTAATATGTCTGCTAGTTGTCTATGGTTCATTGGGTTAGCGCACTGATCTCTATACATATGGATAGCGTATGCAGTGAGAGAAGCCTGAAGCTAGAGATGAGTGTACTAGGCCTAATATGTCTGTCAGTTGTCTATGAATCATAGGGTTAGCGTAGCTCGAGATGACCACAGCGATCTCTTCTTGTCTACGGACACAGTAGTGAGGAGCTTTGGACAACGATATTATGTTTGGCTTTGGGCGTGAACATCAGCGCGCAAGTCTGTCAGATGTCAGATTGCCGTAGAAACTCTATAGAAAAATCTGTAATGGGGCGAATATAATTTTGCTGATTATTTCTAGTATTCTAGTAATTATTTCTAGCCCCAGAGAACAATAATATCTGTTATATTCCCTGTTTCAACTGCAGTAGCTTGTTACGATGTTAGCACCCTGGACAAGAGGGCTTATATCGTAACAACAATGTATGAATAGAAGAAAGTAATACACTGTTGTAAAATGTATTATTAGATATTGGAGATCAAGCGAATAGACCTATTCCAAATGTGTCTAATGTATTAATTCAACTTCAACAAATATTATTTAATATAAGAAGAATTGTAACAAATGGCGACCGTGACAGGACAGAACAACGTTGAAGAAGAAGTGGAAAGGAGACTTGAATTATCAGTAGTAAAGACATTGTAAGAAAGAAAGAAAAATGATTTGATGGAAGAAGTTTTGAGAAGAGAGGATGCCACAAGGAGAACGGAAGTTCGAAATGAGTTGCAGAGGGAGTTAATTGGAGAAATAGTTGGAGGCAAAGGTACAAGGAATGGAAGTGGTGACCAGGAAGAACAAGAGAAAGGACAAAGGAACAAAGCAGTGAGAATCAGAATGGATATGGCAGCTATTACCAATATGATACCCATGTTTAATGGTATGCAAAAAGATGATCCCAAGCTGTTTCTGGAAATAACTACAGACATTCTTTCACAATATTCCATCCCAATTGAAGCATGGGTTGGTATAGTGAATACAAGATTACAAGGAGAGGCTAAAGGTTGGTGGAAAAGTTATTCAAATCTAACGCGTAATTGGGCTGAATTTGAAACAGAATTTTTGATATGCTTTGATAATCCCTTTTTTGTTTCGTCTTTAAAATCGAAGTTCTGCGGACAAGTACATTCAGCTGGATCGCCTGTGGATAGCTTCGTCGTATTGAATCCGAAGCTTCACCAGAGATTATTTCCATCTGAGTCATCGAGTGACATGAGACCACATATCATTGAATCGTTAGCTCCACGGATTCGACCGCACAGACGGATGAATCCTCCCAATTCAATCGATACATTGAGAAGTTTAGCTCGGCAAATCGAGTTTGATATTAAACACATGGAGAAAACTAACGGAAGAATTGGAGAAGATGGGGTCCATCGGAGAAATGAATTTCGTGGGGAAGTGATACAACCGGGTAGCCTGTTATTCATGTGAGGTGCCAGGTCATTTCAGTAATCATTGTCCTGCAAAAAACGAGCGAAGGAGTGGTCTGGGAAGAGGTCAATCACCCCTGAATTGAAATCCTCGGAAGCGTTATTCGCAGTAAGTGAAAATTCAAATACTGATTCATATAACTCACCAGTGATTCTAGTAAACATTAATGATGAAATTGTTAGTGGAATAATAGATACAGCGGCAAATGTCACTTGTATGAGACAAGATATCGCCGAAGAATTAGGTAGTCCTAGCAACCAAAGAAGAGATGTGTGTTTGAGATTAGCCATAAAAAGACAGACAATAAGTTGTCAGTCCAATGGCAAGAATTGGAAACATGACCGTAGCAATGAAAGGTCTCATGATAAGAGATTTAGAAGTGGAGTTATTACTAGGCCAAGATTTTCAAGAAGAACAACATGCAATAATAGACTTTGGAAGTAAGTGTGTCACACTTGGAATTAGAATGAGAGAATGTATGTTATGGTACAAAGGATGCCAAGACACTTAATTTGATGGAATTAATGAATTGACAGAAATAGATGTATGTTCAATAGTATCCGAAAAGGAGATCTACAGAAAGTATTGAGAAAATATAAAAGTGTATTTTCTGAAAAATTAGGGGCTGCAAAAGCTGGTATTGAACATTCAATAGTGACAATAACTGAAAAACCTGTTGAATGCCCATCATATCATTACAGTGAGGTGAAAAGGAAGATTTTAAATGAACACATTGATGATATGGAAGCTAGGGGAATCACAGAGAAGAGTGTATCACCATATTGCGCACCTGCTATACTTGTACCTGGAGGAAATAGCGGTAAATATCGCAGACTCAATGCGCAAACGATAAGTGATTCATTCCCAATGAAGAATATAGCAAATGTATTGAACGAAGAAGCAACTGGTAAATTTTGCACTGCATTAGATTTAGCGTCAGGGTTTTGGCAATTACCTGTAGAAAAAACAGCCAAGGCAAAGACGGCGTTTACTGCTCCCCGTCGACTATACCAGTTTCAAGTTTTACCATTCGGTTTGAAAAGTTCGCCTGCTTCTTTTGAGCGTCTCATGACCGAAGTTAGAGGAGATTATTCGGAGGCATTTTGTCGATCATACGTGGATGACATCTTAATATTTCAAATACATTTGAAGAACACTTGGTTTGGTGCATGTACATAAAATCTTGGAGAGACTGGATCAGAATGGTTTAACGTTGCAACCAAGTAAATACAGATTCGCATACCAACAATTAGATTTTTTGGGTCACACAATTACAGAAACGAAGTTGGAAATGTAAAAAAAAACACAGAATCTTATAGATATTTTTCCAGTACCGAGAAATCTTAAAGAAGTCCAACGTTTTCTGGGTCTTATTCAGTGGTACGGAGGTTTTATATCGGCGAGATCAGATATTTCTGCTCCTTTACATAGATTGTTGAAAAAAGTTGGGGATTAGGAGAAGAAGACGCATTTCAAACGTTAAAAGAAAAAGTGAGGATTCCTTCTGAAAGACATCGCCCAGATCGTAACAAGGCATTATATTTACAAACGGATGCTAGCCGCATAGGTTAGGAGCCGTTTGCTACCAACTGGCTGAAAATAAAAGTAGGAATATAATAGCTGTTGGGAGTAGAAAATTAAATGATAGAGAACAAGGCTATTCAGCGTGTGAAAGAGAATGTTTAGCGTTGGTTTGGTCAACAGACAAGTTTAGACCATTGTTAGAAGGTAGACATTTTATTATTCAAACAGATTGTAGGGCTTTGACTTGGCTGAATAATATGAAACTCAAGAATGAGAAAATACATCGATATGCAATGGCCTTATTGAATTTTGATTTTGAAATTGAACATGTGAAAGGAAAAGAAAGTGTAACGGCAGATTTGTTATCTCGAGAACCAACAACACCTCCTCTAGATCATGAAATAAATCCTGCTCAAGAAGAAAAGATGATGCCACCAGTCTTGAAGAATGGAGGAAGATTGAAGATGTACGCTTTACAAATTAATAGTTGGTTCAAGAGAGTTAAAGATTGGCAAATGGAAGATTCGTATGTCTCAGATGTGAAAGAAAAGATAAGAGAAATCATGAAGAAATAACTAACAACTTCAAGAAAGATTAATGAGGAAGGAATAGTAATGAAACCGATTGTTCCATCATCACGTGTGATAGAAATTCTAGAAGCTTTTCATGATGGAGATTATGCCGCACATCCAGGTCGGGAAGAAACAGAAAGAACGATCAAAGAACGATTTACGTGGAAAAGAATGACCCAAGACATCAAGTCATGAATAAATTCATGTGTAGTGTGTCCAAGTAAGAAGGCGTATCAGTGTTGCCAGACTGCGTGAACGTGATTTCCCACGGAGGTCATCAAAAATTCCCACATGTGAATCAAATTTCCCTCATTTTCTAGAAAATCATAATAACCCTTCAGATCTTAATTTCATGTTTTGTTTCACATTTTTATGATGATTTGTGAGGAGAGACACTGGAGACGACCAAGGCAATTTGACCAGGTAAATAGAATTTGTCAAAACGTTCGTTGCCGAATAGCAAAAGAATTAGCCCCAAACTCATATTCTCAACAAGATAATTAATTCATGAATAGGATTTGTGGAAAGACTACCATAAACCTTGACAGGAACATATCATCATAGTAAGACAAGAAATGTAGAATAATAATAACATTTATTAATTTGCCTCTAGTATAAAAAGTATTAATTAGGCCTACTTTGGCAAAACTAGAAATGCACATTTTAACCCGAATTCCGATCACATGTACATGGTACAAATTACAATGTAAGTAATACTGTGTCTTTATAGTATAACATTGACAGTCCATAATCACTCTTACATAAAAACTTGAAAATAACTTGAAACTTATTTGAACAAAAATAATTATAAGTAAGATTTGGCATACAATATAGGAACATAATCATCAGTCCAAAAATAGGAACAGATTACCATTATTTTGGTCATTAAACTTGAAATAAATATACAATAAAGCTAGATATGATGATAGTAGGCTAAATCATTTGAAATTATGAGAAAGTAATTGCTTTGGTCCCCTAAAAATATTCAGTAATACTGAATTCTCTAATCTGAATCAGATTCAACTGATTGATCAACATTTTCAATTAGCAGTGGCGGTGTGTAGAGGTTGTTTGCATTGTGCAATTTAAGATGCTCATCTGTTACTTGGAACGAGCAGCAATCAATTTTTTTGGATTGGAAACTGGACCGTACAGTAACAATCGCATTTAAGGTAACGTCTCCTAACCTATTTCTCTTTTTAACCTTCACATCTGTGACAATTGAAAAAATTCTTTCGGCCTCAGCATTTGAATGAGGTAATACTAGTACTAATTTGGCAAGAGTGCCGAGATTAGGAAACGCAAAAGCATTGTTGAAGTCTTTGGCATCACATACAACTTCCCAAAACTTTTCAATTGGAAATGATAACAGACGTTTGTAACATGCCAGTTTTCCCTGTCTAAATTTTGATGTTAATAAGTTCTTTTTGTTTGATAATTCCCACGTTGTCTTGACTTTCTGAGTCTGTTGATTTTATGACGACCATCCATTAACACCCTTCACCCCGTCATCTCGTGCCTGCATCCCCCATTCCACAAGCACACTTCAGTTGTTTTTCTCAAATGCATTAACTTTCTGTTTATATTCATCTTGTACCAATGTATGTAGTGTTTCAAGTGTATTTTGTCAAATGTGTACAAACCATAATTTAATCAGAACACTCGGCATAGGGCAGATACAATAAGTTAAGAAGTGACAGATATATGACCAGGGGATGCATCAAGCCACAAAAGCCAAAAGCTGATGTATGGTGAATTGTGATTGGTTTAAATTTGTATCCGCATATTTTATTGGTCGAACGAAAGTAAGCTCCTACAGGACAAGCCTGGTGAAACAGGGCGATGAGAAGAGAACTAGATAGACAATCAGAGAGACAAGTCAGTGAAAACGTCGACCGGAGATCACGGGTTGGGGGGTCCGACTTCGAACCGGGTAGTTCAGCATCACCAGCTTGGCGGAGTCCAACATCGCCAGCTTGGTTAACAACGAACGTGGAACAAGGCGAACTCGGTGAGGAGACGTGACTACCCGCCCCGGGACTCGAAGACGCGTGGTTCGGCGGAAACTTGCGTGTGCGCGCGTGGGGTGAGCGAACCAGCGAGCGAGGAACCAATCACGGTAAAATCAGACATTGTTTAAACCGATCTGCCCTGGTCAGTTAAATAAATATATATATTTTTCAGTATTGTTTGTATGAAGGTAGTTTAATTTATCTTTGTGTCATTTAAAATCACGTTGTGATCTCAATAGGCCATTGGGATGACAACTTTTCTTTGTTCCATTGTTACAAGATTGAAGATTTGTGTTTTGTTTTAACGTCATTGTAGTCATTTTGTTGAAAATACACGTAATATTTTAAACTGATTCAAGTTTCAACGAGTTGCTTTTCCCGCAATCCCAGCTACAAAGATCCATTTTTGTTTTTTCAGATTTAGTTTGATTATTTTTTTAAATTTATTTCTTATTTTTTAATTTCGATTTAGTCAATCTAGAGTAGGATTGGACAGAAAGCTACAACTGTCGCCCTGTCGTGGGGCAATCGAACATTGTTTTCTTCAAAGTATATTTTTATGTCCCACGTTAACCCTGAGATTATTGCATGATCTATTTTTTTTTCAGTATATATTTTCCGAGTTTTAATGAAACTTGGTGGCGCCCGTAACTAATTTTTATTTTTATGGCATTGTGGTATTTTGTTTAAGTGGGTTTGCATAGTTTCCTGTTACTCGTGCGTTGTCTTCGTATGTGTTATTGTTAGGCTAATAAAGAGAGCGATGGCTGACAAACAGGACGTGCAGATTAAAATGGAGGGTAATTTGGATAGTGGTGAGGATAGGCCTATTAGTCCTCTGTCACAGGTTAGTCAGATAGGTGATTTGGATGAAACTAAAATTTTACAGGCTGGAGAAAGTCATAGTATGATCACGGTAGTTTTAATTTGTTCAATGGTGAAAGGAATGTCGGAAGAGTTCAGGAAAATATTTGAGGGAATGAATGCTAGGTTTGATGAGCTAGAACGGCAGAATGTGGATTTGGGCGTTCGTGTCGATGAATTGAAATTTGAAAGTAGGTTCAGGTTTGAGCAATTGAATGAGAGAATTGAGAGTTTTGGAGTGAGATTATCGGTTGTTGAGGAACAGGGAGATGAGGGGAAAAAGATGTGAATATTCAATCGATCAAAGCGTAAGTGGTAATTAGACTTAGAAGTGTAGCGAACAAAATATAAATAGTTCACACATAACAAACTATAGTCAAATTAAGTTAAATTTGGTCTCGTGTCTTATGTAGGGATACGAATATATACACATATATTGGATTGTAACCTAGTATAGTTTAGTGTATTCAATTTGAAGGGTAGTGGTGTATCGTTTGTATTGTGAAGTGGGTTTTCAAGAGATAATTCTAGTGATGACAGATTTAGTATTAGTAGTTTCTCTTCTAATTTCATCGTCCAGTTGACTTTTTGTTCGGATAGCGGGATCGTTGTTTTCTTTCTGTCTTAGGTTTACAAATTAGGGATGGTTTTGCAATTCGTCACACAACGGGGGGTTAATAACTTGGGTGGTAAACTGTTTAGCATGTACCCTCATGTTGGCCGAGTGCAGCATGTGTGGACTTTATACGATGTCGTTCCCTCATATTAGCAGGAAGCTAAGTGAGAGGAATTTTTTATTTTTGTTTTTTTATGGGTCACCGGTCATGTCAAGGCAGTGATCGCCAAGTTACACAAGTCGCGACTGTAATCGTTGAATTTGTGTGATAGATCAGCTTCATGATACGGACAAGTTATTATCGAGGTGTATGATCGAAATGCAAGGGTGTTGGAATGATAGGTGAAAGGGCAGAGTTAAGATGATGAAACAGTGCTATCTTGCTTATGGTAATATCCGTTTTGGATACAAATATTCGTCTCCTTGAATTGTCTGTAGAATATCTTAGATCACACCTTCAAGTTAGTATACTTTTTATTCGATTCGGTTACTTTTGATTCGAAAACCTTCGATTAATAATTATTCATTATTTTAAGGAGTTGAATGTATTGGAAGAGTGTTTATACTTATCAGTAGAATTAGGGTAGAATGGGGTACGTGGTCGGTGATAGTTATGTCTGGTCGTCAACCTCGAGTCCTTTGTCAGGGGTAATATGTTTAACTAAGAGGGTGTTATACAGAGATGACACTTGAGTAACAGGTTTTTGGCGTCAAATAGTATTCTTAACATGATGGGGGGTCGTATTGGGTTTGTGTGGAACATCAAAATTACCCAACCCGCGCATATATCGTTTTAGGAATAAGTCAATATGATGCTATGAGCAGCATTTTAACGTATTCGGGGGGTGTTGTAACATGCCAGTTTTCCCTGTCTAAATTTTGATGTTAATAAGTTCTTTTTGTTTGATAATTCCCACGTTGTCTTGACTTTCTGAGTCTGTTGATTTTATGACGACCATCCATTAACACCCTTCACCCCGTCATCTCGTGCCTGCATCCCCCATTCCACAAGCACACTTCAGTTGTTTTTCTCAAATGCATTAACTTTCTGTTTATATTCATCTTGTACCAATGTATGTAGTGTTTCAAGTGTATTTTGTCAAATGTGTACAAACCATAATTTAATCAGAACACTCGGCATAGGGCAGATACAATAAGTTTAAGAAGTGACAGATATATGACCAGGGGATGCATCAAGCCACAAAAGCCAAAAGCTGATGTATGGTGAATTGTGATTGGTTTAAATTTGTATCCGCATATTTTATTGGTCGAACGAAAGTAAGCTCCTACAGGACAAGCCTGGTGAAACAGGGCGATGAGAAGAGAACTAGATAGACAATCAGAGAGACAAGTCAGTGAAAACGTCGACCGGAGATCACGGGTTGGGGGGTCCGACTTCGAACCGGGTAGTTCAGCATCACCAGCTTGGCGGAGTCCAACATCGCCAGCTTGGTTAACAACGAACGTGGAACAAGGCGAACTCGGTGAGGAGACGTGACTACCCGCCCCGGGACTCGAAGACGCGTGGTTCGGCGGAAACTTGCGTGTGCGCGCGTGGGGTGAGCGAACCAGCGAGCGAGGAACCAATCACGGTAAAATCAGACATTGTTTAAACCGATCTGCCCTGGTCAGTTAAATAAATATATATATTTTTCAGTATTGTTTGTATGAAGGTAGTTTAATTTATCTTTGTGTCATTTAAAATCACGTTGTGATCTCAATAGGCCATTGGGATGACAACTTTTCTTTGTTCCATTGTTACAAGATTGAAGATTTGTGTTTTGTTTTAACGTCATTGTAGTCATTTTGTTGAAAATACACGTAATATTTTAAACTGATTCAAGTTTCAACGAGTTGCTTTTCCCGCAATCCCAGCTACAAAGATCCATTTTTGTTTTTTCAGATTTAGTTTGATTATTTTTTTAAATTTAATTCTTATTTTTTGATTTCGATTTAGTCCATTTAGAGTAGGATTGGACAGAAAGCTACACGTTCTTTCATTCCATCATCAAAATAATATGGTAGGTTTCTCCATTCAATTGCCAGTTTAGCTTCATCAAGTGGACACACTTGCTGACACCAATTGAAGAGCAATTCTATTTTTTTCAGATTGCCCTTGTCTGCACTTAATGCAGTTATTGGATTTAAGAAAGCCATTTCAGTAACAATGGCATTATTGAATGGAAGTCTGACTTTCATTTCTTTAGCAGCCCTGGCATAAAATGCAAGAATTTTGAGTCTGAAATCTCTCTGGATATTCTCAGGAAATGTTTCAACGAGGCGTTCACATTCCGGTCCAAGATAAACCTCTTCCAGTGGAAGGTAGTTTTTAGGCTCGATGTCAAATATAGGGCTTAGAAGACTCCTTGGTGTCATGAAATTCTGACATACTTGATTCATTAAATGTACTGACGAAGTTGCAAGTTTATGAATGAGTATTTCCCTTGATTGGAACATGGCGTTAAACGTGTTGAAATAATTCAACGTGTACTTCAAAAACATGAAATAGGCTTTTACGCACGAATCATTTCGAATGCAAGTATGCTATCGGCTGATAAAAGTTTGTCTTCGAATGCAGCCAATTGAAAGAAGGCTTTTAAAACATCCCAGTTTTCTATAATTCTGACTACACATTGGTGCATACATAACCAACGAGTGGTTGCTAATTTAAGTATCTTATTAGTCTTATTACCGAAAAATCCCTGCATTTCTTGAAGTTGTTCACATCTTTTCGAGCTTCCTGACACGTAAGTATGAATGCTCCTCATCAAATCCTCAGGACCCCTAGGAAGTTCCGAACAAGCTTTACTTGCAACCAGCGCTGCCGAGTGGCAAAAACATTTTAGTAGTATAACGTGAGGAACATCTTTCCTAAGATGGCTATAGAAAGAATTGTTCCCTCCCACCATAACCGTTGGCCCATCGCAAGCGATGCCAACAATATTAGCAATTGGTATGCCTTTAGAACTGATGCATTCTTTAAATGCATCATATAATTTTATTGCGGTTCCATCCTTGGAAGTTCCAGAAGCTGAGTTACAACAGTCAAAGGTCCCGGTGTTTGCGAAACGTACTTCGCCAAAACGCACATATTCTTCTTGTTTGATATATCGGTGCTCTCATCTACTAAAACCGAAAATTTTGTCTGAAAAGAAAATGTAATTATATTCATTATTTATAATATAATATATAATAAATTCAATATGAGTAGGCCTACGCCTAGTCTCTACGGAAGTGTGAAAACATTCTTCTTCTGAGAAATAAGATTTTATAGTTATCTTACCCTTTTAAGGACATCCACTATCTCTGTATGTTCAACTTTGCAAATTACATTGTTTATTATTTGTGTGCATTTGGTGCGTTTTAACGACAAATCTTTCAAGATTTTTGAATCGACACATACATCCTTCAGCAATGGAATTAAGTGATCAGATAGAGATAAAGCCAGGTTATGTTCCGCAAAAAAAGCAGATAGTTTAATTTCAGCAGCCTTTACTCGATCGGCGTGCTGTTTAACACGCAACTCTTCTTCAACGTTTGTAGAGGCAAACTTCAAAATACTTGGTATTTGAAATGACTAGGTAGAGGTAAAGATGATAAAAATGGATTAATATTAGGCAAGAGGCAGTGGGAGCAAAATGTGGGGGGAGGGGGTAAAATGGGGATAAGTACCGAAAACTTGAAAGTAACATTAGTAAATTGTAGAAGTATTTGTAACAAACTGGATGAATTTAGATCGGTCATAGAAATTATTAATCCAGATGTTTTTGTAGCTGTGGAGACATGACTAGATGATGGCTATACTGACAGTGAAATTAAAATGGGGGGATACAACTTATTTAGGAAGGACCGAAACAAACATGGGGGGGGGGAGTGATGGTGGGATCCAAGACCGAGCTAGTGGGAAAACTCATCTGGACAGGAGGTAATCTGGAAATAATGGAGGTAGAAATCAAGAAGGGAAGAGAAAAAACCGTTGTAATTGCAGCTTATCGACCTCCAAATGCAGGTATGGACTTACTGTGAACGAGGGTTTTATACAAGTCGTTAAAGAGGGTACGAGACTGACCTCTGCTGGGATTGGGAACATTTTAGATGTCATCCTAGTTAGACCACCTGAAAGGTGGCTGAATACGATGGTGGATGAGGGTATCAGTGACCATAGTATCCCGACGGTTCAATTAACGGGAGGTAATGGGAGGAATGAGGAAAGGGAAGGGAAAAAGTACTGCTGCTCAAAAAAGCAAATGCAGATAACATTAAAGAATTCTTGAAAAACAGGGTGAATAAATGGATTTCCGATGGAGGGGATGTGAATCAGCAATGGGAGGGATTCAAAAATATCTGCTATGAATGCATTCAGAAACATGTACCATCCAAATTCATCAAACCAAATTCGGATCCCATTTACTATAACAAGACGATTAGAGCACTGAAAAGAAAGGGAAGACGATTGTACAACAAAAAGAATGGAATAATAATTGGCAAAAAAGATGAAATCAGAAAACTAAAAGGGGAACTTAATAAGGAAAAAAAGATTGCAAAAAGAACATTTTTGGAGGGTTTGTTTGACGTGAATGATAAAAATGAAAGCTGGGGAAATATGTACCACTATGTCAATACACAAAAAAATGGTGGGAATGACATACCAACATTAGTAGGTGAGAATGGTTGTCAACACTTTGTCAACTCAGAAAAGGCTGAGGCCTTGAACAATTACTATGGAAGAGTTTTTCAAAGAGACAAATTGAATCCTACGGGTAAAAAAAACTTTGGAAGAAACGGAAAACAAAAGCAAAATTCACATCTCAAACGGGGCCATTCAGAACATCATCCGTAATTTGAAAAATAATAAAGCACCCGGCATGGATGGTATTTCCAATAACTTTTTGAAAATTGCGAGAGAAGAAATTTCATCTTTTTTAACAATTCTTTTTCAAAATTCGGTTGATACGGGGATAGTTCCGATAGAATGGAAAAAAGCAATTGTCATACCAATTCATAAGGGGGGTGAAAGGGCAAAATTATCTAACTACCGGCCAGTAAGTCTAACATCAGCAGTTTGTAAAATACTAGAAAAAATCATAGATCATGACATCAAAATTATCATTGAAAAACGGGGGGGATTATTCAAGGGACAACATGGATTTAGAAAGGGATACTCTTGCACTACCCAATTACATGGGCTTGTGCAAGAGCTATCAGACATACTGGACAAGGGGGGGAAAGTAGATGCAATATTTTTGGATTTCGAAAAAGCGTTTGATAAAGTTCCGCACAAACTGTTGATAGACAAATTAAAACTTATAACCAATAACCAAATCATTTCAAAATGGGTTGAAGACTTTTTAAGTGAAAGGACTCAGAAAGTGAAAGTTGGAAATGACTATTCAGATTACATCCAAGTAACTTCTGGTGTACCGCAAGGGAGCGTGATAGGGCCTCTTCCTTTTAATATATTTATTGATAACTTGGCGCAGGGCATCCAGTCGAAAATTCGTCTGTTTGCTGACGACTGTGTCATATACAGACTAATACAAAGTGAGGGAGATGAAGCTGCATTACAACTAGACTTGAATTTAATAAATGAATGGGTGAGAATAAATTTAATGGGATTGAACATAAATAAATGTAAGGTAGTCCATTTCTCCAGAAAGAATAGAAAGGGGGACAAAAATGAGAGCTATAATATGGGGGGTAATATTTTGGAGGGGGTGGATGCCTATAAATATCTTGGAATTTACTTACATGAGAATTTAGGTTGGGGGGAACATATTAAAAAACTGTCAAAAAGGGGAATAGAATCACTAAATTTTGTTATGAGACAACTCAAGGGGACAGGGATTGACATTAAGGAAAAGGCTTACAAGAGCCTAATACGTCCAATGATGGAGTACGCTGGCTCGGTCTGGGATCCCTACAACATCAATTTGATAAAAGAAGTAGAGGGGGTGCAGAGGGTAGCTGCAAGAAGGGTGCTAGGAAGGGTCAGAAGATTTAGAATAGAAAGAAATGACCAGGGGAGAGTTGAAAAATTAAGGGAAAAACCCCGTGAGATGGTGAAAGAATTGGGGTGGGAAAAATTAGAGGAAAGGAGGAAAAAGGATAGACTCCTGAACTTCTTCAGGGCGAGGAATGGTTTTGCGGGGTGGAAAGAAGTGAGAGATAGGATAGGGATGAGAGTTCAGAGGAGTGTGAGGGGAGGGGAACAGCTTGCTGTGGAGAGGGCCAAAACAGAACGGGGTAGAGGTGGTTTTATACAAAAAACCATAGTGGATTGGAATGGGCTGAGTGAAGATGTGAGAAGAGCAAAGACTTTGGAAGAATTCAAGAGAAGAATACATTGATTGTAAATATAATTGTCAATTGTAGATGATGATACAGTTGAAAACTGCCACCGCGCATGCGTGCACAATTGCAGTTATATTGATAAATAAATAATACTTGAATTACATTGAAATGTTTTGGCTGCTCTTCTGTGCTTTTCGCCTTCCGAGTGCTTTCTGAGCTCACTTTTGCCACATCCAAATGACTTTTTGCATACTATGCAAAAGCATTTAGAACTATCGCCAAATACTGGCTTAAGCCAACCCTTAAATGCATCCATTGTGAGCCATTCCTTTTGAAATCGTTTTATTCTTGACTCTTTTTCCACTTTTGGAGCCTCACCCCTTCTTTTTAAGAGTCTTTTGTGGTGTACCACAGCGTTTAGGCCTAGAGGATTCTGGAATAGGATCGTCTCCATCCATATCGGAATCGGACCTATTCATCAAACAGCCTAACCTATAAAAAGAGTAAACGTAAATATTAGCTTAGGTTCTCAGCGTCAACCACAAATTATAGTTCATGCTGGCGTGAACGCCTATCACAGTAAATAGTACGTACTAATTTCTCTATATTAATACCAAATATTATAGCTGACAACACTTACTCTAAATTCCTGGCCAAGAATCAAACAAAACGACCACACGGGCCACGTGCCACGGCACACAGACACTGTCAGCTGTCACTCTCAAAGGCGCAGTTTTACTTGGTTTTACTTCTTCACTTCAATTCGATTGGCTGCCCTGCTGCTCAGCGCTCGCCTTCAATAGTCGCTCTATTACAACGTTGCTCTAGCATCGTGACTTCGAGAACGCGCTCAACGCGCAAAACAAAAACTGATTCAAATACATGTAATGGGCAATGAGCCTTATGTAAAAGACACCTTTTTCGTTAAAATAATGCACAAGCGAATTATTATTCAAAAATAGAAATTAATAGTTATTGAAAAAAAATTATAAAAAAAAGGAAAAATATTAATATACGATTTAATAAAGAACTAGTGAAAATTCCCACGTTTTCGTGATTTTTGGCCAAAATTACCTTTCTCCCACAGAGCACTATTTTCACCCACGTTGTGGTATATTTCCCACGGTCTGGCAACACTGAGGCGTATCATGGCAAGCCGAAAGGTATGTTACAACCACATACAGCTGAACATGCAGGGGAAACATTGAGTTTGGATGTAAAGGGACCCTATCCACGTCCGAATGAAGGTAAACGATACATTCTAACAATCACAGATCAACACAGTGAATGGGTGGAAGCATTTGCGTGATTGTTTTCCACGTTGGGGTTACCCAAGAGCAATGCTAACAGACAATGATACTCGTTTTAGAGCAAAAACATGGATTAAAGCTCATGAGAAATGGAACATTTCAAGATGGACTACACCTATTCATCACCCGCAAGCAAACCAACATATCAAGAAACAACTTCGTATTTTGATTGGCGAAGATCATAAAAATGGGATGTTCATTTGCCCATGCTACTGTTTCAATTGAGAACTAGGAATAACGGAGCAACAAGATTTATGCCATGCCAAACGATGATCGGTCGTAGGTTGATGCGACCAGGAGATTGGGGCTTCATTGAACAATATAATAACGAGGATTATGATCAAGAACAAATCAGAGTATCTACAATAAAAACATCCAGGCAATATCAAGAACAGTATATTAATAAGTTGAATAAAAGAAGAATCATGCCCACATTTGCAGTAGGGGATAAAATATTCAGGAACAATAATTATCCTCGATCGAACGCATTTGAGAATTTAATTGCCAGTTTTGCACCAAAATATTTAGGCCCTTATGTAATTTTGCGTATCATAAATCCATCCAAAGTAGAAATTAAAACCAATTCCAGATCCAGTATGAAATGTCATGTACATGATATTATTCCAGCTCCAGAAAGAGATGTGAACAGATTTGCAAGAGAGTATGCAGAAAAGAGGGAAGAAGATATTCCAGTGGAACCGGGGATTGTTCCAGAACCAGAAGATAAAAATATTTTTGACAATAAGCGAGGAATTACTCATAATTTCAGACCGAGAAGGGCTGAAAAGTAAAATATATTATGTCAATATGTAATTTGTCGTACGCTTGTACCTGTATGCCCTGCACGTGGGCTTGCAAGGCTCGGGTCAGGTGGTCCAGGCTGGCAGGGCTGACGTCTCCGAGGTCCAGGTGGCGGTTCCGCAGGCGGCCGGGCAGCGGCGCCACCTGCCAGTCCCCCGCGCATGCGCCTGCCACCTCGGGCAGCTGGGCCTCACACTTCCTGCGCAGGCGCTGCAGCTGCAGCTGAGGACAGGCCATGCTGCCATCACGGGTGAGTCTACTTGACCGACCTAGCTACGGACATGTGTGTGTTGCACCGATCGGAGGTTGGTAACTTGCCAGTAGGTTTACTCGATTTCACCGCCATCTACATACTGTCAAGCATGTAGGAAACGCCAACGTCGTTTTATTCTTCTCTGTGCATACCTTTTCGATAAGCCGATAACATTAATGCGCTTGTTTGAATTTCTCACGTTTGTAATGTCATTTAGAGAACCTCTCCTTTATGACAGAATAACTCTACTAATCCAGGCATTGTATTGTTGAGAACACAGGTAGACCTTCCCCCGCCAGAGAAGTTACACCCTAATGTGAACGCCATCTTGTGAGGTTAGATCCCTACATAAATCTCATTCATCAGAACTAGGAGCCATATATGCGTTGTCAGACGAGCGGATAGTAATAGTATGGGTAAAAACTGCTTCGAGTGGTAGCTACCAATTTAGCACATTTCATGTTTTTTCTTCAAAATTGCTGATACGATCAAGCTGAAAATTTCCAGAAATGTGTATCAAAATGTAATTTATGTGTGTAATTTCATGTAATTTATGTACAAATGTAGTTTGTATGTAATTCAACTTCACACTCGAAGGTTAATTTTTTTGGAGAATAAAAATATTTTTTTCCGCTGTGTTATTCTAATGGGTATTTTTGAAATTTCTACAATTCATAAAAATAAAAGTTACCACCCGATAATGCCACAAAACTATGCAGATCTAAGTTGGATGAGAAACCATAATGAAAAAAGGTTTGAAGTTGATAGCTGTTGCCGTTTGACCTGTGAAGAACCGACAACAAAACATGAAAAAAAAAACATAAAAACGAACACCAATTTTTTCAGTATGTCAAATTGAATCCTTGCTAAAGCTCATCCAATTATAATGTTCAATTTCATTAAGTGGATAATACCTCATTGCACAATTTTTTTCATATCATTATTACAGTTGGAGTATTCAGTTTCATATATATGTGAGTTATTGTGACACTAGGCAAACGCAGAATGTGCGTTGTGTGATGAGCGAGATATCTAGAAAGTAAAATCTAAAACTCTACATACCTTGATCATATAAAGTGAACTTCATTCGATACCAACGAATCTAGAGAGCCGTGAATTAACAATGCAACATTTTTCTGCTATTATTTCTATTTACTCAATGAATTAAAAACATGTATTACAATATTTTCTTCGAAACGGCTGGTACGAATTGCATATCAATTTTTATTTGTGTGTATAATTTCCGTCTTTACATTTGAGGAAAATTGAAATTATATTGATAAGATTTTGTTTTTCAATTTTTCCCACTCAGCCTGGTCTATGGGGATTTTAGAAATATCCGCTTAATAACATTTTTTTTTTCATCAAGAGGTAGAGGAGGCAGGAAAGAGATGAGAGAGAAGATTATATTGGATGAGTATGATTTTAGAGGAGGGCATGAGTGGAAGGTTGTAGTGAAGATGGCAAAGAAGGATGTCGGAAAGTATTCATTTTTGAATAGAGCGGGAGTCGAGTGGAATGGAACGAAGAAAGAAACATTAGTGGAAGAGCTCAGAAAATTTGTAATGGTTTGGTTTGGAATGGTTTGGGGGGATTGCGGAGGACGACCTGATATTGAGACAAATTAAAGAGGTGGTCGTGCGGAGGGAAGTTTTATTATATGGGATTTGATAGTTTTTGTTGGTTGGGTGAATTTTTGATAATTATTATTTGTTTTCTTCATCTTGTTTCTGTTTTGTCAATGTTGTTTTGTCAAGAGTTTTGTTAATTAAGTTTAGGGCCTTGTCACCACACTTTGGTGCAATTGTAAGTAAAATAATAGATAATAAAATAATCGGTCAAACCCTGCGACCTGGTAGTGCTTACACACAAACAAGAGAGAAAAAAAAAGAAAAAACCACACAGTCAAAGCTTGTAAGAGTTGAGTGTAAACTATTGAGGCGTTGCGTTAGACTTGGGTACCTGGTCGACCTGCGCGTCGAACGCGTCAACGAGTCCAGCCAGGAAGTCGAGCGCCTCGGCCGTGAAGAGCGCGCCATGCTCGGCTTCCAGGCCGTGTGGAGCCGCTTCGAGCTCGACCGTGCGCGACTCGGCTGCCGTCAGCACGCAAGCGACCTGGAACAACCTCACAACGCTCAGACTACTTGTGTGATGAGCGAGATATCTAGAGAGTAAAATCTGAAACTACATACCTTGATATAAAATGAACTTCATTCGATACCAACGAATCTAAAGAGCCGTGAATTAACAATGTAACATTTTTTTCTGCTATTATTTCTACCTTTTCGATGAATAAAGAACATGTATTACATGATTTTCTTCGACACGGCTGGTCTGAATTGGATACACATTTTTAATTATGTGTATCACTTCACTTTATTTTTCATTTTTTTTCACCCAGCCTAATCTTATGGGGTTTTTAGGAACTTTGAGATGATGTTTCAGAAAAATGGTCCAACCGATTTGACCCTAAAACTATAGGGTTCATTCCATTTTACAGTTCACTTCATTTTATTTTACCTTTGATCTGTACATGGTACAAATATAGGCTTAATAGGTACTTAATGATTATATACTTCAATATTATAAAATAGGTACTTGGGTAAAATATAAAATAGGTACTTCAATAATTATATTCTATGGGAAGGTGAGGTGTTATAGTAGGAGTTGGCACTGAGGAATTTATTAAGTGATGATTTGAAAGAACTAATTGAGGGGAGGACTTTATTGGGGCTGGTAGGTTATTAAAAAGAGTGGAGCATAGACGTTGGGGGCATTTAGAAGATAGAGTGTAGGTATGAGGGATGATGAAAATGTTGGATTTAGTTCTGGTGGAGTGAGAGTGCGTATGGAGGATTGCGTCCCAACTGACCTCATTCCGAACTGACCTCATCTATTGAAAACCCTGTATAATAGCAAAAGAGGTCAGTTGGGAATGGAGTCAGTTCGGAAAGAGGTCAGTTCGGAAAGAGGTCAGTTAGGACTGCTATTGAACGGGCTATCTTTAAATGATGTCAGTTGGGAAAGAGGTCAGTTAGGAATGAGGTCAGTTAGGAAAGAGGTCAGTTAGGACTGCTATCGAACGGGCTATCTTTAAATGAGGTCAGATGGGAATGAGGTCAGTTAGGAATGGAGTCAGTTAGGAAAGAGGTCAGTTCGGAAAGAGGTCAGTTAGGACTGCTATCGAACGGGCTATCTTTAAATGAGGTCAGATGGGAATGAGGTCAGTTAGGAATGAGGTCAGTTAGGAAAGAGGTCAGTTCGGAAAGAGGTCAGTTGGGACTGCTATCGAACGGGCTATCTTTAAATGAGGCCAGATGGGAAAGAGGTCAGTTAGGAATGAGGTCAGTTAGGAAAGGGGTCAGTTCGGAAAGAGGTCAGTTAGGACTGCTATCGAACGGGCTATCTTCAAATGAGGTCAGTTAGGAATGAGGTCAGTTAGGAATGAGGTCAGATGGGACAGGGGTGTGTGGCTAAAAACGGTAGGGGGGTATCTTTATAGAACACATGTTTTATTGGGGTGGGACTTCTTTCAAGTACGCTCGCATCAACTTACCACGCCGTGGCATTGCCGTCCACATTCATACCAACATTGATTAGCGTCTAATAGAAGAGCAATGATTTCCACAATTGAAAAATAAATATCGTAACTTGGATAAACGTTAACCATGCCAAATTCTTTTTTGAAACTGCTTTAAATATACCGTCAAAATATGTATAATCTCAATTACCTTTTCAAGAATCTTGCTGCACTCTTGATGCTGCACTTAAAGCTATGTAACTTTGCATTTAGACCAATGCGCATAATAACAGTTGATGATTTCTTGTAACATTCAGTCACACGCAGTATATACCTACACATGTCTTACACGCAATTACTATTACGCAAATCTTACTGTTTATTTTCGTTATAATCGATTAGATCTGCATTGGTTTGGAGTACATTTGATGATTTTTCAACGCAACCATCATAATTGGCCAAAATTATAATATGTGGGGCTAATATATCAATATATAATAATATAATTATATAATAATATAATAATAATAATATAATATAATAATAATATGATATAATAATAATATAATATAATAAGATGATAAGATGATATATTATAACGAATGGGGCAAGTGCTTTAGCACTGTGCAACATAAGCCATGTGCAACAATAATAAATATATCATAAAATCCACATGACTAATTCCACATAATATGGAACGACGGTCTACGTGTATATTCCATGATAATTGAATAGCACGTATCTTATCGCACGTGTATTCAACAAATCCAAGCTGTATTTTATTCTTAAGTTGAATCAATTAATTTTTCCAACAAATATAGAGAATGACAATAGGCATATAAATAATGATTATAAAGAAAACAAGCGCGAAATAAAGAATATGAAGAAGTTCTTTGGGTTATAATATTATCGAATTAACTTTTAGTATGAGTGCGTAAACTAATGGGCATTCATTATCTTCGATATTATCGATTTTAAAATGCATTTTCGACTTTCGATTTCCATGTTGTTTGAATTTGAATTCCGCGTCAATTCTAAATGGGTTTGGTTGGAGAAAGTTGATGCGAGACCTCTTGTCGTCCTCGCCGTAACCAATCACAGGATGCGGTAGTACGTCCGCTAGTAAACGCGCGAGAATCTCGGCAGTGATTCTGTATCGAAACGTGTTACAAAACTGACAACTGGAATTAGTTTTGATTTTCAAGATAATAATATTCTTATATAAAATTAGTCAAACGCAGCATATGCTTTGTACGATGAGCGAGATTTTGTGTGCATATATAATACCTTTTTTCCGTCCCTGACAAAATTGTTGCAGAGTAAAAATCAATTAACAAAATAACATAACAACATTAACAGAACAAATTATAAGTAGTAAGCATAAGTAACAAAATAAAAGAGGGAAGTGAAATAGTTGATGTATATGTGTATATATATATATATATATATATATATATATATATATATATATATATATATATATATATATATATATATACATATATATACATACCGGTACATCGGAACAAACAGTAACGTACAAAATAGAAAGATTAAATATATATATTAACATATAATTATATGGAAAATATAAAAAATATCCAAGTCTATTAAATGGGAAGTTGATTATGAAGTTGATTCCTTAGAATACGTATTGAATCTTTCAATACTGACATGCCAATCTGGTATTTTAAGAAATTATCTAAATAGAAACGTGTACAAAATTGACTAAATAAATTGGAAATTGTTTCACGGGAACCAACAAATAATTCCATGAATTATATCTCTCTTATATTGTACTTTATTGGATGAGCGAAGCGAAGTCTCAATTTCACCATATTAGAAAAAATATTCCATGTCTGTTTTCTTGTTGGCGCCCCACAGGTCAAACTAATGAAAATATCCTGATGAAACTTGGCATACTTATATGTCATCATCTAACTCGATACTGTATGGTTTTGAGCTCAATCGGTCACACCACTTCTGAGGAAAATGATTTCGAAGTTTTGAAAAACACCATAACAATAACCCACGGTGGGAAAAATTATATAATATTCATCTCCGATTGGATTCAAATTTTCACGGAATGTGAGCACAAAAATGATACATATGAATACAAACTTATACTTGAATCAGATATGCCGTCTTGAAGATAGAAGATATTATGTCCCGTTTTTACATAATTTTAAACAATTTTGAATAATAATTTCATTCAATATCATATTCTATTGGTTCAACAATTAGAACTACATCTGGAAGACTGAGACTTCATTATTTCTAATCCAAGGTTTTTATATTACGAGTACATTTCATACAAAGCACTTATCCTGAACAGAGTCGATAAAGTAGCATAGAACTGACGATTCTTTAAAGCTTTAAAGCTTTGAAGCTTTATTTCATTATTTGACAATTTTATTCTTACTCGCTCATCCATCAACGCAGAAACACATAACGCGTTTTCCTGATACTGAAAAAATGGTGAAGGTGTATGTATACACATTGATTTTAGATATCTTGCGGCCATAAAGTTTAGGATTCCTTATGGTCATATCAGTAAAATATGCAAGTTTCATGCTTTAGTCACGATTGCACGGTTTTTACATTCACAGACTCCACTATACGGACGGGTGATGCTATAGTCCCTATTGTGAAATATAGGTCTATTGTGTTTTAACATATTCAACACGGCATTTGCTATATGGACGCTTACCAGGGGTCTTATTGGCCACACATGAACGAAGGAGGAGCTATAGGAGGAGCTAAGGAGCTATAGGCGGGGTTTCAAATGAGGTCAGTTCGGAAAGAGGTCAGTTCGGAAAGAGGTCACTTAGGACTGCTATCGAACGGGCTATCTTTAAATGATGTCAGTTAGGAATGAGGTCAGTTAGGAATGAGGTCAGTCAGGAAAGAGGTCAGTTCGGAAAGAGGTCAGTTGGGACTGCTATCGAACGAGCTATCTATGAATGAGGTCAGATGGGAAAGAGGTCAGTTAGGAATGAGGTCAGTTAGGAAAGGGGTCAGTTCGGAAAGAGGTCAGTTAGGACTGCTATCGAACGAGCTATCTATAAATGATGTCAGTTAGGAATGAGGTCAGTTAGGAATGAGGTCAGTTAGGAATGAGGTCAGTTAGGAAAGGGGTCAGTTCGGAAAGAGGTCAGTTAGGACTGCTATCGAACGAGCTATCTATAAATGATGTCAGTTAGGAATGAGGTCAGTTAGGAATGAGGTCAGTTAGGAATGAGGTCAGTTAGGAAAGGGGTCAGTTCGGAAAAAGGTCAGTTAGGACTGCTGTCGAACGAGCTATCTTTAAATGATGTCAGTTAGGAATGATGTCAATTAGGAATGAGGTCAGTTCGGAAAGAGGTCAGTTCGGAAAGAGGTCAGCTCGGATTGAGGTCAGTTGGGAAAGGGGTCAGTTAGGATGAGGTCAGTTCGGAATGAGGTCAGTTGGGATTCGTGTCAGTTGGGACGTCACCTTGAAAGATTCAATACGTATTCTAAGGAATCATCTTTATAAATTAACTTTCCATTAACAGACTTGGATATTTTTTAAATATTTCATATTATTATATGTTAATATATATTTAATCTTTCTATTTTATACGTTACTGTTTGTTCCGATGTACCGGTATGTATATATATATATACATCAACTATTTCACTCCCCTCTTCTATTTTGTTACTTATACTTACTACTTATAATTTGTTCTGTTAATGTTGTTATGTAATTTTGTTAATTGATTTTTATTCTGTAACAATTTTGTCAGGGACGGAAAAAAGGTATTATATATGCACACAAAATCTCGCTCATCGTACAAAGCATATGCTGCGTTTGACTAATTTTATATAAGAATATTATTATCTTGAAAATCAAAACTAATTCCAGTTGTCAGTTTTGTAACACGTTTCGATACAGAATCACTGCCGAGATTCTCGCGCGTTTACTAGCGGACGTACTACCGCATCCTGTGATTGGTTACGGCGAGGACGACAAGAGGTCTCGCATCAACTTTCTCCAACCAAACCCATTTAGAATTGACGCGGAATTCAAATTCAAACAACATGGAAATCGAAAGTCGAAAATGCATTTAAAATCGATAATATCGAAGATAATGAATGCCCATTAGTTTACGCACTCATACTAAAAGTTAATTCGATAATATTATAAACCCAAAGAACTTCTTCATATTCTTTATTTCGCGCTTGTTTTCTTTATAATCATTATTTATATGCCTATTGTCATTCTCTATATTTGTTGGAAAAATTAATTGATTCAACTTAAGAATAAAATACAGCTTGGATTTGTTGAATACACGTGCGATAAGATACGTGCTATTCAATTATCATGGAATATACACGTAGACCGTCGTTCCATATTATGTGGAATTAGTCATGTGGATTTTATGATATATTTATTATTGTTGCACATGGCTTATGTTGCACAGTGCTAAAGCACTTGCCCCATTCGTTATAATATATCATCTTATCATCTTATTATATTATATTATTATTATATCATATTATTATTATATTATATTATTATTATTATATTATTATATAATTATATTATTATATATTGATATATTAGCCCCACATATTATAATTTGGCCAATTATGATGGTTGCGTTGAAAAATCATCAAATGTACTCCAAACCATGCAGATCTAATCGATTATAACGAAATAAACAGTAAGATTTGCGTAATAGAAATTGCGTGGTAAGACATGTGTAGGTATATACTGCGTGTGACTGAATGTTACAAGAAATCATCACTGTTATTATGCGCATTGGTCTAAATGCAAAGTTACATAGCTTTAAGTGCAGCATCAAGAGTGCAGCAAGATTCTTGAAAAGGTATTGAGATTATACATATTTGACGGTATATTTAAAGCAGTTTCAAAAAAGAATTTGGCATGGTTAACGTTATCCAAGTTACGATATTTATTTTCAATTGTGGAAATCATTGCTCTTCTATTAGACGCTAATCAATGTTGGTATGAATGTGGACGGCAATGCCACGGCGTGGTAAGTTGATGCGAGCGTACTTGAAAGAAGGTCCCACCCCAATAAAACATGTGTTCTATAAGATACCCGCCTACCGTTTTAGCCACACACCCCTGTCCCATCTGACCTCATTCCTAACTAACCTCATTCCTAACTGACCTCATTTGAAGATAGCCCGTTCGATAGCAGTCCTAACTGACCTCTTTCCGAACTGACCCCTTTCCTAACTGACCTCATTCCTACTGACCTCTTTCCCATCTGACCTCATTTAAAGATAGCCCGTTCGATAGCAGTCCTAACTGACCTCTTTCCGAACTGACCTCTTTCCTAACTGACCTCATTCCTAACTGACCTCTTTCCCAACTGACCTCTTTCCCAACTGACCTCATTTAAAGAGAGCCCGTTCGATAGCAGTCCTAACTGACCTCTTTCCGAACTGACCTCTTTCCTAACTGACTCCATTCCTAACTGACCTCTTTTGCTATTATACAGGTGTCAAAGATGAGTCAGTTCGGATGAGGTCAAAAGAAATTTGAAAGCAATCTGGGAAAATTTCCCTTTGAGTTGGAGTCTTGATGGAGTATTCCGAGGCTGCGGGGCTAGCGACCGCGTGTACATACCTTGTAGTTGCGTCTCGTTGTCTCTCTGCACCAACTCAAACTGTCTCCTCTTGTCTCTCTCTTGCTCCAGCAGCAGTCTCTGTTCCTCTTGCAGCTGCTCCAGCTCCTCTCTCTTGGCCCACTCCTCCCCCAGCACCCGCGCCTGCACAACACATGGGAGGAGCCTATTAGGTCAACATTCCTCAACTCCTCCCCCAACACCTGCCGCGTTCCTGAAGGACTTGCCTGCAGGTTCCTGACGATCTCCTCGTCCCTCTTGGCCTGCGTTTCCTCCTCCAGCAGGATCTCCAGCCGTCTCCGGATCTCTTCCAGGTCCTTGAGGCGGCGCTCTTCCTCCACATGTGCTGCCTGCAGCTCCTGGGCCCGCGCCTCGGCAGCTGCGCGCGCCTTCAACCAACAACAACAACAATACAGAAACAACAGGTAGGAGGCCCTCCGAGGGTAACTCACTCACGAATACACTGTCACTTCTACAACACTTGCGTTACGTGTATTGGTCTGCTGTGGATCTAAACACCCGGCCATCGAACGGCAGAGTGAACGAGATCTGGAACATATGTCAGACACGGACCGTGTGTCCAATACTGGGCTCTTTAGCCGCAGTGTGAGTTATTTGTAAGCAGAAAGCATGAAGGTAGTTTCCATCCACACACCACTAGTACCTCGTCAACTGCCCAGGACCATACATAATGGGTTTACATAGATTCACTCATTGATGTTTATGACAACAAATTGTAAACACTTGGCTAACTATAATTACGAGGTCACATCTTGGACAGATTTACAGGGCGCACTTTGGCAACTTTTATCTCAACAACTACAACTCATAAATGCCACAAAATGGTGGCTCAAAAAGAAGTAGTGGTGAATAAGGTGGACAAAAAAGCTAAAAAAGTGGAGTCAGAGTGTTATGTATGTTTTAAAGGTGTTCGTGTTGGACTGAGGTGCTGTGTATGTTTTGGATGGGCTCATTTTAGATGCCTAAATGTAGATCAAAAAGCCTATAAAGACAAAAAAAGTGACCTTGTTTGTACACAATGCAAAAGTAGGGTTAAGAAGAACAAAAAGGAAGCTAGGCCTAGGTCTACGCAGCAGCTAGATAAACACACACTCAAGAGTAAACAAAATAAGAAAAGAGTTAAACCCAGTGTTGAGTATACAATTAGGCTAGGGAGGAAATACATTAATGAACTTGAATCTAATGTGAAAGGATTGGAAGAAGTGATTCAAAGCTTGATGAGAAGAAGAAGCAATGTAGAAGAAAAAAGTGAAATATGCCTGAAAATGAGGCAATGGGAATGTGAAAAGAAAGAATGGGAAGCCACAAAAAGAGAGATGAATTGTAAAGTGAATACACTACAGGCCATTTGTGATAAGTGGTTAAAGCAGCTTGAAAATGAATGCCAGATTACTTTTCAAATGAAAGAAATATTGGAAAAATGTGAACTGGAAAAAAACGAGGCAGTACGAGACAGGGAAATTTTGCTAAGGCGAGTTCAAACTATGAATGAAGAGTGGGAAAGGCCTGGGCCCATGAATAAAATCGACAAACAAGCATGCGGAACACTGGTATCACTGAAATCAAGAGGACTCCAAAACGGGAAAGTGAAATACACGAAACTTCAAGAACCCTCAAGATCCGAGTTGGCCTTGTGTAAAAAAGAGTTATCAGATGTCCGAATAATTGGAGACTCTATGGTGTATTATACCGGACCCATACTGGAAAAATATGGAATGAAAATAAACACTCTATCGGGGATCAGGACCGACCAGCTAGGGGAAGTGTTGAAAAATAGGGAGTTGGTTCAGCCTGAGGACAAAGTGTTAATTTTGAATGTTGGAACAAATAGTGTGAAGGGATGGATGAAGAAGGACAATACAGTAGAAGATGTGGCAGAAATGCTACAAAATGTAAAAAGGAGGTTTGGAGAAGGAAGAAAACTTGGGGTGATGGGGATTGTACAACGTAGGGACTGTGCGATGCACGTTATAAATGGAATAAACGACAGAATAGAATGGATAGCGGAAGGTTTAGGTATGACTTTCATAGACCCAAACATGTGGGTATCAAATGATTGTATTGGAAAAGATGGGCTACACCTCAACAGGAAAGGCAGCAAGAGATTGAGTGATCTCTTCATTGGTCTCTCGAGAAAGTTGAAAATGAACGAAGATAGGCTTATAAATACAAAAAACTAGTAGAAGTTAGAGTAGATAGGATTAATATAAGAGATCATATAAATATTAGTGATAGGCCATCAGCAGGACATATTGTGCCAAATTTAGATAATTTAGATAATATTAATTCAGAGCTCCTCACTGATAAAGTAAATAATAGCAGTAATCAGTCAAACATAGCAGCTCTACAAAATTCTATTATATATTTCAATACACAGAGCATATTATCAAAAAGAGAAGAAATAGAACAGTTTATAATTAAGAGGCAACCAGAAGTTTTAGGTCTATCTGAAACCCATCTCACAACTGAAATAGAAGATTGGGAAGTCAACATTAATGGATATAACATCATTAGAGTAGACTCGGATAGTAGGCACACCGGAGGTGTATTAATATATATAAAAAGTGGCATTAATTATACGATTTTACAGACAGAAATAATTAAAAGACAATGGTGGTCTTTAACGATACAAATATTAAATGGTTCTATGACAGGATTAGTTTACAATATTACCTATGCCTCTCCTAGGATGAAAAAAATTGAGATCTTAAGAAATCTTCAAAAAATAATAGAGTTATATCAAAGTGGTCACCAGAAAATAATTATCACTGGAGATTTTAATATAGATTTATCCAAAAAACATACTATATATGCCAAACAAACAATTAGTATGATAGAAGCAAATGGTATGATTCAATTGATTGATGAATTCACTAGAATAGCTAATACATTTAGTAATATAGATAACACACACAAAATCTCGCGAACGCTTATAGACTATGTTATCACCAATTTTATAGATAAACACAAATTTGTCATCTCTATGTTAGATGAAGTCATATCTGATCATAGGGTTATAGGTATAGGCCTAAGTCAGGAAACTCATAAGGTACGAAATTATGAAAAAGTTAAGAAGACTGAAATTACATATAAAGACTATAAAACTGTACTACACAGCAAACAGGGTCAAGACTCATTTCTCAAGGATCTCACAAAAAAGAAATGGCAATCAAATAGTGAGATAGATAATGTAAATATACTATTGAAAGAATTTATGGAAAATATGAGTCAAACTATAAAAGATCATGTGCCTGTTAAATCATTTACAATAAAAGAAATACACAGCGAAAATAAGTGGTTTGATCAGGAAATAAACAGGGCTCAAGATCACAGAAATTACTTATACCGAGTAGCTAGAAGAGGAGACAGTACCAAAGACTGGGCAGAATTCAAAATACAAAGGAATAGAGTAGTATCTTTAATTAGGAAGAAGAAGGTAGAATACTATTGCAAAATGATAGAAGAATATAAAAATAAACCTAAAGAAATGTGGAAATCACTCAAGTCGTTATATAAGGATAAATATAGAGATAATAAAAATGAATTGTACTTCAAAAATCAGAAAGTTCGAGGTATAGAAAGTATTGCTGAAACTTTCAATGAGTATTTTATAAGCAGCATAGAAGTTATAGCTAATAGTATTAAAAGTGATGTAGAACTAGAAGAATATTATGTCTTAGAAAATATAGATTTGAACGCCATCAAGATGAGTAATTTTAGAAGTGTAGGGATAGAAGAAATTGTATCAGTAATTAAAAAACTAAAAGAAACCACACCATGGGATGATGGAATATCGGACAAAATATTGAAAATTTCTATTAACCTACCGTGTATCAAAGATTATATTATTAATATAATAAATAAATCGCTAGAAATAGGAGAAGTACCACAGTATCTGAAAACATCAGTTATAATTCCAGTACCAAAAATACTGAAAGCTATTGACGGGGAGAATTATAGACCAATAAACACATTATTTATATTGGAAAAAGTATTAGAATATATTGTAAAAAAACAATTGAACGAATTTATAGAAAATAATGAAATACTCGTAGAAGAACAATCGGGGTTTAGAGAAAACCATGGCTGTGACACGGCTATTCAGTTAGTATTGAATAACTTGAAATTAAAGATGCAAGAACGTAAAATAACAGTAGCAGTTTTCATTGATTTAAAAAGAGCATTTGAAACAATAGATAGGGAAATTCTTCTACAAAAATTAGAAAGATATGGTATGACTGGGACAGTTTTGAAATGGCTAAGATCATATTTGGATTTGAGATTGCAAAAAGTTAAATTTGGCAATGCTTACTCTAAAACATTAGAGACCAAATATGGGGTTCCGCAGGGTTCAGTATTGGGTCCTTTACTATTCATATTATATATTAATGATATTGTTAAAGTTACAAAAAATTCTAAAATAAATCTTTATGCAGACGATGCACTTATAACATGTAGTGGCGATGATCTTGTAAGTGTGCATAACAATATACAAAATGACTTGATTACTATAGAAAAATGGCTGAAAGCAAACAAAATGAAATTGAATGTCACCAAAACAAAAGGGATGATCTTTTGTAGTCAAAACCGTAAAACAAATAATGAAATTGAAAATATAGACATAATGTTAGAAGGAGAGAAGGTAGAAATGGTGAAAGAGTTCAAATATCTGGGAATTATTATTGACCAAAACTTATTATTTAAAAATCATGCTCAATATGTAACTAAAAAAATGTCAAGAAAGATTAATCTATTCCGGAGAATGAATAAATGTTTGCCTGCTAAAACAAAGGTTATGATGTATCAGGCAATAATAGCACCACACATCGACTATTGCAGTTCCGTGTTATTTCTTTTGAATAAAAATGAAGTAGAGAAAATGCGAAAACTTCAAAATATAGCAATGCGTAGTATCCTTTTCGTCAATAAATATTCTTCTATAAAGAAAATGTGCAACGCCCTAAACTGGCTAAATATAAAACAACGAATAGTCTTAAATACACTATGTCTTATATATAAAATTATAAAAGGATTAACGCCATCATATTTAAGAAACAACAAAATTCAATTCAATAGAGATATTCATGTATAAAACACAAGAGCGGGAAGTAAAGTAGTCATTGAAAGACAGCAGTCAAAATTTGGGAACAATTCAATTTATATCAAAGGAATCAGGATTTTTATTAGAATACCTGAAAATATACGAAATTCGGAAAATGTTAAAACTTTTCGAAGAGAATGCTCAAAATTAATCAGAGAAAACAGACTTTTACCAAATTGTACAGAACTAGTTAATTATTGAGATGAAATGTAATTGTGAATAAATAATTGTAAGACTATACATACTAGTACATAGGCCTTATATGATCACAGTTATGTTGAATGAAGACATGTTCACTGTTTCACAATTATTATTATTTGCTATTCTAGGTATTATGTGAAAATTCATGATGTTACATGTTATGTCCAATCTGGTCCACATTATTATTATTATTATTATTATTTAATTATTCTTTAATACTCTTTTCACAATGTTTTACTATTATTATTCTTATATGACATTGTTTTTATCATCATTATTATTTTGTTGTTCTTTCATGTATTATGTAAGATAGCATGATTGCTAAATAAAGTTTCTACTACTACTACTACAAACACCACGGACTTGCGGTACATTTCAATCAATGCATAATACCCTGCATGTACAGAGACAGCAATTTTCTACTTGGTGGAGAATACCATAAATGGTTTGGATGAACGTAAGAAGGTTATGGGGCTCTTCGTTGATCTGAGCAAAGCTTTTGATACGATTAACCATGACCTACTGCTGAGGAAACTTGAACTTTATGGTATTAGAGGCGTTGCTCTTGATTGGTTTCGTTCATACTTAACCGGCAGACAACAACTGGTGGAGGTGGCCCATAGAGGGACAGACAGAACCTTGAAACATTACAGATCAGATAAGGTTTGTGTAAAGACTGGGGTGCCTCAAGGCTCAGTTCTGGGGCCTGTACTTTTTATTTTGTATGTGAACCATCTACCTGACAAGCTTCCAAACTGTATTCCAATCCAGTACGCAGATGACACAACTGCTTTGATCATAAATGACTCTGTGTGCGGCTTGGTAGACGATGCTCTGTCAACTTTAAATGATATGGAAATATATTTTGAGAGTAATCAAATGATGCAGAACTCTACAAAAACCGACAGCATTTATTTTCACGCCATACAGAACAAACTGTCAGAAAGACCCTCTGTTATTACGCCACAAGGTATTCTTAAACTCTCTAGTCATGTTCTAGACCAGCACTTGAGATCGACTCATCATGTTGGTTCCATGTTTCGCCACGAGGTGTTCACTTGGTGTCGTGAAGAGTGTACTAGCTACGCTAATCGTCACTCTGTCGTACGTTATGGTATCACAGTGTGGGTAACTCCATTGGTGCACCTAGTACTTGTTTACTGCAGAAAGATGTTCTGAGAATAATGGCAGGTGCCAGGCCAAGGCCACATTGTAAAAGACTGTTCAAACAATTTGGGATACTACCCTTGCCTTGCATTTACATTCAGTCTTGTGCCATGTTTGTTATAACGAATATGAAACTGTTTTTAACCAGTATTTTAAAGCATGACCATAACACTAGGCATAGAGGAAACCTCCAGGCACGACACCATAGTTCAACTCTTTATTCTAAAGGCCCCTTTCATATGTGTACTATTATCTTCAATCGACTTCCATGTAACATAAAATCTCTTTCAGACTAGCTTTACATTGATATCTTCAGGAACATTGTTTGTAATCTACATCTGACTACCTCCACGATGTTGTTTTCACATAAGACTGTGTGTGATCCTACAAACTGTGATGTTTAATACCTGTTTGACTTGTTATAAACTATGTACCGTATTTCTGTACACATATAATAATGACCAATAAATCAATCAACCCCAATTAGATGTGCCTAGTCGAATATTGGGAATTGCATTCATGACACATAGAGCCATCATTGAATCAAAATATGATTAATTTGATGGTTTCCATTGTTACATTCCCAGCCTCAACGAATGACAGAACAGTAGGAACGAATTACAAAAGCACATCTGTAAGTTCAACTTTGCTTATCAATATTTGAAATCCTGATTTGTCTTTAATTCTACAGTCTTCCTATTTTCATTGGCCAAAATGTATGATGTTACTCGATTTTGTCAAAAATTCAATATGTAAAACTCCTCCATCTAGCGGTGGCTACTGGAACTCTCAGAATGTCATCCCCTTCCCACTTGCCAGCACTGGTAGGAAGTGTAGCCTAACTGTGAATGCTGTCACCCTGAGAGGAATATTCCCAGCTAAGATGCGGGCTCTTGATAAGTCAAGATGATTATAAAGGTACGGTACAAAAGACCCACTCACAATACAACGCTAACGTAAACGTGTAACACTAACACGGGAAATGTTTGTCTTCTGTTCACAACCAACACTAACCGATTATGATTATTGTTTGCTTAACGACCCCACCAACAGCTACGTTATACGGGGGTACGAATGAGCTGGTGAACTGTGCAGTGATGATAAGTGAAAGGGCATTTACAAAAACCCATGCCTGATGCGAGACTCGAATCACGCCCAGCGGTGCCTCAGCTGGCTGAGCTACCGAGCCTAATGGCTGGAAGAACCAGCAACTGTTAGGATGAGCCGACACCATTATTCCGATTAGAATAATCGTCTACTACTTGATATAAACGAGGAAATCAGAAACAATCTGGGATTCATGCATTATGAAATGAGATGCAATTTGTCTGAAACTGTTGATTGTTGTCTAGAACACGGCGCGGCAATATAACCACGACAATATAGGCCAACAGTGAGAGGGTTGAGGCGGTGCATGCACGCTGCTTATTATGCTCTATCATGAACAAGTGTACAGTAAACCCTCGTTGATCCGAAATCGAAGGGACCTAAAAAAAATGATTTCGGTTTATAAAAATTCGGATTAATCAAAAAGTAATTTTTCCCGCTCAGAATATAGTTAATTTGGTATTGCGCACTAGAGGAAGCTGTGTCACTGGCTGAGACTACGTGATAGATCCGTTGCTAAGGGCCTCGCTGATCGTGTGTACTCGGCTATCTCCGTGACGCGCGATCCTCATATGGCCCGTTTCTATTGGCGCTAGAGGAAGCTGTGTCACCGGCTGAGACTACGTGATAGATCCGTTGCTAAAGCCTTGCTGATCGCCTGTACTCGGCTATCTCTGTGACGCGTGATCCTCATGTGGCCCGTTTCTATTGGCGCTCGGCCGTCCCGAGTCGGACAAACGAGTGTTCCGAGCTCAGACTTCGTCAAGGTCGACTGCATTCGGTACACAAAGCATAGAACAGCTGAGCGTGCTTCCACTCATTCTTACGCATCAAATAAAAAGGATGGAAATTGGGAAAACAGTGATAACTTCACGGAATTCACTCGGATTATTTCGGATTATCCAATCCGAAATCAGTGTTTAAGCAATTGAAGGAACGGAAATTAGTTTGAATTGCGGTATAACTGAAATTCGGATTAACCATATTAATTAACATTGAAATGCCTATACCTTCAGCTGGGGACCCATTCCAAGTTCGAAATACGTCAAATTTCGGATTAACTGAGTTTGGATTAACGAGGGTTTACTGTATTTGAATAAAAAGTATATCAAACCCAAGAGAATGTTATGCTCTTTAATTAATATGACATTCCATTTCAGTGAATTCAATCAGTTTTAAGATAATACGTCAATAAATTTAATCACTTTCTTGAGATTTATTGACGTATTTATCTTAAAACTGGTTGAATTAACAAAAATAGAATGTCATAATAATTAAAGAGCATAACATTATCTCGGGCATGCATGCACCCCCCTGAACTCGTTCCTAGGGGAAAGTTTTTCATTGAAATCCGTACCATTTTCTCTGCTTGCAATTGTTGTTTGGTCGTTTCAATATCCGTGATCTGACTGAGTCGACACCTGGACTCTGTCTCCCTCTGGTTCTTGCGTTTGGCCGCCAGGAGGCGTTGGTAGCCGTCCACCAGGTGCGAGTGGCTGATGGCGGTCTCCAGGGCCGACAGCCACTGCAGCCGAGTCCTGGCAAAACACACACTTGGGTTCAACGACGCGGATCTATTGGCGTCTGATGTCTGATGGATGATTAATGAGATGGTGGGATGATGGCTGTCTCCAGGGCCGACAGCCACTGCAGCCGAGTCCTGGCAAAACACACACTTGGGTTCAACGACGCCGATCTATTGGCGTCTGATGGATGATTAATGAGATGATGGGATGATGGCGGTCTCCAGGGCCGACAGCCATTGCAGCCGAGTCCTGGCAAAACACACACTTGGCTTCAACGACGCGGATCTATTGGCGTCTGATGGATGATTAATGAGATGGTGGGATGATGGCGGTCTCCAGGGCCGACAGCCACTGCAGCCGAGTCCTGGCTAAACACACACTTGGGTTCAACGACGCCGATCTATTGGCGTCTGATGGATGATTAATGAGATGATGGGATGAAGGTTCTTGGGTAATGGGAAGGATAGTGGGAAGGAAGCGGTCGTTGCCTGTATTGTGGGAACCATCCTGGCATCAGCCTAGACTACCGAGGGAAACCACGAAAAACCCCTGTAAAGATGGTTGGCGACGGGGATCGAACCTCGCCTCCCGGATCACACGAAGCGAGCGCGTTGACCACGTACGTGTGGGAATAATAGGGTATAGGATGAACGGCAGGGATTAGGTCGAGATCTCTCATTAGCTATTACACAAACGGGCGATCTTTTCCACGTTGCGTACACTCATTCTTGAACAAGTCAGTTCAAGAGGAACTTGTTGGTTAGCGCTAGCAAGACTCACGTGTGATCGTCCGTGGCCAGCTCGAAGGTGCGGTCGGCGGCATGCAGCAGGAAGCGCTTCTCCCGGCCGCCGCCCGCCCGCTCGACCCGGCAGCGGGCGTCCAGCGCGATCGCCCCGCACACGTCCCGTTCCGCCTGCGTCTTGTAGAACGTCAGCTCCGTCGGCTGGAGCAGGAACCAGTACTCGCGCAGCGTGGGCAGCAGGTAGCCCCGCTTCAGCAGCCAGCCCTGGACAACAAGTTCTGTGCAAACCTTCACACAATACACTCCTTTACTCGCGCAGCGTGGGCAGCAGGTAGCCCCGCTACAGCAGCCAGCCCTGGACAACAAGTTCTGTGCAAACCTTCACACAATACACTCCTTTACTCGCGGAGCGTGGGCAGCAGGTAGCCCCGCTTCAGCAGCCAGCCCTGGACAACAAGTTCTGTGCTAACCTCCACACAATACACTCCTTTACTCGCGCAGCGTGGGCAGCAGGTAGCCCCGCTTCAGCAGCCAGCCCTGGACAACAAGTTCTGTGCAAACCTTCACACAATAGACTCCTTTACTTAGATTGAGGACATGTTTTATTATAGTTATTTCATGTCTTTGGTGTATTGATTGTACATTCTTCATTTCGGACATTGTGTATCTAAATTTAATTTACAACCAGGTTCTTCAAACTCAACTTAGCTTCTTTTGAATTTAGTCTTCGTCAGCAGAGTGATAAAGTATTCAGTGTTCGTGCTGGGGGAGGATCTTGTCCATCTAGGTCAAGTCCAGCTACCAATCATTCTGTCCCATTTTGTAAGTAGCCAATAGGGTGAAGTGTTTGTATATATTGGCAAACTGTGTATCAAAAATAAAAGTGAACTTTAAGTAGTCTACGGACCTTCGTCTGGTAACCATCTACCGATGCTCTGCCTATCTTGTACGCTGTAATTTTGCAAGTTGATAAATTGTTCTAATTTACTCCCGAGTTAGGCCTACTGTGTTTTTATGTTGGATCCCTCAATATTCAAGCCGGGATATTCAGAGGTCTTACAGGGCGAGCCTTGCGTGCTACAGTCAACACTGAGAGAATAGGATTCGTGCAGCCACCACAAGAAAACTCCACCGATATAGAAGAATGAGATATTTCACAAATACACTCGTTATTGGTTGTTTTCAATGGCTAGGAAAACGCGTTATGTGTTTCCGCGTTGATGGATGAGCTAATAAGAATGACATTGAATTCTTTCAAAAAGTTATATCAAGTTGATGTTTTGACGGCATTCAAGTTAAAAATCAATCTTTCATTTGGTTGGTTTATTTCGTAGACTATTCTCATGAAGGAAATATTAGATGCAATTTAATATTATATATTGTAATATTAGACTACTACATGAAACGTGATGACAGCTGTATACATATATACACCTTGAGACCCTCCTTTTATATTCATTACTCATTCTCAATAATTTCTTTGATAATAAAGAAGGCCTTGTTTTAATTGTTCTCCACTAATTGGTGACACTTGTTGCTTGGATTTAATTGGTTTTCTTAATAGCTTTGAACGATGTGTAAAAATGTCATTATATAATTTTTTATATATGAACGACTGATTGGATTTCAGTAAAAGTTTTAAATAATCTGTGGGGCCTATCATCATTATATTGAGATTTGGTCAAAATATGAATTTTTTCGAAAGACATTTTTTGTACGAAAATTCTTCTCTTGCTTTTTTTTGTCATTATATAATTTTTTATATCAAAACGACTGATTGGATTTCAGTGAAAGTTCGGAATAATGTGTATCATTATTATATTGAAATTTGGTGAAAATTTGAATTTTTTCGAAGGACATTTTTTTTTACGAGAATTCTTCTCTGGCTTATTCTTATGGGTAATTTGGAAAATGGAAAATTAGTTTTCTCAGAAGTTGTGCAATCGATTGGGTATACAAACTAATGAGATTCAATCCAGATGATGACACATGGGCATGCCAAGTTTCAATCGAATTTGAATTTTCGTCTGACCTGTAGAGTTCATCATTATAAAATGTATAGAAAACATGAGTGATAGGCCTAAAGCATAATTAGCCCTATTATAGGTCGTGGCCAGTCAGTACTTGATCCGAGCATTCACTTCGAGGACTGCGGGAACAATATAGTAAAGCGCATGATGTTGGCAATCACCTTCTTGATGACGTCTTGCAAGTAGTACCGGTAGAGATCTTGCACAGCCTCCTCTCTGGCTCCCGGCTCGACATCCACTGCGTACTTGGTCTCCATGACGACGAGGAAGGTGGCGAACCGGAACGACAGGGACTGGAACTGGCGGGCGTCCCAGTCCAGTCCCAGCGAGGCGAAGAACTGCGACACGACCAGGCTCACCTCAACGGACGACAGCAGCACCTGGGGGCACGCGCTCGCGTCAACAACTAGTACAAGGGACTTGTGCCTCAACGAGCTGGAAGCCTTCTTGACCATCTTGTGGTGTCACGGGTTAAACAAGCTCTGAACGTAACGGGCAAGTGTGGCTTATTGTCTACCAGGCACACGCAGAATGTGCCTTGTGGGATGAGCGAGATGTCTATAGAGTAAAATCTGAAACTCTACACACCTTGATCATATCAAATGAACTTCATTCGATACCAACGAATCTAAGTAGACGTTAATCAACAATGCAACATTTTTCTGCTAATATTTCTATTTATTCGATGAATAAAAACATGTATTACATTATTTCATTTGAAACGGCCGGTCCGACTTGCATACAAATTTCTAATTATGTGTATCATTTCCGTGTTTACATTTGAGGAAAATTTGAATTATATTGATGAGATTTTATTCTTCTATTTTTTCAGCCTGGCCTAACCTTATGGGGTTTTTAGAAACTTTGAGATGATGTTTCTCAAAAATGGTCCATCCAATATGACCCAAAAATTATAGGGTTCTAAGTTGGATAAGTTTGCGTATAAAAAAAGTTTCATGTCGATCGGTCAAACCCTGCGACCTGTGCAGTGTTTACAAACAAACAAAAAAATAAATAAAAAAACAACAGGCAGACAAAGCTCCGTAAGAGTTGCATGGAAATCTTCGCCAACGCTCGTCTAATAAAGAAATCACTCCCACACTAATAACAGGGCAGGTGTTTGTGGTTTCTAGACTCAAATCAGAGCCAACGGTCTCACTTGCCTGACGCGATCTAGTGATTCCCTTGTGAGCTAGATGTAGATAAGAGTGGCTACGGCACCGGTGACATTGTTCAACTTACAAAATCTATAACTTTTGTGAAAAACAGATGCCACCTCTAACATAACTAGGCAAACGCGGAATGTGCGTTGTAAGATGAGCGAAACTCTATACACCTTGATCATATAAAATAAACTTTATCCGATGCCAATGGATCTAGGAAGCCGTGAATTTAAAAATGCAATATTTTTCCACTAATATTTCTATATTTTCTATTAATAAGAAACATGTATTAAATTATTTTCTTCGAAACGGCTGATCCGAATTACACGTCAATTTTTATTAATGTGTATTATTTTTGTGTTCACATTTGAGGAAAATTTGGATTATATGGAGAGATTTTATTTTTCAATTTTTTTCGACCAGCCATGTTTCTCAAAAATGGTCCAACCGATTTGACCCCAAAACTATACAGTTCCAAGTTGGATGAGTTTGCAGTGCTTACAAACAAAAAAAGCACACAGACAAAGCTCGGTAAGAGTTGCATGGAAATCTTCTCTAACGCTCGTCTGATAAAATAAGATGACAATGATCTTGAAGTGAATCTTTTCAATATGGAATGTTGTGTTTATAATCCCTCTCGAAGGTAACGTCTTCTATTCTCATCTGAAGTAAGAGTTTGTATTTCACGAATTGTACGCGTTGTGAAACCAGCTATCGCATTTGTTTTGTTTTGTAAAATGTCGTGCCGTATTTGAACCTCCTTCATTCATGACATGAACCACTTGAGACCGGCTTCTACAAGGCGACGCTCCTCACCCACTTCCGGTCGTGACGCCGCGACGCCTAAGAGCCGAACGGACGCCTTGTTTGTGGAAGATTTATATCTGAGAGTTGCTTGTTTTTGGGGTAAAAGTTAATTTTGCTCGGCAGCAAGAAACGATTATTTTATCTAAGAGGTTATCAAACTCGCGGATATCTGCGCATATTATACTGCGCAGAACGAATGAATGGAGCTATAACCCAGTTGAAACCATTTTATGGAAATTGTTTTTTATAAATAGTTGCTTTCATAATTGCATGAATATTTCCATGCAATCAAAATCCTGAACATGGTGGCTGTCATCAGACGAGCTTTAGCGAGGATTCAATTTGACATACTGGAATAAATTTGTGTTCTTTTTTTTTTATTTTGTCGGTTCTCCACAGGTCAAACGGCTACGGCTATCAACTTAAAACTTTTTTCCAATATGGTTCGTCATCTAACTCAGATCTGTATAGTTTTGTGGCATTATCGGGGGGTAACTTAATTTTTATTTATGAATTTTAGAAATTTCAAAAGTACCCATTAGAAGAACATAGCGGAAAAAAAAGAAATTCTCAGCTTGATTGGGTCAGCCATTTTGAAGAAAAAACATGAAATGTGCTAAATTGGTTCCACTCGAAGCAGTTTTTACCCATTTGTACCCATACTATTACTATTTGCTCGTCTAACAACGCATATATGGCGTTTTCCTAGTTCGACTAATGACCCCAACATCAGGTGGGTCATTTGAGGTGGATAATGAACGGATGATGTTTATCAAACCCATGCCTAACCGGGACTCGAACTCACGACCGATTGACTTCAGTTTCTGAAGCAGTGTCCCATTTGGTTGAGTCAATCATAGAACTAAAATTCAGTATTATTTTTAGCAAGTTGATTGCAGTATTTGGGAGATACTAGGAAAACGACATATATGCGTTGTTAGACGAGCGAATAGTAATATTATGGGTTTAAATGGGTAAAAACTGCTTCGAGTGATACCAATTTAGCACATTTTATGTTTTTTCTTCAAAATGGCTGACCCGATCAAGCTGAAAATTTTCCGAAATGTGTATCAAAATGTAATTCAAATTCACGCAAAATTTCATTTTAATAGAAGATAAAAATATTTTCTATTTTTTCCTGCCATATTTATTCTAATGGGTATTTTTGAAATTTCTAAAATTCATAAACTAAAGTTACTACCCGATAATGCCACAAAGCTATACAGATCTAAGTTAGATGAGGAACCATATTGAAAAGAAGTTCAAAGTTGATAGCTGTAGCCGTTTGACCTGTTGAGAACCGACAAAAAAACATGAAAAAAAAAAAACATAAAAACGAACACCAATTTTTTTCCGTACGTCAAATTGAATCCTCGCTAAAGCTCGTCTAATCATCGTTCAAACGGTTCAATGACCGAGCTGAACTGTGGAAGAACTACTGTTTGATGAACCAACCAACTATACATAGTAGGCTACTACCGTTCTAATATCACTAGGCAAACGCAGGATGTGCGTTGTACGATGAGCGAGATGCCTATATAAAGTATAATCGAAAACTCTACAAACCTTGATCATTTGAAATGAACTTCATCCGATGTCAATGAATCTAGAGAGCCGTGACTTCGACAATGCAACATTTTTCAACTAATATTTCTATCTTTCCGATGAATAAAATACATTCATTATATTATTTTCTCCAGAACGGCTGGTCCGAATATCAAACCAAATTTTTATTCATGTATATTATTCTTGTGTTCACATTTGTGGAAAATTTGAATCGGATTGGAGAGATTTTTTTTTCAATTTTTTTCCGCCCAGCCAAATCTTATGGGGTTTCTAGAAACTTCTAAATGATGTTTCTCAAAAATGGTCCAACCGATTAGACCTCAAAACTATACAGTTCTAAGTTGGATAAGTTTGCATATAAAAAAAAATTTCATGTCGATCGGTCAAACCCTGCGACCTGTGCAGTGTTTACAAAAAAAAAAAAAAACGCACAGACAAAGTTCCGTAAGAGTTCAGTGAAAATCTTCGCTACGCTCATCTAATCAGTATAATGTTATGATACCTGTTAACCCCTTGGCTACTGAATACTTCTTTGACAGTGTGGCCAAAACAAATGTATTTAATTTCAGAAATTTACAACTTTAGGATTTTCTTTGCAAATTTTCTTAGCAAAATCTTTGAAAACAGATAACTCGCTAGAGTCTGTATTGTAATGACGTGTAATATCTGGAGGAATAGCTGGAATAGCAGTGAGAGGGAAAACATTGGAAAACAATCGGGAATATTATTGTTTTTAGGCCTAGGCCTAACCCTAGCGCGTTTTGCTAGGCCTGGTGCCGGGTCGTCAAGATCTTCATCGTTTTCTTCTTCTTCCACGTCTGATAATACTACATTATCATCATCACTAACAACTGATGAACATCTTCCACTTCCATTTACTATACTGTCATCATCACTCTTCATAATTACTATCAAAACTAAATCTAAAATCTCCGCGTCGTTCACTAGATTACTTCCGGCCATCTTTACTAGCTTTTCAATAAACTCAAGTTCTCAACAAGTTAGAAACTCAGTATCTCGTTTCATAATCGAGATATCGCATATTGTGGTAAATACATTTAAAGCTGACTTCATTACCTTTCAATTGATAGTACTAGTAACGCCATCGGCCGTCAATATTTGAAGCTTTGACTCATTAAACAATGGGCGGGAATGGCGCGAGCACAGCTCGTCAAAGTATTGGAGGGCCTGGGAAAAGTTGGCGAGTGCCACTCGTCATAAGTAGCCAAGGGGTTAACGAAGTGATGAATTATGCAAATACAATTAAGTAGTTTCAAGTTATTATACGTATCTTTATTAGATGAGCGTAGCGAAGATTTTCACTCAAGTCTTACGGAGCTTTGTCTGTGCGTTTTTTGTTTGTTTTTATGTTGTTTTTTTTTGTTGTTTTTTGTAAACACTGCACAGGTCGCAGGGTTTGACCGATCGACATGAAACTTTTTTTTTATATGCAAACTTATCCAACTTAGAACTGTATAGTTTTGAGGTCTAATCGGTTGGACCATTTTTGAGAAACATCATTTAGAAGTTTCTAAAAACCCCATAAGATTTGGCTGAGCGGAAAAAATTGAAAAATTTAATCTCTTCAATATGATTCAAATTTTCCACAAATGTGAACACAAGAATAATATACATGAATGAAAATTTGGTTTGATATTCGGACCAGCCGTTTTGGAGAAAATAATATAATAAATGTATTTTATTCGTCGAAAAGATAGAAATATTAGTTGAAAAATCTGGAAAAATGTTGCATTGTCGAAGTCACGGCTTTCTAGATTCATTGACAATGACATCGGATGAAGTTCATTTCAAATGATCAAGGTTTGTAGAGTTTTCGATTATACTTTATATAGACATCTCGCTCATCATACAACGCACATCCTGCGTTTGCCTAGTACAGTAGATAAGGCAAAGCATTCGGGGTTTTGTGATAGAAACGTATAAATTTCACCACATGCTCAGAAAAATTAGCCTAACACTAGGAAAACGCAGGATGTGCGTTGTACGATGAGCGAGATGCCTATATAAAGTATAATCGAAAACTCTACAAACCTTGATCATTTGAAATGAACTTCATCCGATGTCAATGAATCTAGAAAGCCGTGACTTCGACAATGCAACATTTTTCAACTAATATTTCTATCTTTTCGATGAATAAAATACATTATTATATTATTTTCTCCAGAACGGCTAGTCCGAATATCAAACCAAATTTTTATTCATGTATATTATTCTTGTGTTCACATTTGTGGAAAATTTGAATCATATTGAAGAGATTTTATTTTTCAATTTTTTCCGCTCAGCCAAATCTTATGGGGTTTTTAGAAACTTCTAAATGATGTTTCTCAAAAATGGTCCAACCGATTAGACCTCAAAACTATACAGTTCTAAGTTGGATAAGTTTGCACATAAAAAAAAAGTTTCATGTCGATCGGTCAAACCCTGCGACCTGTGCAGTGTTTACAAACAAACAAAAAAAACAAAACATAAAAACAAAACAAAAACGCACAGACAAAGCTCCGTAAGACTTGAGTGAAAATCTTCGCTACGCTCATCTAATTATTTCGTGTGTAAACTAGGTGACGCCCATAGAGGTTGTGACTTCACATCGCCTACTTGTCTATCAATATCCTCTCGTTCAATCCATCCTCATCCTGTAGGCCTATCCTGATCTGTCATTTGAAATGCTAACTTTTAACATAATCATGTTGGTTACTTTAGAGCTCGATACAGCATGAGTGATATTTTATTTAAATTCATTTTTTCAGTATCAAGTTTTTTTATTAAGATTCAGTATTAAGTTTTAAGTGATCATTCTTTCGAAGTACCAAATGAATGCCATTTTATGCAGTCTTCAAGTCTGTAACGGCAGGTGTCTTGTCGAGCAACAAGTCTGATTAACGATCACCTTCTTTGAAATACGAGCGGAAGTCACACTTTAGATATTACCAATCTGAGAGACGTATAGATCTTTACAGATTGTCAAGTTGAGGATTAAAGAACGGGAATCGCACTGCTGAGCTTGAACGGAGATAAATGATTAAATTGTTGAAGAGAAACCATCAACAGTTGCGTTATTTGAGAGGGTGAATTGACATTAATAGACGAATGACGTGCAAATGAACATGTTCTGTGCGGGCCTCAGTTCAGTTGTCCGAAGCGGACGACAGATCGCGCTCACAGACTCCAGCGAGCGGTCGTAGGAATTACCTGATAGTTGTCGCCGTTGTCCAACACAAGATCGGCAAGCAGACAGAATATGCGGAACAATTTGTAGACAGACAAGTCGGAGAATGTGGACGGTTCTCTTTGCAAGAATTGTTTTTTGCAGACTAGCCAGCATAACTCGTCAATTCTTTCTTCAAACTCGCGTAACTTGGGTAGGTCGAGATTGTCAGGCAGCGACTGAAATAGCTAACGTGAAGAATGGTAAACATGAGAATAACATAAAAAGTAGTTCTTTGTCTTAACCTTCAGACAAAGAGTATTAGTTCTAGATTTAGAATTAGGTTAAGGCTATAATTAAGATTCAAGTATGAGGTCATCAGACTTGTTTAATTAATTATTAGGATTGTCGCTTAATTTGAATTTCATGTAACTTCAGAATTATACTTTAAGAATTGTGATATTGGGACATTTACCACCAAATACTTATATACTGGTACTGTTATGCATTGTAGGCCTATTGTATTCTAAGTAAATAAAGATTTAGTGACTAATTCATGTGCACTTGATTTAATTCTACAACAGACTGTTATCAGAATGCAATGTGCAAGCGCTTACTGCCTCCCAGCTGACAAGAACGGCGGAATTGTAATCTGGGTATTTTAGTTTTTATTCAAAAGTCTGTCTGTTTAGCAGCAGAAGGCAATACAGCGAGATGTATAGCTTGAATCACCTCTCATTTCACTTACTCTCCATAGTGACTGAATCTCTTGGATTATAGTAAACAAATTGATGTTGTAACTACGGTACTATCATATCATGAGTGAATACGTTCTGTGTAGCACACAATAACATGAACCATTCGTGCTGAATAGCAACGCGGGTACTAACATCCCGCTCTACAAACGTTGCTGCTGGATGGCTTTCAATTCTAAAAGGGTCTACTGAAAGCTCACTACTACTACTACTACTGAAAGCTCTACTAAGCTTACCTCTTTCTGAAGATAATATTTGTAATGCTCAAAATTTAGACTCGAAGTACTTCGAAAATGTTCTAATCCTTTCTCCACGCCATGCAAATCCAACAGTGTACCAATATTAGCTGTCAAAACCTGTAAAGTATAGAAACAATGTCATTATTTATAGGCCTAAAGTCATCTGAGGGCCTTTGGCTCTTTGTACCACACCCCAGAATTGCGCCGTACAAACTACCAAATTTGGCAATTTAGGCCTATATTGTTTTTCACAGAAATATTTACCTTCAGCTTTGATTTCCTTACTAAACCATTCTTTTCACTACACAGAAAGTTAAATGCGTGCCAAATGCTATGTGTAACGTTTTTTAATAAGACACACATTGTTGTAGATCCAACAGGTGGTCGTCGTGGGGTTGTCAATCTGACAGCAGCCCAGCTAGTTGTAAGCAAAGACCGTCATGTGGAATGGAAAAACTTTTGTTAGCCGGATAGTGGCGCGCTCTCTGGGGCAATACACTAACAGATCACAGATCACGGTATCTCAGTAGGTCGCTTATTATTGTAGGTTTCTGTACTATGACGATAACAATACTGATGGCGGCTTTACGAAATCTTGTTTACCTTCTACGATTATAGTCGTTGATCAGTTGAAATGCCAATTGTCAATGATAGGCCTATTTTAATTCATACTCTGATTGGTGAATAAAATAACACTGATATTCAAGCTGATCAGTCATTCAAATTCTGAATTAGGTAATTGAAGATTTGAGTTTCATAAAACTGCACTCTGTTTGATGCTTGAACGACATTTATCAATTATTACTGAATGAATTGATTTATAATGTTGATTGCTGACTAATCACAAGATAACATGACTTGTCAACACCGCACATGTGAGCTGGTATCAGGATGGGAGGCAATGAATGAATGACAATATGATTTCAGTCACGATTATTCAAGAACTATCGATATAATACGTCTAGGACATCTACTGACCCCATTGACCTACGACCCAGGTCAAGTGCCACCTGTCGTAGGATGAAAGCCTCTCTTGGCAGTTTCACAATACTCCATTCTATGGCGTCTCATTGGGCATAAGGGGGTCAAGCCCAATAGATATGGTTTAGGCGTCCCTGATTTGGAAAATGCACATTTTATTTTGCATGAAACTGTATTTTTGGGAACATTTTTGCTGAAAATGCATATTCATTAATATTTATGCTTTTTAAGTGCATATCTAATCATTATCAAGAGATTTACTCGATATTTTTATTATTATCTCTACAATATTACAAAGTACATTCCCTGGTGAAAAAACACTGTAATTGTTGAATATTTGTGCTCTAAATAGGTACACATTCAAAGACTTGTATTTAGATGCTTTTGTTTAGTTCCACCTGTTGCTACCAATTTCATCATCATTTTCCTGGGTCGTCCTGGACCTACATACTCCAGATGCCATGCGTTATTGAGCAATTTGTTCAAGACGAAATTAACCTTTTATTTTTAATGATCCCAATTCCATTCTGAGGCCTACATAATGTTTACTATTGACATTTTCACCATAGTTCTGAACCTGCAATTAAAATCGTATTTGATAAATAAATATAATGCAATTTCAATCGCATATTCTTAAGAGCTTGCATGAAGCTTGCGTAAGAGCTTGCATAATTGAATGTTTACAGTGCATAGACATGATCCTCGGCCTAGTTACGAGCATGCAGCAGACATGCATCTCTCGCGCGTGTGACCCTTGACCTGTGCACTAGAGGCACAGGGGCGTGGCTAGGACACGAGCCAGGCGAGAAAAGGGGTCTGGAGCACCGCAGTCAATTTATAATAATAAGTTCATTTTTCAAGGGATTTGTGCGATTCACAAGCAATTTTGAGTCCAATAATTGAATCATTAAGGATATTTTGGAAGTTGATTTTGCTATCCCCCCCAGCCCAGCCTTCAAGGGCCGCAGGGAATTTTCTGAAATGCGGTAATTTTTAAAGTGATTTTTGCGATTTACAATCGGTTTTCGAATCTGGTTATTGGACAATTATGAACATTTTCGAAATTATTTTCGCGATATCTCCCAGCAAAATATTCTATTGTGTGTTTATTTGTAGGTCAACATATATATATATATATATATATATATATATATATATATATATTTATATATATATATATATTTTTATATATATATATATATATATATATATATATATATATATATATATATATATATATATATATGTATATATATATATATATATATATATATGTATATATATATATATATATATATATATATATCTATATATATATATATATATATATTATATATATATATATATATATATATATATAAATATATATATATATATATAATATATATATATATATATATATATATTACTATATATATATATCTGACCTACAAATGAACACACAATAGAATATTTTGCTGGGAGATATCGCGAAATATTTCGAAAATGTTCATAATTGTTAAATAACCAGATTCGAAAACCGATTGTAAATCGCAAAATCACTTTAAAATTACCGCATTTCAGAAAATTCCCTGCGGCCCTTGAAGGCTGGGCTGGGGGGGATAGCAAAATCAACTTCCAAAATATCCCTAATGATTCAATTATTGGACTCAAAATTGCTTGTGAATCGCACCAAATCCCTTGAAAAATGAACTTATTATTATAAATTGACTGCGGTGCTCCAGACCCCTTTTCTCGCCTGGCTCGTGTCCTAGCCACGCCCCTGTGCCTCTAGTGCACAGTGCATATATATATATAGATATATATATATATATATATATATATATATATATATATATATATATATATATATATATATATATATATATATATATATATATATATATATATATATATATATATATATATATATATATATATATATATATATGTATATATATTTTCAGTCCATATGCTAGTATAAACAAGTATGCCAACCGTGTTTAGTGCTAACCAAGCGTCGGATTTTGCGCGCATGTTTGGCATGTCGTCGTCGTGCACACACTGCGCTGTGCAGGGTAATGGTGAGCCTAAGGTTGCAGGAAAGGAATAATCTTGTTCCTGTACTTCCGGCGACGGTATAGCAACATCTGTACTTCGAAACTATGGTTTTGAGGTCACTTGTTGTAACTTCACTTGATTTTTGCACTGTATTGACATTTATTTCGTTCGTTCAATCTTTGACAGTGTTGCCTACTTATAGCAAGTAAGGGTAAGAGTGGGGTGGAACCCCCGCCAATAAGTTAGTTAGTCTACGGACCCTCATAGAGTAACCACCTACGGGTGCTCTGCTCCTCGTGTATTGTGTGTTGCATACCTACGTGAATAAATAACATTCATTTAAATTGAAAAATTTATTTAAAATTTAAATTTGAATTTAAATTGTATATCTAAAACCAATGATAAAAATAAATTATTATTATTAATTAGCTGTCACCCCGTGTTTGAGAAACACGGGCCTCTCCTTTTCTCCTATTAACGCTACCTCCCTCCCCACTACCCCTCCTCACTCGACTTCTCCTCACCCACCTCCTCCTCCTCCTCTCCATGCCCTCCTGTCATCGATTCCCTCCCCCTCTCCCCTTTCTCTCTCTATCTCTCCCTCTCTCTCTCTCTCTCTCTCTCTCTCTGTCTTGCTCTTCTTTTTTCACTCTGCATTACACTTCCTCTCTGTCTCCCCCCCTTCCCCCTCACACGATTCGACTGTGTGACGTGTCATTGTTGCCACGACATTGAAGCACAACGGTACCAGACAGCGGAGTGTCTGCCATCTAGCGTGTACTTCCGCAACCTTGTGTGACCGCAGGAAAGAAGGACAGACCTGGGTAATTCTATTTATAATTATTATAATTATTATTATTATAATTGTACAATGTATGTATTCAGAATGGTAGAAAGCCACCACGGTTTTCAACCCCGCCGCACAAATAAAGACATTATCATTATTATTATTATTATTATTATTATTAGGTGGCTAAGTCAATTATCGTTAGCGGTAGTAACTAAAGTCACCGTTGGGTGTGGGTTCGAGTCCCGCAAAAGGCATGGGTTTTTGTAAACGTCCTTTCATCTATCATCTCTTCATCGTTGCATTATCATTCGCTCATTCGTACCCCCGTATAACCTAGCTGTTGGTGGGGTCGTTAAGCAGCAAAAAAAAAAAAAAATTATTATTATTATTAATAATTGTAGACAAGAATACATGAATGTGTGAGCATTTTCATAGAATATTACAGTATAATTTTTAATATATTTATATATAATTTATACCGTATAATATAATCGTACTAGAATAGCAACAGTTAGTGCTGATGTACTACGCGCCGAGCTGTTGCAACGCTGCAATGGCGTGATGCTTTCTTTCTGTAACACGCACATCCACTGGCGACGACGAACGATCAACCGTTCTCCGTGTCCTAGACCTTGACGCGCGGGTGGTTCGCGCCTTCAACTCTCAGCAACACGACGGGCCTAGCAACGCGATGAGGCGTTGTAGCCGACTGAAGGTCCGATCGGCTGTCTCCCCGATCCTCTAACAGCGACGGCCAGGTGTGTCGGGCCAGCCGCTGCTTCGACCGACTGTTTCTCGCGCACTACAACGTTGCCGGCCGGTCGTGTCGAGCAGCCAGAGCGCGGTCAGTCTCGTGCTAGCGTGTGTTTGTTGGGTTAGAAGCGAGCCAGCTGCCGAGAGGGGAAGACGCGTCACGCGTCTGCCTCTCTCGCGCGCACAGCTCGAGTGCTGCTTTCTCTGTCGTACTCGATACAAGGCGCTTAACGATAGCTTCATTAGTGTGTTGTCACCAAGTGTTTCGGAAGCGAGGTTATGTAGAGACCCAAAATGAAGGGCAATCAACAGGCTCAGCAAGTGCGAGAGAGAGAACGTGATAGGCCTACAGCAAGTGCAAGAGAGAGAACGTGATAGGCCTACAGCAAGTGCAAGAGAGAGAACGTGATAGGCCTACAGCAAGTGCAAGAGAGAGAACGTGATAGGCCTACAACAAGTGCAAGAGAGAGAACGTGATAGGCCTACAGCAAGTGCAAGAGAGAGAACGTGATAGGCCTACAGCAAGTGCAGGAGAGAGAACGTGATAGGCCTACAGCAAGTGCAAGAGAGAGAACATGGTAGGCCTACAGCAAGTGCAAGAGAGAGAACATGGTAGGCCTACAGCAAGTGCAAGAGAGAGAACGTGATAGGCTTACAGCAAGTGCAAGAGAGAGAACATGGTAGGCCTACAGCAAGTGCAAGAGAGAGAACGTGATAGGCCTACAGCAAGTGCAAGAGAGAGAACATGGTAGGCCTACAGCAATTGCAGGAGATGAGAACGTGATAGGCCTACAGCAAGTGCAAGAGAGAGAACATGGTAGGCCTACAGCAAGTGCAAGAGAGAGAACGTGATAGGCTTACAACAAGTGCAAGAGAGAGAACGTGATAGGCCTACAGCAAGTGCAGGAGAGAGAACGTGATAGGCTTACAGCAAGTGCAAGAGAGAGAACATGGTAGGCCTACAGCAAGTGCAAGAGAGAGAACGTGATAGGCCTACAGCAAGTGCAAGAGAGAGAACGTGATAGGCCTACAGCAAGTGCAAGAGAGAGAACGTGATAGGCCTACAGCAAGTGCAAGAGAGAGAACATGGTAGGCCTACAGCAAGTGCAAGAGAGAGAACGTGATAGGCCTACAGCAAGTGCAAGAGAGAGAACATGGTAGGCCTACAGCAAGTGCAAGAGAGAGAACGTGATAGGCCTACAGCAAGTGCAAGAGAGAGAGAACATGGTAGGCCTACAGCAAGTGCAAGAGAGAGAACGTGATAGGCCTACAGCAAGTGCAAGAGAGAGAACGTGATAGGCCTACAACAAGTGCAAGAGAGAGAACATGATAGACTTACAGCAAGTGCAAGAGAGAGAACGTGATAGGCCTACAGCAAGTGCAAGAGAGAGAACATGATAGGCCTACAGCAGTGCCCAAAAGAGAGAAGAAAAGGCCTACAGCAAGTGCAGGAGAAAGTTGAAGGCCTACGCAATGCAAGAGGAGAACATGTAGGCCTACGCAAGTGCAAGAAGGAACGTGATAGGGTTACAGCAAGTGCAGAGAGAGAACATGATAGGCTACAGCAATGCAAAGAGAGGAAATGTTAGGGCCCACAGCAGTTCCCGAGAGAGAACATGAGCTGTTGATTACCGGGACAAAAGAGATTTTACCTCAAGCTTTGTTCAAAATTGTTTTGTCCCGGGGCGTCTGGTTCAGTGCGTGGCCAAAACACGTGGCGTCTCAACTCAAGTGCTGGCAAATACACGTGCGTCCAACTACACAGTCGTCTCAACTCACGGTGCGTCTCAACTGCACAGTGGCGTCTGTTTATCTACACAGGGCTGTTTAACCAACAGTGGCGTTCAACTAAAGGTGGCGTCTCAACTGACAGGGGGCGTCTCAACGCACAGTTGGCGTCTCAACTGCACAGTGGCGTCTCAACTACACGGTGGCGTCTCAACTGCACAGTGGCGTCTCAACTGCACAGTGGCGTCTGTGATCTACACAGTGGCGTCTCAACTGCACAGTGGCGTCTCAACTGCACAGTGGCGTCTGTGATCTACACAGTGGCGTCTCAACTGCACAGTGGCGTCTCAACTACACAGTGGCGTCTCAACTGCAGTGTCTCTGATTATGATGTGATTTAATTTGTCCCGTATCATTGATTGACGTATCGTTCTAGTCCGTTCTCAACAGTCGTATTATCTACGTAATGATCTTCTCCTGTATCCAACTTATCCACTTGTTGACTGGTAACAAACAGTCCGTAACCTAGCAACACGCTGTCTTGCGTAGAGCCAATCAACGATTTCATGCTTCATTTCTTGTGTCTCTGGGTCAAATTTCAATAGTTTTCATGAACTTTGTTTGTTCATCAATTCTATCATTAACGCACAACCAACGAAATGTTCTTCAATCCGCCGACCATTTCTGCTCAAGCTCATTTCCACGTGATGTTTTGATGACCAGTGCGTGTTTATTTCGCTATCAATAGTCCTCAGTTTCTGAAGCCCTTTCCAAGCGATGTTGTGGACAATGTGCAATAGCGCAACAACCACTTGCTCCCACGAGGTTAGCGACACTAGCAGGCCGTTCGAGGGCCTGTCACGTGTTGGCCATGTTCATTTTTGTCGTCAGCCACTGGCGTAAGATGACGTCAGAAGCTTCCAGTTTGGCATTCATCGCAGCGTCTCGAGAAATCTTCAATTTACGTGATGACTTCCAGGTTTTATTGCCTTTCAACGAACTGATGTTCTCTCCAGGACTTGTCAAGGTCTCTACAACCAGGCCTCACCTCCACCTGGTCTTCGATCGCCCGAGAGCCTTCCACGTCACCCCGGGAGTGAACTTTTATATTTAGAACTTCAACTTTCATGACTCGAATTCAATTGATACACTACGTGTTTCGGCCAGATACATTGAAGTCGAGTTATAATTCGTTAAATTTATTCGCCCAAATATCTCGTAGTATTGAGTCTGTACTGTTTCCGGCTCTTTACACCAAAACATGATGTTTGATTATCATGTGCTTACTTGACTAGACTTGGAACTGGAATAATGTTTAGTCAGGCAATGATTGGACATCTCTTTGAATGTAGACAAACTTACATAAACACGTCATGTAACGTGTCTTTGTTTACATTGTATCGGCGCAAATCATCTCGTTGTTGACGCGCCGTAAAACCATACAAACAATTGGTGGGTTCACCGATAACAGCGGGCAGTGAAAGACTGTTGGACCCGTATCTGTGCTGAGAGTGCTGCGAGTTGATGTGTGTGATATGGTCTCTGAAATGATGACTATGGTGGAGAAAAGACCCGAAGTCGTCCCCAGCTGCTGCTTGGTTGACCGGACGCCCTGTCCCATCTCTCTACACGACTCTGCGCTTGTGGTTATCTACTCGAGGTGTCGTTGCGCCGAGATTGTTGCAAAGCTGCCCCCTCGAATGATCCGGACACCTTGACGTGGTGTGGGGGCTTGCGTGGCCCAGTGATCCCCAGAGCTATCGTCGGGAGCAATTCATTTGCTCCCAGCAGGGTCACCCATGGCGATAAGGTCTGGGGTGAGGGTCCAGACCAAGTTCTGACCGTCGGTCAAGTGGAAACCTAGGTGACCGGAGTATATGGAGGGAGTGCTGAACATTGCGTTTGGTTTTTTGTTACTTTTCTCTTTCTACCTCGCTCCCTCCATATGCTCCACATCCACAAACATTGACAACCATGGCAAAGTACCAATGCAGGTAGCATTGATGACGTCACCTGCCTTATACGTGGAACCTGATGTCATGTTTAGCTCAGGAGAATGAGATGAAGTTGAATTAGAAGAATTAGATCAGGCAGTTGTTAGGCATTGGCATCTTGGAACACGTTAGCCAATGTTGAAAAGCCGAGTAAAATGTACTTATGGGCTCACAAATATGACCTGGAAGGACATGTATAAGAAACGACGTATTCGGGACGCTAGTCCAGGGTCCCACGTGGTAATCCTCGGCTGGCTAAAATCTCTTGTGGTTTCGGAACTGTAGTGGTCCCTGTCTCATCACAATTATATATGGGTTATTCTATTTGAAGAGGCAATATTACAATACAAATAATGCTCCGTTTAAATTTTGATTTAAAATTCTGAAAAAAAATCACTGTTGGAACCTAGCTTTTCGAAATACAGGGAATGACCTAACCACACACTTTGGGTTCAAATATGGCCAATATGGTGGTTTCAAAATGTTGCTTTCCAGGAGAATGACTTGTGAACCAGGAGAATGATGTTGATCAAAATATATATACATATCATGTGTTAATAATACTGATCATTTATTTTCAACTTGACCCAACTTGAAGATTAGGGTTACTTGATTGGGCCTACAATCTTGGCACATGAGGTCATCTACGTATCAATCACACAATTGAATGAAAAAACATCTTGAAAACTTCGTACAAACACATATTATACGGTACCACCACTTTATTGTACTTCTCGTTTAAGGCCCGTTTTCATGGCTCGCGGCAAGCGCTTTTTTTCTGGATGCCCACCGTCTGCCACAAGCCATGAAAACGGCCCTTTAGGCACATGAATTTTACACATTTTCTAACGTAAACTGCGCCACTCTCGAACCACATGGCGCAGGAATTGGAGTACCAATTTTCTTAATGACTTGGTCCTTGTTATAGAGCATAATGTCTTTTCCCAACGGCCATTTGTCATTTCCATGGTCTCGACTTCCACTCCGTCGTCGCCCACCGAAACAATCACTCTGGTTAAATGATCTCATCATATAACACCGCTACCCAATCACCAGGTGTTCCACCAGGGTTTCACCTGTAGACAATAGATTTTGTAACATGAATATATATAATTTGTGTAGGCCTACTGGTATGATAGCTGATATGTAACGGCATAATTGTTGCTCACAGTTGTTTACATTTTCCCTGTATTATCCTCTACGCTGTCTTCATCTGCAGTACAGTTGTAATCTAAATTGAAAGAAAATTGATTAGGCAACATGATCAAAAAGTAATTACAATTCAGTAGCGTGCATTCCAACATAAGTTGTACCAACATGATAATTATTTATTCTAATCTGCCCCTGACAATGCTCTACATTGTATGTAACAATCTAACGAGAGATCGTCTTCATCAACATGTTACTCAAATTTGCAGAATATGTGATCAGTTATTACTTACTTTGAACATGAGCTTGAAAAGTGATTCCACCCATAGGGTATCCATGGCAACATAAACAACTCCAACTTGGAAAGAACGTCTGAGATTGACTTGCGTACCATAATACTTGGTGCACGGACATTGTGCCCTTGAAAGTCTTGACAGTTCCAGCTGAAATTGAAGAGAACAATAAATTAAGATGAGAAAACGCGATGAGCCTCTAGACGTGGCTCACCATCTGCAACTAGTTACCTGCGATGAGGTTTTCGATGTCATCCTTCTTCATTTCGATAAGTGATATGCCTGTACAACGTTCACGAAGTAGTTTTGTTCGTGCTTCCTAATCCTGTATATCATGTCCATGAGCTATGTGCGTGTCGGCAGTCCTCTTGAGGGTTCCACCTATACCGTCAGGTGCGCCCTTGCCGTGACCGGCTGCAGTCAAGTTACAGCTTGCACATCTCAAATGTGGGTAACATTCTCCAAGATACGTACTGAAAGGTTAAAGAAAATTTGTTCCTGAATTGCGTGGTTGGGCCATCACTAAGGAGATGTACCTCTTCTATTCCAGCTATTCCAGCTATGTCACGAGCAAAGTTCAAAATTGGTTTCAGGTGACTCCAAATTGCTGCTGGATCATGGCGCAGGTTATCAGATGTTGTGCGAAATGAAGTTGCTGTAATTGAAGTCTCACCTGTATGATACAGGACACCGGTGGTACTTGGTACCGGGATACTTGCTGCCGAGAGGCGCCAACATGTACAGATTGGACTCCCCGTGCATAGTTACTACTAAAATTCTCACTGAAATCCACATGAATCAGAGTTTGATTCTTCCCGAGGTTGATTTTCAAGTCGTCCATTGCTCGGTATTGGTGGCTGATATTGGCAGAGTGGCAATAACGTGTCCATCTCAGTAACCACGCCACAAACGGGGCACTGGATGACCTCATTCTTGTGATTTGTACCACTATTACTTTGCCGTTGTTATCCTTGCGACTCTCCTTTTTTGTAACCCACTTCATGTATGACACTTGTTTTTCTCCATCAAACTCTTCTTCGAATGACGTTCTGTTTGCAGTTTTCACACTTCCGAAGCGTGCAAATCTCTTCTTTGTAGGAAGTGCAGCAAAGATCTTTTACGAGGTCACCAGGAGTTTTACAATAAATGAACCCGGACCGAAACAGAGACTGGACAAGAAACTTTGTATTTGCATGGATTGCACACTTTTGTCACTTTTGGGTCAACGATCCAGAACGGTCGCAACCTACAGAATGTAGCGTAGCACAATCTATATGAGTGTTCTTTCAAGAATGCTTTGTGTGCATCAAAGAGAGACAAATTTAAAAGCCTCTCTCGTTGTTTGTTCTTATTCTTGGTAATCGAGTCTTTCTTACCTGGACACAAACGAGAAAATTCGTCTTTGGACAAAAATGCCGCTATGTCATCAGATGACTTCTTTCTGCCCTCATTTACTTTCCTGCAATACGTTGGCTCACCTGTACCACAGCGTGCCAAGTTTGCAATGAATGGCCTATGTTTAAGGGAAGAATTACTCTCTTTACGGAATCTGTACTTTTAAATAATTTTGCCCGAGACTGCTTGAACAAAGTTGTAAGTTTTCATCTTACGATAGTTCGTTGACAGTTGCGCGGACACTACCTCTCCGTACAGGAGCCGCTTGGTACTCGCCTGCCTCGTAGAACCATCCGTACCCTTGAACGTGGAGTGGTGTCCACCGTGTCACATGGGGGCACAGGAGACGCCTTATTTAGCAAACGATAATATTTTTTTTGTATTTTTCAGCTCTTTTTTCAGCAGATTTCGATTTTTTTTCTTTCATTTAATAACTTACGATATGTCGCGTTTCTATTTTTCTTCACTCTCTTCCTACCACAACGTTTTCTTCCATCTTCAACTATCCCCTGCAAGTTTTCTGGTTCCCGACTTGTACGGATCCTGGAAACTAGAAATCTTATAGCTGTCGAACAGTCCGGTTTCCGCCGAAACCGTTCGACCTTAGATCATTTAGTTATTCTAGAGTCTCTCATCCAGGATACGTTCATTTCCAAGCAGCACCTTCTTTCAGTATTCTTCGATCTAGAAAAGGCATACGACACCACATGGAGTTCCTCGACCAGTTTGTCTCACTCAGCTGGCAAGGCACGCTAAAGCCAGCACACCTGACTCTGTCTATAGGCAATATTTTTTTTTGTTAGCAGCCTCCTTTTCTGACCATGTTTTTATATTTACTGACGGTTCAAAGACAGACGACGCGGTAGGTTGTGCCTTCACTATAGGTTCAACTAGTTTTAAATACAAACTCAACTCCTTGTGTAGCGTCTATAGTTCTGAACTGTTTGCGATTCTTCAAGCTCTGAAACATATCAAGCAACACAATCAAAAGAAGTTCTTGATTTGTACAGACTCGCTCAGTTCCATGCAAGCCCTGGATGTTTTCTCACCAACTGACCATCTTGTGCAGGACATCCAGACCCTCCTAGCTGAGCTTGCGGCTCAGCGATGCGAGGTTGTCTTCTGCTGGGTGCCAGGGCATGCAGGAATCCCAGGCAATGAGCGAGCTGACAAGGCGGCGAAGGAGGCTACTCTTCTTGCAGCTACCTTTGACTCCCGTCTCCATATTAATGACCTGAAGAACCTTTTTAAACGAGAAATGAGGAGCGCGTGGCAAGTGTCGTGGAATGCTGTAACAAACAACAAGCTGAAGGTCATCAAATCAACAGTTAGACCATGGCACTCGTCATGTAGTAGCCGCAGAGAGGAGGTTGTTGTTGCCCGCCCGCGCATTGGACATACTCTTCTGACACACGGATTCATCCTGAGAAGAGAAGAGCCGCCTGAGTGTGAGGAGTGCCTTGAGCCACTCACAGTTCACCACCTCTTGGTCGACTGTGACAAGTTCCGGGGTCTGCGCCGGAGTCTGCGTATGCCGGATGACTTGTCACGGATCCTTGGTGATGACTCAGATAGCGTATCCTGTGTCCTTGAGTTCATAAGAAAAGCAGGACTTTTGAACTTGATATAACTTGACTTGACGATGATCGTAGTTTTAGTTGCAACTCTTAGTGTGAATGTTCCTGTTTGTATGCATGTAATTTATTAGTATGAATGTGTGTGTGTATGTGAGTACGAATGCAAACTTGACATTATCCTAACTGTAAGACACATCTCTCTCGAGATTTATTCCTTTTAGTATTGAACAAACGACCAAAATGACGTTTTTTATACAATCATTTTGTTCAGCTATCAAGTGTATCAGTGTGTGTATGACGATTTACATCATACACACAGTCTTTCAATGTTGTGTTCATGAAATGTGTGTATGATTCTTACATCATACACACGTTATTCTTCATTTCATTGTTCTGTGTTTGAGGAGTGTGTGTTTGACCATTTACGTCATTCACGTATTTGTTTTAGCGTTCTGTGGTATGTTCTGTCCTTAACTCACCTCGTGTGCCGTTTTCAACGTATTGTTGGTTTCATGATTATCATGATAATAAACTTTCACCAAGCATGATCATTTCACATGATCAGCAAACGGTTCATTACATCGTACAGGCGCAAAATGACCTCGATGTCGACGCGCCTCTAAACCCAACATTCATTCATTCCTTCCTTCTTGTTGTCGCACTCACTTTCACGCCCAACGTCTAGGCTACTTATCCATCTCCCGTCTCGTCTCGTTCTGTCCCCGTTCTCTCTCCCTCACGTCTGGCCACGGTCTTTCCTCACTCTCTCGGCTCTCCAAATTCCGCTCCGTCTCTGATCGCTAGCTTACGGTCGATCTGTCGCAACCTCGAGTCCTTATTTGTTGGATGATACTGAGCGTCAAATTATTGACAAGGGTCGATTCATCGTTTCAAAGACGTGGTCATTTCCACATTTATATGAACCAGCCACTAAAATGTTCGAGCGACCCGGTCCTACCGGGGGTCCGGTCAGGCTGAAACAAATCACATATAATTGTAGTCACATCTCTTTTTTGTCATTTTTTTTCAATTCTCGTTTAATTTCTGACCCACATAATCAATTTCAAATAAGTTGAAGAGCCTAGGCCTAGCATGAAATAATTCAAACCCAGTTTCAAGCGCAATCAATATTCACACCAAGCATCAAATGAATATGTTTTAAATAATATAATGATGCTAATAATCACAGCTAGGCTACTAATTAAACCTAGAGCAAGAGAAATTTTGAAAAACTTTGTAACACTGTCAATAAAATGACTCGCTTGGTATTCCCTGACTGCAGGGTGGTCCAGTTTGTTGATTGGAATGTTTGATTGTAAGCACATCTTCATATTTTCTCCTATGAACTCGTTCTTTCCGGTTTTCGCCTTCTTGAAAAGGCTGGCCACTAATGGTATTGTAGCCCGACGCTTGGTTGTCCTATCGTGCGCCGTTTCTTATTCTTACTTATCTTTCTTGGCTAAATGTGACACTGATTTTAATTGTTCAATTAAAGTGTCTTTTTCTCCCATTCTAATCGCGAATTGCGAAAACCTCATCACTCACATGGAACTTGTGGTCTTTAAATGCCGCTGCTCGCATATAGACAATACGATACATTGTATCGTATTGTCTGTGTTCTTCCATGTTAGACAATGCCGATGCTCACCCAACAGATGTCAACAAAGGAGTGAGCACGTGTTCTGACTCGGCTAGTAGCCAAGGCTATTGTGGCGGGAGACGGAGAGCCTCTTCCCTGCGTAACGAGACAAGACAGTTGCGGACAATTCATGAGATCTATTCTCACCTCTTTTTTCAGTGATGGCTTTACCATCGCAAACTGATTAGACAATAGTTGGGACCCGGCGATGAGAAAATCCAAATAGTTTCAGAAAGAAATGTTTGCAAACATTGATGTCTCCATTACTTGTGAAAACCTTGATAAAAAAGATCAACTTCCAAAATAAAATATCTTTGACGATACACTCCTTGGTTATCCAAAAATTTAGATCAACAAACTCCAGACCCATTCCGTTTGTCACTCAACATATTCTATCATTCATGGCATTGATTAGGTACTTTGGTGTCTTCCTACGATACACAATCCCCATAACCGCTTGAGGGGTATTCCCAAATATTTCCTGTACTTCTCACAGCATCTCTCTCACTTCTTCTTTTACACTGTCTCTTCTCAACCAACCCTTGATACTGTTCGTTCATCCATTAATAATTACCGGTACTACTTTATATTTGTTCATCATTTGTTCTTGTTTGTTTTCCATCATTGTTCGTTCTGTTTGCACCACTCCACTAGGCACGTACGGCCTGCTTGACTCGCATCTTCTTGGAACATGAGCAACCACTACTTGCCGCGTCATCTTCTATAACAGTTCTTTCACTAATAATAGGATCTATCGTTGACGTCGGAATATTTAATTGTTTGGCTGAATAGGATCTAACGTTGACGTCGGAATATTTAATTGTTTGGCTGAATCGATTTTTTTCGCCGTCGGATTCTCGTCCACAACTCTTGAAGTTCGCAACTTATCACTGAGCGACACGCTTTACGATTTCTTCTACAATGAACTTGAAGCGGAAATACAACGTTTCTTACACTTATTGCGTAACCGCATATATCATTTTAGAGAGATTTTCTCTCTTTTCTTTCGTCGTTGCTTTTGTCTCGGCAGCCGTTTCCAGATTGAATGTACGAGGTAGAACTTCTCTGAGGCTTGACATGGATTCTTGGTCTTTGTTAACCAAAGCCGTTTTTACCGTTTGTGAAATGAATGGGGTTGCTTTGAAAAGCAACGTAATTGCTGCTTTAACCGTACATTTTCTCACGTTAACGACAAAGCAGCAAGCAACAACCGACCTTTACTCACAAGTGCATCTACCTGGCTTTGCATGCCTTGCACTTTGTGGATACACTAGAGCGGATGCGAGATGGCGATGGAACTTTCCACAATAGTAGATATTCCTATAGTCTATTCCATCCGATGGTGGAATAGGAGTGAGACTATAGGTTGCTGGGGTAGCAACGATATACCAATATCGTGACAATATCACAGTTACAGTTCTTTCTGAAAATAATTTGTGGATTAGTTGAGAGTAGTTTGAACCAAAATCACGTGGTGTGTCAGCAGTTGGTGACATCTAGGTCTTCTTGGAACGACAATAAGAGTTCCATCAGTCTCCCTCGTAACAGTCGATTGCACATCGTTTGACTTGCGAAGACAGCCGTCGTTAGAGGGGGGCGCTGAAGAGCGCATAATGGAATAGAGATACTACCAAGTGTGAAGGGTGGCTTGGGCGAGCATGGGCGCGACTACTCAGAAAAAGGATGTGACGGTGGGGAGGGAAGGTTGTCTCTATTCAAGGTAGCTCCACCTCTAAGTTATGCGTTATTCTGGAACAAGGATTTTTCAATAAGTAGTCCAGATAACTGATTCTTATTTCAAAATGGCGGAATATTTGATCTCGATAAAGTATGCATTAGTCAGTTATTCGCTCTTCCAAACGTGAACAATTTTTCTGAAGAATGTCCAACACCTGAAGAGCGCATACTGTAACAAGATATAACTTAAGCAACGTTATATCTAGATCCAATATCGGGATTTTTTTTCGAGAATGTCTTAAACCAGATCAACGCATAACCTCTACGATTATATCTTGGTCAGTTATTCGCTCTTCCAGACAAGGAATTATCTTTTTGAAAAAATCCAGTACCAGAAGAGCGCATATACTGTAACAAGATATAACTTATACAACGTTATATCTAGATCCAATGTTGGGATTTTTTTTCGAAAATGTCTTAAACCAGATAAACGCATAACCTCTACGATTATATCTTGGTCAGTTATTCGCTCTTCCAGACAAGGAATTATCTTTTTAAAAAAATCCAGTACCGGAAGAGCGCATACTGTAACAAGATATAACTTATACAACGTTATATCTAGATCCAATGTTGGGATTTTTTTTCGAAAATGTCTTAAACCAGATCAACGCATAACCTCTACGATTATATCTTGGTCAGTTATTTCCTCTTCCAGACAGGGATTTTTTTTTTTTTTTTAAATCCAGTACCGGAAGAGCGCATACTGTAACAAGATATAACGTTGTATAAGTTATATCTTGTTACAGTATGCGCTCTTCAGGTGTTGGACATTCTTCAAAAAAATTGTTCACGTTTGGAAGAGCGAATAACTGACTAATGCATACTTCATCGAGATCGAATATTCCGCCATTTTTTAATTAGAATCAGTTATCTGGACTACTTATCGAAAAATCCTTGTTCCAGAATAACGCATAACTTAGAGGTGGAGCTACCTTGAATAGAGACAACCTTCCCTCCCCACCGTCACATCCTTTTTCTGAGTAGTCGCGCCCATGCTCGCCCAAGCCACCCTTCACACTTGGTAGTATCTCTATTCCATTATTCGCTCTTCTTAGGTCCCCTCGTGTTCCGCGGGGGTCCCCGAGGGGACATTATAGCCTCCCCGAAAGCCTCTAATGACGAGCCCTCCTGCTGTACAGTGTTGACCGAACATTGTTATACGCCAGTACTTCCGCCGCGGCTCGGTTTCTGCAAAATATTCATGAATCATCACAATGCGTTCATTGGGCATGTCGGAAGTGTGATGACCCCAATCCTCCGACCACCCTGCATGCCTATCTGGTCCTACCCCTTTTCTGTTTCTTTCTTCTTGTCACGAACTCATCCACACAAAAGACACGACCTTGCCAAAAGTTCGCTTCCTCCCCATCCCTTTTATTTTATCGCATCTCTACTTGTTGTTCAGATCTTAGCTTCAATTTTTCCCGCCGTTTCAGTTTTTGTCTTTTAATTATTTCAGCTTTGTTTGGTATTCAAGATTAGCAAAAGTTATTTAGTATATGTTTTATATAATTGATTGTTGTTTTTGTCCCCTCTTTTTCCTTTTTGCACTGTATTGACATTTATTTCGTTCATTCAATCTTTGACAGTGTTGCCTACTTATAGCAAGTAAGGGTAAGAGTGGGGTGGAACCCCCGCCAATAAGTTAGTTAGTCTACGGACCCTCATAGGGTAACCACCTACGGGTGCTCTGCTCCTCTTGTATTGTTTTTTATGAGTAAATAAACAACATTCATTTAAATTGTAATATATGTGTTACATATTTTATCTAAGACCCCTAATTCTTCAGTCGGGTAATTAGGAGATCTTATAGAAGATGTATCCCTTTTTTCTCGATTCACTCGTTTTGCCTAATATTCAGGTTGAACACAGAAATAAATGTTTGCTTCATCTCTTGTACTTAATCTCTGCTTGACAAAGCCTTGATAGATTCAGCATGATCTATAAACTTCAATATCAACACCCCGAGATGATCTTGTGCAACATCGTCTCGGACCAAACCTCCCGTGTGATATGACACCTCTGAAAGATGCTGCTCAGCAGACATTTGAATGGTGAGAATCTCTTTGATGACCAGATCCCTTTTCTTAAAGGTCCTCGATTTCATAAAATCATACATTTTCAACTTCTCTCTTAGGGATTGAGTCATCCACATATCTGTTTTAATGTTCTGTGTTATGTTCTGTCCTTGACTCGCCTCGTGTGCCGTTTTCAACACATTGTTGGTTTCATGATTATCATGATGATGCGTTTTCACCGAATAAGATCATTTCACATGATCAGCAAACGGATCATTACATCGTACAGGCGCAAAATGACCTCGATGTCGACGCGCCTCTAAACCCAACATTCATTTATTCCTTCATTCAAGTACTTGGAAACATGCTCCCAATATCTGTGCTTTCGAGTGTACATGATATAACAACTCACTTTTATCCAGTAGCAGCACCGACTTCTCCCGCCATCCTCCGCTGGCAGCGCGAGCTCGGCAGGTCAGTATGTCGCTCCAGCTGTGAACATTACTGAGGCGTACGCCACAGTCACCCTGGGGCAAGCCTCGGCCAGCGTACTGCGCCTCGTACCAGGTCTTGTAGGCAGCATCAGCATGGCTGTACGGCGGAGACTCCGGACCTGCGAGACATTGTGCTAACTCACGGTAAAGGAGGCGTGGTGGCTTATTTTTTGTTTCAGAAACAAGCTAATTGTTTCTATTATTGAGTTGTTGGTGGTCCCAGAAACCGCATTGCTTCTTTAGTTGCCCTTCATCTGCCGGCGTGACTGTAAGCTGTGGTCTTGTTCTCCCAGGACCACTTACAGGTCAGGTCTGACAGGTCATCCTCCAGGTCGCGGCTCGAGGCACGCGCGTTGATGGTGTCACCATCCTTATGAGGCCGAGAGGTAACTCTCCAACATTCGCAACAGCTCTGCTTGTCGAGTAGAAAGCCCAGATGAACATATTTTATTTCTAAACACTATCTGTGAAGTTTGCAGGTAATGTTGGTTTCAGCTTCAGCAATGTCCTAAATGCCAGGATAATAATCAGAATTAAGGACTGAGTGTCTGATTTGTTTGAAGCTGTAAGGACTGGTAACATACCAAGCTATCACCATCTAATCTTCTTACCAGAGTTCCATTCGTACCTCGGGCTTCATTTAGTGTATGGCTTCACACGCCTGTCACTTTTTAAATTGAGGGGGTGGCAAGGAGAACATGGTAACTACCAAAATGAAATTGCTGAGTCACAGTATTTTTTTATTGATTTAAAATATAATCTGTCACAGACATAATACTAAATAATTTTGAAATATCAGGTTATTGGGTAGTACACCTTTGTATATTTTAAGAATCAATGGGTATGCAAATAAAAATATTCCAAGACACATAAAAATGATACTTCGTTGAATTGTATGGACATACCATGTTCTACTCGTGGACGTAACATGTTTTCCCTCAAAATGTGAATTGCAGATTTTATGAACATAAACTTGAAATTGAGATAATAAAGATGAAAATATTAGTGCATTATAGTATAGTGTAATACACACACATGGGCAAAATACTCTAGCACAAAATATTTGAGATACTAGACAAAAGCAGTTGACATTTTTATTTTATGTTTAAAAAATTCAAGAAATTGGAATACAAAATCAAGGTAGGAAAATGTATCCAAAATGCGTAACTTGGTATAGAATGTCTGAATCATAATACGACACGATATTTAAATATTGTCGGTGTCTTCCTCCGAATTGCTGCTGTCAGGCTTGTCGGAAGTTCCCTTCAATGGAGCGTTAAAGAGATGATGTGTGGGAGAAACGTCCCGAAGTTTGGGATCGTCAATGAGAAGAGGCCCTTCGTACTTGATTCTCAGCAAAGTTTCTTGATTAGGAAGTGGTAGCATCCTTCCTCGTTTCTTCAAAGACACTATCTCCGAACATATGCCGTCTTCTACATAATCATGTGCAAATTGCACTTCGTATGGGTTCACAAAGCTCATGGATACACAATCTCTCAACCTAGCTTTTGGTCGTTTTGTAAAGAAGTTCCCAAGATTGGCTAGAGAGACAAAATTACCAATTTCCATTCGTCTAACAATGAACGGTTTCTTTGAGTTACATTTTTCCAAAACCTCGATCCAGTCGCCCGGACTGTACACATTTTGTTTGTGGCGGCGAACATAGTTTTCCACGACGGCAAAATCCCTATCACTGGGAAGCATTGTGTCATGTGGCCAAAATACCAAGGTAGGTTGGTCAATGATCTCTAAATTATGGGTTCTTGTTCTAGGTAGGTGAAGGATAAGCGTTCGTGTTAATGAAATATATATAGACAATTTCGGTAACACAAATAAAATGTTTAATATGGACAACTAAGATGTGTAGTAATACACTTTTTACAGTGGTAAAAGATACAGTAGTGCAGTTTAAAGATATAGAGGTGTAAAGGTATAAGAATATAATATACTGAGTTCTGTAGATTACGACAGTTTAGTTACTAGTACAGAACAATAAAGGTTTATCAACTGAATAGTGCGGATCCGATAATGAGTGAATAAAGTTTTTAAAGAGATATAAGAATAAGAAGTAAAATGATAATAATAGACTTACGATGAGCGTTGGTTCAAGCAAGAGCGAACTGGTAAGAAGGACTGGAATTCTTCGACTAACTAATTTAGAATAATTATGAATTTTATATAGTTTTTGCATGGCGATAATTTTGTGACGTGAAGAGGGGGGTTTTGTCCTCTATTCTATTGAGGTCGTAAATTTAGAATAGTATCGACCCATTATTGATATGTAGTATCATGTCATGGGACATTTAACTCAAAACTAGAATAATGGTTCCAAAAGTTATCGGTTATCGATTTTATTGCTTTGTGATTTGATAAGCTTATATGTATTTTATACAATTCGCGTTTTAATTCGCGTCATCTCCTCCAATTTTTGTTATTTATCATATTGTTTGATTTCAATGGTCACAGGTTAAGTGTTCAAAAGACCTCGTACGGTTTTAATAATAGTTCACCCTTTCGCAATGACTTATTTGGACCAACCTTCTCGCATTATACTAGAGATTACAGAAAGAGGATATTACATAATAATGAACTGTATCAGCTGAAGGCGAAACCTAATATTGATTAGAGATCTGCATGATGAAGTCTCAACCGATTATTAGGCAACGGCCGATCGCTTCATGACAAAGCTATCCCCATGGGAAAAGATGATTACCCCAGGTAATCGTCCTTTTACATAGTATAACTCTTGTCAGATACCACTAATGAATAATTATGATACCTTATACATAATCAGAAACACTGGGTTTATCATGAAACACTAAAATAATCACTTGTGGAACAGTCAGAACACTTCAGTCCAGTAGGGTTAAATTTTAACTCATATTGGTGTTCCAGTACGTGCCGTATCACCACGTCATCTTCTGTAGTCGTGTGGTACGTCTGCATGTACTGCGCGGTCGCGTTTTGTAACGCAAACTGCAACCGGTTGTAGGTGTCATTATACGTATCCTGGGGAACGCGTTGAGTGGCATGGGTGGTCAGCGCCTCAACGGCCAGCTTCAGATTTTCTATGTGTACGTATAATTGAATTCTGAGGTGTACTTGATCCTCCACGACCTCTAAGAAATTATCTTCAGGGTTGCCGAGCGAGTCCAGCTCGACTCTGTGGTCTCGCACGTTCATGGGTTGTTCATGAGTCGGCTGAGTAGGATGCACTCCCTCTGGCAACATTGGAGATCGTGGCGTCTCTCCTCGTTGAATAACACTGATCCTCTCTGAAGTGTTCATGTTCTGTGATTAACAATACAAATTAATAAAAGAAAATTCACCTACCAACATAGTTATGAGGCATCATAATCATTCCTTGAACACAACAAAAGAATCTTTTCAAATCTATCCTCTTCCATTAGTTAAGTAAACGTAATAAATTCCTCAAAACAATTATAATTGTCTCCTGTCTGTTATAGAATGCAATTACTAACATACCAAAACAATGGTTTTCACTTTTTAGACCTTTCCATAAATTCCTTTCTAAATGAATGAGTGACTCATTTTTATGAACCTTAGTTCTAGAATGACAACGGTCAGATTAAATACAAGTTGGTTTCGGTTTCACACCTTGATCTAACCTGACTGGATCGTAGCTACAGTGAGGTAGGATCGTTACGAGTCATCCTTTAGCGTTGAAGACGCTACTGTTAACCACAACCTCTTCCCCTTAAGATTTAGAATTGAGGAACGACAGGCCTAACAACCTCTTCGACCTCCTCTATTAACGATGCCTGAGGTTCTTCCTGCTCGTGTGGTTTCGCGAAGGAAACCCTATATCGCGAGCGAGTGTTTCGCGTAAATCTATAATATTGGAAAAATCCAAATGCCAAGCCGGCAAACATAATTATTAGAAAAACGATAATAATTATTAGTAGAACAGTGTTCCCTTCCGGTTTAGCAGTAATCGCTATTGGCTCCCTTAATTCATTAATTCTTTTCTCTATTTGAGATAACGGTATTCCTTGCAACGGAATTGAACTTTCTTTTACTCGATCTAACATTTGCTTTACTTCCTCAATGTATCGCGTGTCGTGAATAGATTCTACAATAATTTTCTGTTCAAGGGGAGATAATATTTGTTTAACAGGAGGAATATGAAAGACGGGTCGATCTCTTACTACATCTGTATTGCCATTAGTATGAGGTAAGAGAACGAATGACGTACTGCTTACCGAGCAGGTAGGCGGTACATCCAATGAACCCGTATTTTCAAGTTTAATAGTCTCAATTTGAGGCCGACCAAAGGTGTCGTTATTATTTTGACACGTGATAAGTGCATCAGTGGGAGTACTGACACTATAAATCCATTTTTGAATATCTTTAGATCGGTAAAAGTAGGGTTGATAGTAGGCAATTAACTGTTTTTCACAGCTTTGTGCGGCATTCTTTGTATCCCCCACAAATAGTGAAAACAAACAAGATGGTTCAGTATGTAATCTAATAGGCCATCGGGGAGGGCATATTTTAATGATTTTATCTGAACATTGAAGCAAGTCTTCAGTAGTCAAAGTAATATACATCGTTCGATCGTCAGTTATGGCTAGATAAGAAAAGGGAGGATTAATAATTACAGACATATTCCCAAAGGTGCTAGGGGTGGGCAAGGGTAAGGCCCTGAACAAATAAGTAACGATTCGGAGCTCTCATAGGTAACTCCACAAATATACGTACGATCTTTGGTATCGCAACCGCATGCACAGTGGCTAAAGAATAATAAGCATATATTTCATCCATATTCAAATAAGTTACCAACGACATGTCTAACGGCAAGTGGGGTTGAATAGCATTTAGTACTTTAAACAATTGTTTAGGCGGGAGGAAGTATGAGTTTAACTTTCCCAAAGCCGTCATATCTAGAGCTTGTCGGAACAAATTAATTTCTGTCTTAATCTCTTCAAGGGCCACTTCTAGTATTCGCATAACTGAAGAGGTGGCCATCACCACATCTTGTTTCCAGGAAAGTTTAGTTACTTCGTTAATCAATCGGTTCTCAAGGGTGGAAATCTCAGCTCTAAGTAACTCTGTTGCGTTAGCCAGCTGTTTAATAGTTTCCGTATTTCTTATGGTGGCGCCTTGAATATCACGAATGATCGTGAACTGATCAGCAACGACATGAACTAGTTTATTAGTCTTTATATCCAACTGGGCAATCTTCCCATTAATCCTATTCAGATCATTCTGACTCAAAGTTCCGAATAAGTATTTGAGTACACTGCCACCTAAATTAACCAAACCTCGAGGATCCCTCTTTTTACTCGGGGTAAGAGTTGTTTCTAAACTTGCGATTCCGTCCAGTACATTGACGGCGTCAGCGATCAGGTAGTTCGTCTCTCGGTCCAGGATAGCATGGGAGTCTGTTCTAATTGCATCGCTTTCATTACGATCTGACAGAATCTTCATGGTTTGGACATCCTTCACCTCGTTGATGAAGGATTGGGCGGCTTCCCTGTATTGCTCAAAATTGACATCCACTGTAAGGATCCACTTGTCTCCGGACAGGAGGAAGGTTCCTTCGTTCATGAATACCAGTCCCTTATCGAGGACTGTTTCATCATCGGATGTCGTTCTCGCCGACATCCCGGCGTTCCAAAATAGTAGAAAAATGTAGACATTTGTGAAATTCATTCTCTCTGTAAACTAAAGGAACATATTAATCAATTTGGTCCCCACCCATAACCCAAGGGTTAGGTGGAGCTGGACCACGGCTTCGTAATCCATAACGTGGAATATCCACCTCCTCATCTCTTGCTGCTTCGACGTCATCAAGATTATTTTGTACATAGAGTGTGTCATCCTCGTCATAAAACAGAATATTACTTTCTGCAACATCTCTGTTGTCAGTCGCAGTTGGAGTGACATCATCGTCTGAGGTTTTACTATGAGTGACGTCATAACAGCCAGGCGGGAGATCATCTTTGCCGCCGTACGCGAGCTTGAGCCTGTTTGCGTGAACTATTGACTTCTTTCGGCCATAAATTTCTTTTATCTCGAAATTAATTGGGCCGACCACACTAATGATTCTGTAAGGTCCCGTCCACTTTTTAGTGAACTTCTTACTTAATCCTACAGGTACAACTGGATTCTGTAGATACACTCTGTCACCTAACTTGAATTCAACCCGTTTCGTTTTATGGGCCAAGTTGTAATATTTTTCTCTTTGGTTTGTTGCTATTTCTAGGTGTTTCTGTACAGTATCAAAGGCTATTTGAAGCCTCAACCGTAATTCTTTATTATAATTATCGTGAACCCCGTAGTGTAATCGTTGAGGAGTTACAATGTCATCAAAAGGTAGTTCAATGTCGCGACCATACAATAAAAAGGCTGGCGATTCTCTTGTTGCACTGTGAGGTGTGCTACGATAAGCCAATAAGGCAAAAGGTAGGTATTCTTCCCAATCTGTCTGTTTCTTATTTACAAAATGAGATATCATTTCAGCAAAAGTTAAATGACTTCTTTCAAGTTGTCCGTTTGTAGCAGGGTGATACGGACTAGTCTGAATTTTATTGATTTTTAGCAAGGTACATACTTCTTTGAATAATTGTGATGTGAAGTTTTTGCCTTGATCTGTGAGTAATTGTATGGGTACACCGTGTTGTGCAATGATGTGTTTAACAAAAGCTTTGGCAATGGTCAATGCTTTCTGATCTGGAATAGGTATGGCTTCCGGCCATCTGGAGAATGCATCTTGAAACGTAAGAATATATTTATTTCCGTTTTCACTCATATTTAGCGGTCCGACGACATCCATCATAGTCCTCTGAAAGGGGGCGGTAACGTCTTGAAATTTTTGCATCGGGGCTTTGCGTAAATGAGGTGGTGTTTTCATTTCGGCACATGAATGACAAGATTTGCAAAACTTCTTAATATCAGAATACATTCCGTCCCAATAAAATCTACTCCTAATTAGGTCTAATGTTCGTTGAATACCTTGATGTCTGGCGAATGGTAAGGAATGATAAGTACGCATGATTTTATCTCTCATTGTACTAGGTGCTACGAGAGTGCCATCTCGTTCATATGATTTACGAGTTTTATACAACAATCCCTCGTCATCTAAACAAAACAAATCTGTACTGTTTTTATCGTCTTTTAACATGTTAATTATGTCCACGAGCTTGAGCTCCTGTAATTGTTCCTTACGTATTCTATCGCGGTCCCACACAGGTTCATAAGTGGTGTCAAGTCTGTTTACAACAGGCATTCGTGACAATGCATCTGCATTTGAGTTCTCTTTTCCCGGCTTGTATGTTATGGTAAAGTCGAACTCCGATAATAAGAGGCTCCATCGCGATAAACGCGAGGAAGGATCTTTAAGATTAAATAACCATTTCAGCGGGCGATGATCGGTGACAATGGTAAACTTCCTTCCATAAAGATAACACCTGAATTTCCTACAAGCAAAAACTATACCGAGACATTCTCTCTCGATCGTCGAATATTTTGACTCCGCTTTATTTAATTGTCTACTGATATAACTAATAGGTCTTTCTCCTGCTCCGTTTTTCTGAGACAGGATCGCACCAATTGCGATAGCAGACGCATCAGTAGTGACGATAAATGGTTCTTCAAATCTAGGAAATGCCAATACTGGTTCCTGGCATAACGCGTGTTTGAGTGCGTCAAACGCGTCTTGTGTCAGATCGTCCCACTCGAAGGGAGTATCTTTTTTAGTTAGAGTGGTCAAAGGTTTGGCTATTCTAGAGAAATGTGGAATGAATCTCCTATAATAACTGGTTAGGCCGATAAAAGCCCTTATCTCGCGTACACACCGCGGAACTGGATAATCTTTGACCGCGCTTATCTTTTCAGGGTCAGGTTCGATGCCATTATTAGACACTAAATGTCCCAAGAACTTGACCTGTTTTAACATGAATTTACATTTATCTGGTTTCAACGTAAGATTCGCATCGCGAAGTCTTTCAAACACCATCGCTAACCTTTGCCTATGTTCGTCAGCAGTAGTCGCGAAAATAATTATATCATCTAAATACACGAAACAAACTGACCCGATTAAATCGGACAAGGTAGTTGACATTAGTCTAGAGAATGTGGCGGGCGCGTTTGCCAAACCGAATGGCATTCGAATGCATTCGAAATGACCGTACGGCGTAGAAAAGGCCGTTTTCTCTCGATCCGCCGGGTCTATATCTACTTGCCAATATCCACTGGCTAAGTCCAAGGTGGAAAAATAAACAGTCCCTGCTAATTTATCCAATGTTTCATGAATATTAGGTAAGGGAAAAGTGTCCTTTTTAGTGACCGAATTCAAAAGTCTGTAATCAATACACGGTCTGACCTTTGATTCACCTTCCGTCGCTTTCTTCGCTACAAGTATGATGGGAGCGGACCAAGGAGATACAGAGTCTACAATAATACCACCTTCTTTCATCAAATCTATTTGTTCTTGCAACAAAGGTATTTGATGATGAGGAACTCGATACGGTGCTTTAGCAATAGGGGAGGCATCCCCCGTATCTATCTTATGTTTGATCTTGTGTGTGCACTCTAACCTTTTTCCTTCCATGAGGAATATGTCCCTATATTGTTCCAAAACTAATATAGTCTCATCTCTTTCACTTTGATCCAAGTGATCCAACTTATAGTATTCTTTAATAGACTTCGAACGGAAATCATTACTACTATCTCTAAAGTCAGCAAAACTCAACACGTTTTGTCTTTTTATTTCATCATCAACATCTTGGTTGTCCCCAAGTTTAACAAGTTCATCAAATTCAATTACTTCATAATCACTAACCGAGTCATCTGTGTGACCTCGAGAGATAACATTAATCTCAACTAAAGACTTAGCACAGTTCCTCTTTGGGAGACTGTCCATCTCTATCTCTGTAGATAAGCAATCTACATAACCAACAATGGTTCCCTTATGTAACCTAAATATTTCACCCGAACTATTTAATATTCTTACCGGTACTCTACCGTGTTCATTAAAACAAAATGCACTTCTGGCAACTCTTAATTCATCTCCCTGTGCTAACCGCACGGGCTGTAATATACCCTGTGAACCCTTAATCCTTCTGGAAGAAACGCCATAGAAATGCGTCTCCGTATCCGGGTTGATCACTATATTACTATCTAGCGTCACAGCACAAGTCAAGTCAGAATCAGTTTCATTGTAATGGCTCTGTATTTTAGGAGTAGGTTTGGAGTAGGAATCAAGTGTTTCAGTGTTTGAGTTATCGATGCAATTTACGTTATCTATCTCTTTAGAGATTAACGGAATTTCAACGTTCATTATTCGTAACACATTTCTGTTTGTTAAAATATCTGCTTGATAGGCCTTGATGAAGTTAAGTCCTAGGATTCCGTCACTAGGGAGAGTGAGTGAGTCCTTCAATATTATACAATCGTACGGGAAAACATGATCTTCAAATTCGAAATCAACCGTAGTTACGCCGAGATAAGCTATAGGGTGTCCCGTTACCCCTTGTAAGTTTAGATTAGTGTCAGCATAGTCGATTTTTATTCCGCTCACTACTGACTCTTTTAGGATGGTAACAGTGGCTCCTGTGTCAACTAGGAGTTTAACCGGTTGATTATTCACATTAAAAGAAATGAAGTTGCCATTTGCTACGTCAATTGCTGAAACTATTGCTGCTTCTACTTCTTCGGCGGAGGGTTTTTATAGCTCCAAGACGGGGATGCCTTGGAGCTACAATCTAGTTTGGGGACCCGGTGCGTGCAATACTCACCGGTCCTCGTTTAGGGCAACTTTTTGCATAATGACCTTTATTTCCACATTTGAAACAGGTAATTCCGTTTTTATTTGCACTACTCTGGTTTTGGTAGCACTGGGTCCTTGTATGACCTTTCTTACCACACGTGAAGCACTCGACGGAGGAAGGGTATCTCGATGTACTAACTTTCTTAGTACGACAATCAACAGACCTGTGCCCAGGTTTGTTGCAATTATAACAATTTCCCGTAAAATTATTTGAGGAACGGGCATTTGAATTCAATTTAGAATCAATGGCATTCACCGTACTCGCCTTCTGTTGACCGAGCGGAGGACAAGAGGGAGTCGAGTTCCAGTCTAACGGTGAACCTCCGCCCTCCGCTAGGTACAACACCGAAGCCGACTTGCTTAACATGAAATTTTGATGTTCTGCCTCGGCGATTTTAATCGCTTCAGCGAATGTCTGCGGATCGCGTGTTAACACGAAGCGCCTAATCTCGGGACGTAATCCCTTCAAGATTCTAGGCCCAACATATTCTCCTCTAACACAATTTTCCTCATATTATTGGCATCAACAGTTCCCGTAAGTTTCAATGTTTTATTACCATTCTTTCGTATGCGCGCTGCATACTCTTGAATCGAATCGTTAGGTTTCTGAATAGTTGTCATGAACCTTTGCAAAGCGTACGTTGGATGTTCCTCCTTTTTGAATCGATTTATAAGTCCTAATTTTAGTTCTTCAAAGATTAATGCCGACTTCAACGTCAAGTCCGAATTTACATAATCTCGGGCTTCACCCCGTAGTTTAAGTTTTAATACGGCGCACTTTGTATCGTTCGTCCAACCGCTGATGGGCGCTACTTGTTCAATCGAATCAAAGAAGTCCTCGACCGAAGGGGACGAGTCTTCAATACCCGAAAAATTTTCAATTAAGTGAATTAAACCCCCGACAGGTGTTGCAGGTGGAGTTGGTGGAGGGTCGTCACGTCTTGTTTGGTGTGCCATTGTAATCGAGTATAAAGTTTTTCCAAAGAGTAATCAAAGATAGATAACTCTCGAAAAATAGAATTTCAACAGTAAGTAAAAGTGCACTTAAATGAATGGATAATAACTTCAGCTTAGAACGCTTAATAACACTTCACCCATGGTTCCTGAACAATAATAAATCCACTAAGCTGTCACCAGTGTCATGTGGCCAAAATACCAAGGTAGGTTGGTCAATGATCTCTAAATTATGGGTTCTTGTTCTAGGTAGGTGAAGGATAAGCGTTCGTGTTAATGAAATATGTATAGACAATTTCGGTAACACAAATAAAATGTTTAATATGGACAACTAAGATGTGTAGTAATACACTTTTTACAGTGGTAAAAGATACAGTAGTGCAGTTTAAAGATATAGAGGTGTAAAGGTATAAGAATATAATATACTGAGTTCTGTAGATTACGACAGTTTAGTTACTAGTACAGAACAATAAAGGTTTATCAACTGAATAGTGCGGATCCGATAATGAGTGAATAAAGTTTTTAAAGAGATATAAGAATAAGAAGTAAAATGATAATAATAGACTTACGATGAGCGTTGGTTCAAGCAAGAGCGAACTGGTAAGAAGGACTGGAATTCTTCGACTAACTAATTTAGAATAATTATGAATTTTATATAGTTTTTGCATGGCGATAATTTTGTGACGTGAAGAGGGGGGTTTTGTCCTCTATTCTATTGAGGTCGTAAATTTAGAATAGTATTGACCCATTATTGATATGTAGTATCATGTCATGGGACATTTAACTCAAAACTAGAATAATGGTTCCAAAAGTTATCGGTTATCGATTTTATTGCTTTGTGATTTGATAAGCTTATATGTATTTTATACAATTCGCGTTTTAATTCGCGTCATCTCCTCCAATTTTTGTCATTATCATATTGTTTGATTTCAATGGTCACAGGTTAAGTGTTCAAAAGACCTCGTACGGTTTTAATAATAGTTCACCCTTTCGCAATGACTTATTTGGACCAACCTTCTCGCATTATACTAGAGATTACAGAAAGAGGATATTACATAATAATGAACTGTATCAGCTGAAGGCGAAACCTAATATTGATTAGAGATCTGCATGATGAAGTCTCAACCGATTATTAGGCAACGGCCGATCGCTTCATGACAATAGTATGCCCTGAGATGGGATACTTATGATGTATGACTTTGAAACGGTCAGTAGTCAACAAGTAAGACCACATGTATATTGAATTCCAATTCTTATTCTGTCCTGAACAGTTATCCGATATCACAATCAGTTCGTCTGCTGTTATTGATTCTTCTTCAATGTAACGCAACTTGCTGTTTCGTCTGACCCACGCTTTGCTGCCGACTCGTCCCACATGTAGAAGAGGCCATCCGAGCACCGGTGAATGCTAACATTATAACGCATAATTTTCCTTTTGTAAAAGGCTGGACCAACACTGAGTTTTGGGGTGGGTAATGCTTGCTGAAGATCCACGGTGATTGCATGGATATTATCATCATTCTGCGCACGTTTGGCGGCTCCCTGCCTGAGCTTTTCGTAGATGTCGTTCTTCTCCGACTTCAATACTAGTGATGACGTCACATCTCCAGTCCCACGGGCAGCTGCAATCTTTATTTTGTATGCGTCACATGTTGAACATGTATCAATATTGGGTTTTTTTGAAGAAGATGTATGTATGTATTTATTTATTTCCAACTTGGGAAATACCTTAGTTGTTACAGAGGCTTCTATTTCCGGAGGTTGAACGATGAACTAATCTAAAAGTATAACCTAATTAACCTAAGTATAAAAAGATAGTAGAAAATTGAAATAGTAAAATAAGGATGAGAAAATAAAATAAATTTATAGTAATAGTGTTGAAAGTAAGACGTTGAGTTGTCCCACCGATGATATAGACTTCATCTGCGCCCGTGGAAGGCTATTCCATTGGCGCATGGCTCGACCCAGAATGGAGTACCGGCCAATGTTGGAATTGTACCTCTTTAAATTTACCTTCCCAACATGATCATTTCGACCTATGAATTTAGGGGTTTCGATCAAATATTTTAGGTCGAGCCATGCGGGACAACCCAACAGCGCTTTGTAGAGGTAGCGGATGGTGGTCTTGTGTCGACGTGAAGATAAGAGCTCCCACTTCCGGTCTTTCAATATTTTGGAGACGCTGACTGCTGGCTGCTGTAGTTTTGAGTTCCATCTGTGATGGCAGTTCTCCACATATCTTGCAGCAATCCTCTGTATTTTCTCCATTCTATCGGACTGAGAGCACGAGTATGGATCCCAGATACCAGAGCAATATTCCAGTAGGGGACGGATTAAGCATAAGTAGGCATGCTGTTTAGTCCTTGGAAAACTTCCCTTCAGATTCCGCATGACGAAATGAAGATTTCGCTTAGCTTTGGCAATAATTATGTCGATGTGTTTTCCCCAGCTAAGATCTTGTTTAAAGGTTACTCCCAGGTACTTACAAGAGTCTGTCTTGGTTAGGTGGGCGCCGTTTAGTACGTATGATGTGTCAACTGCCTGCCGTTTCTTGGTGAAGCTGATGACGCAGGTTTTCTCTTCGTTCAATTTCATTCCGTTAACCTCGGACCATTTGGAAATCTGACAGATAGCTTCCTGGAGCGTTCCTTGGTCAGACAAGGACTCTATGGGAGCGTACACCATGCAGTCATCGGCAAACAGTCGAACTTGGCAGGAGGAAGCATTGACTAGGTCATTGATGAACCCGTTGAAAAGGGTCGGACCAAGAACTGTTCCTTGGGGAACGCCAGATGTTGATGTAACCTTATTTGAAAACTCACAACCAACCTGAACTGTTTGAGTCCTATTCGATAAGAAAGCCTCAATCCAGAGCACTACCTTGTTGTCAAGCTTCATGGCAGAGAACTTGTCCAAGAGGAGATTGTGAGGGACAACATCGAAGGCTTTGGAGAAATCAAGGCAGATGGGATCCACCTGACCTCCATTGTCCAAGAGTTCGACGAGTTCTTGGGTGAAACTGGCTAGTGCAGATTCGCAGGAGTAACCTCTTCGGAAGCCATGTTGGGAAGAGGAGAGCCAATTTGACTGGCGCCACGAGAAATGTATATAGTCTGTGATGAGTCGTTCGAGGATCTTACAGACAATGGAGGTACTGCTAATAGGGCGGTAGTTCTGAGCTCTACTTCGATCTCCGTTCTTGAAGATTGGATGGATGACAGCCGTACTCCAGTCATCAGGTAGCTGACTGTTGTTAATTGATATGAGAAAGAGAGTGTTAAGAAAATGGATTATGGCAACCTGAGCTGCCTTGAGCATCCGCATTTGGATCCCGTCGGGTCCAGGGTAGGTATTTGTTTTCAAATTTTGAATGATTCTTTGTATGGAGTAAATGCTGAATGTGAAGCCAGGAGTTGTCCCCAGAAGGGAATCGTGGTTGAGGGAGAGGGGTGTACGGTTGTGGATTGACCAACGTGGATCAGAGTTGAATATCTTCTCGTATTGATTTCCGAGGGCTAATGCTTTTTCTTGGTCAGATATAGCAAGAGAGCCGTCGTCTTTCGAGAGAGAAGGAATGCTATTGGAGTTACCTTTAACTGAGTTAATATGCTTGTAAAATTTAGACCAGTTGCCAGGTTTTTCAGTATCAAGTAGTTTTGACATGTGGGAGTCGAGGGCTTCCTTTTTTGCCGAGTCAAGTTGTTTGGTGAGAGACTTAAAGTTGGAGTGTTGGTGTTTGCGTGTCTTATAAGCCTTACGACACTTAATTTTGAGTTTTTTCACCTCTGCATTATAGAAAGCAGGGTCCTGACCTGATTTCACCAGGCGGTGAGGAACGAACTTTGACCTGGCGATGACTAGGAGATCCTTGAAAGAGCACCAGAACTCGTTTATGTCACCTACTTGAGTGCTCCATGTTGGGAAGGCATCAAACAGGAAGTTGACCAGACTAGGGATATCTGCTTCTTTATAATCCCAGAAAGTAAATGTGGGAAGAGGAGAATTATCTCGCTTGAGGTCCAACTGTATGGTTAGGATAATTACCTGGTGGTCGCTAATCCCCGATTCAACACTAGTAGCTAACAGAATGTCAGGCGGGCTGAGGAGGAAGATGTCAAGAATATTTACAGATCCATGGGTAGGTTCAGTTATGACCTGGATCATATTGTGGTCGGCTAGCAGTGCATTGATTGCCAATTGCACGCCACAGCGAGAGGGATCTTGATTCGCATCCCACAGTAGGTTGGGGAGGTTGAGATCTCCACCTAAGACGATGTGATTATGATTTGAGTCATTTTTATTCAACTCAGTCAAGTGACCATTCAGTGCATCAATAAATAGCCTCGTGTTGGTGCTTGGAGGTATGTGGATGTATGTGGCAATTGAGTGGACTGTTTGCCTTCCAACTCTTATGGAAACACACATGCTCTCGAAAAAAGGATCCGTCCTATTTGAGTTCGCTGGATAGTTCATTTTTTACACCAATGAAGATACCCCCTCCACGTCGTCCACTTCTGTCATGTCTATAGATCTGGTATTCACGAGGAAAGATTTCATTGGTGGTGATGTCACCCGTTAGCCATGACTCAGTGCCTATGAACACGTCAGGGTCATACAGTTCAATGGTGGTGCAAAAGCTTAGTATTTTGTTTCGAATGCTTCGGCAATTTGTTTGTAGGAACTTAAGTTTTTCGGTTGTGGTGAATAACCTTTTAGGGGTCGTCTTCTTTAGCATCGATGCTGTCGTCACAGGCACCACCGTAAGAGTTGTCTGCACCTTTGGAGTTTCATGCGACGACGGAGGCTCCGTTGATATTGAAGGTGACGCTGGTGACGGTCTTTGGCCTAGTCATAAGCCCAGGCGGTTGATCGGAGCTTTTACCCTATGAGGACGATTGATCCGGCCCTGGAGATCTGCTTGAGGAGCTGCTTGTGGCGCCGTGGTCGACAGTGAAGGTACCATGATTCTTGTTGAACGCAATGCTTTCGTCATTACTAGAGACGATGGAGGTGCAGGCGATGTCCATGGACTCACCGTTAGTGTTGAAGGCACCACCGACGGTTCCAGTGCCGTAATAAGCCCCGTTGGAGTTGAAGACACTACTGATGTAGATAGCAAAGCCAGCGCGTTTGGAGACATCAAAGGAATTGTCGGTTCTGAAGGCACCACATATGTTGAATACATCGTCGACGCGTCTGATACCAACATCGCTGGTGACACCGTTGTTGGAGGCATCTGCGATGCTTCATTTGACAAGAGAGGCATTGTTGATGATGGAGGCAACACTGTAGTTGAGAGCAACTCCGACACATCTGGAGCCGACGGGGGCACCGTTGGAGTTGGGTGCACCGTTGGAGTTTGCGGCACCGCTGAAGTAACAGGCGCCGCGGTTGGTGGAGGCATCATCAACGTTTCCGGATAAGGCAGAGGCATAGTAAATGATGATGATGGTGACATTGACACTTCCAGAGACGACGGAAGCGCCACTGCTGATGTTGATAACTCTGTTGGCGTTGTTTGTGGTATAGTTGAGGGTGAGGGATGGTGTATAAGTGATGGGATGAGGGCAGGAGTGGGGTCAAGTGAAATGTTGGGTTCAATAATATTTTGGAAAACTTCAATTGTGTTTTGGACAAGGGCGCTTCGTAGATGAGCATTTTCTAAGAGAAGAGAGTTAATTGTGGAGTTCGCATTGCCGAGTTGGAGCCGAGTGAATTCTAACCATTGCTGGAGATGATTCAACTGACTTGGATGTTGCTGATCAAACTGTTGCAGCTGTTGTAGTCGATATGGCACGAATTTTTGGTTTGAATACTTGGTATCATGTAAACGGGGGTGATTACATGTATTTACCATGTCTATAGTGGATACCAAGTTTTCGGGATTGGTAGTGCCAAGGGTTAACTCATCTCCATGTCTAACAGTGACCGTAGCCAACTCTTCACTTCTCCGGGATGAAATATCGGAACTTGGCTTAACCTTTGGTTTATGACCCTTCAAGCAACCAAAATGACACCATCCATTAACACAGACGTCAAAGCATCCTAACCCGCCAATCTTATTACAGATTCGACATTTTACGCGCAGTGTTTTGTTGAAAATCACAGAGGTCTCCGTCGCTCTTGTAGATATTTCCGCTATCTCGGATTCATATCCAATATTATTTGCGATCGCTTCAACCATCGTTGTAATTGAATGAGCTATTGACAATTGATCTTCAATCTGAATGTGATCCTAGACTGATGGAACCCTTTTCAATATAGACTCGTATTACGTATCATGTATTAGTCTGTAGCTCGATACTATTTACATGTACCTTGGCATACACGGATCACAGGGACCGTGACTTATTGAGTGAATCTTGAAGTCTTTAGGATTCGTAAAATGTTTTGAATAAATTTCAAATTCACTGACCTTCCAAATATTCAAATCCATAAATCTCTTGAATAGCGGATTTTCTTCAGTTATGACTTGAAAAATACTAACTTCCTTCAGACCTTTACTATACGCTGGATCCTAGCCACCTTGATCATTCAGTATTTTATTGGTCACTGCACAATTGATATTCACTTCAATGTAGAAGGCAGTGACATATTAAATGGTCACTGTCAAGCAAACAAGGCCGTGCCTTGAGTATTCATTTTTTTTTTTACAATCTTCAACTTGAAATATCAAAATTTGAAAGTTAATTTGTAAAACTCACAGTGTACTCGAAGTGGTGACTATAATCATTATGTTAACTATAATCCCCGATGATCACAGTGGTATAATCAAATATCTAAACAGGTACGTAGTTATTCAGAATAGCAATTAAAATATCGGAGAATATTTTCCTGTGTCCTGTTCCAGTCAGGGGTTGCTAGGGGCAATATTCAATATTCAGATATTGAAGTTCTCACAAAAGATTCTTCTGTATTTATCAAACAAAACTGGTTCGATGTTCTTCTCTTTGCAAAACACCTTTGAATAGTGTTCATATACAGACTTCATTGTGTGCTCCACACTAAAGTACTCTCGATTTGGTGCATCCCCTCCGACTATAATGCGATTTTTCCTTCGGAATTTTGTTCACGTGCTCCTTGACGTAATCGATGGAAGCATTCTCATATTTCTTTTGTTTGCCGTGTTTACCCCTACCATCCTGAGGTGGAGTCAGAGCAATCTTTCTGCATATAAGTTCAACACGCCCCCTGTTGTTTTGCAAGCCATGCACATTCAAAAACGCTACCTTGCAAACTTTCTGTTGAACGGCATCGTTTCTAACATAATATTCGACCGAGTGTGAACGTCTAGACGTTTTGTTCATGGTTCTTGTCCTACCTTTCAGTTTGACGCAAATTTTTCCATGCAGGTAAGAATTTTGTCGGCTATGATCAGCCATTCTCCAAAATTCTGAAAAAAGTTCGGTAACGTTTTCTTCTCCTAAAGATTCGAGACACTTGAGTGAACAAGTGCAATTTGGGCCTACTATTTTTGCGCCAATTTTATTTCCCTTTCCTCTTTGTTGCTTATAACAAGCTCCTCTCTGTTTTTTCATTTTATGACGTACTGCCTTTGATGGGTTTACCTTCCTCTTCCGGGGTTTCTTATTTCTCAACTCTTCGTCCGTGGAATCATCATTGTCAACTGTGGATTCGTTTGGGTCAGCCTTACAGATGTTCTCCACTCACTGCCACCACGTGATCGTCGAGGACCTTGCATAGCTAGCTGATGACTGTTATACTGATTCAAGGATCAATGTCTATTCAATATATTCTTGCAAGATCATGTTGTAGGCCTAGTGTGTCATTTTCTAGGCCTAGGCCTAAGCTATTAAGAGCTAGAACTGAAACTGGAACTGAAACCAGTCAACATGACTCCAAATAGGCCTAGAAGTATGAAAATGGACCACCAAATGTGTCTTCATTTTTGCAAGAATATGAGATAAGTAAAGGGGTTACAAACATTCATCAGGAATGAAAAGACAATATTGTTGCTAACATATTATTAATTTACTAAAAAAAAATAGCAAAAAGCAGGAAAACCTGATATGTCCAAAATATGTTGCCAAAAACAAACACCTCACAAGAAGTAATGTATCTTACCTCAGAATCGACGGATTCAATATCTGAATCGTGTATTTCGAAGCTGGGATCTGCCACACTGTCATCATAATCTTCATTAATCAATGTCTCCAATAAATCTCGGTCAGCGAACAGATTTCTAGAGCAACGTGCTCTTTGACTAGAAACATCATCCGCCATTTTCAGGAGATACCATATTTTACTCAAATCCACTGAAAACAGCTGGCACTTACCATTGCACATTAGTAGCATTTACTGCCATCTGTAGTGAGTTACATGAACCAAACTTTTTTCAGTTCAATTCTTTGCTACTATGCAACAGATCAACCAATAATACGATTTTTGAAAAACATGACACTTATGTTTTCCTTGCCACCCCCTCAATTGTATTGTAATACTTATTGATTACATCAAGTTATTCTAATAACATGATCTCAGAACATCTAGAACTATAATTACCAGGCGCAAAATGACCTCGCTGTTGACGCGCCTCAATACCCTAACATTCATTCGTGTGATCTTCTGTCTTCACCAAACATAGGACTGCCATAAGGATATGGGCCCAATTGAAACGTTCCAGCGCCATACTCTGGATAAAGCAGGTCCTCTGCTTCAACCAGTCTTCAATGTACACGATCAATGTTGTCGACCCAATAGCCTATTGGGACCGCAACGTGATTTCAATTGGAACAAAGAAGAAGTTGGGATACTGTCAACACAAATAATAATTAGAATATATAAGTGTATATTTAGTTGACAACTAATCAGGGTAGATTGGTTAAAAAATGTCTGCTTTTGTCGTGACTGGTCCCTCCTTGTTCGATCGCAACGCGCGCGCACGCGCAAGTTCTTGACGAGCCACGTCTTCGCACCGAGATTCGCCTTGGTCAGCGTTCGTCGTCCGCTAAGCTGGCGATGCGAACCTACTTGGTTCAAAGACGCAACCAGCCCTTATCGGTCGTTGTCGCAGTATTCTTCATCTGCTGCCCTCATCTTCCTCTTGCACACGCTTGCCTGCAGGAGATTACTTTTTCTGACCAATAAACGATTCGGACTCAATTTACACCAATCAAAACTCGCTACACATCAGCTTTTGGCTTTTAGTGGCATCTCCCGATCATATATATATGTCACCTCTTATAATATTGACCTCTGCCCTGTGCTGGGTGTTCTGTTACATGATGTTCTGTGACTAGTTACACTTGAAACACTAGAGACATTGGTGCAACTTGAAGACCTACAAACAGTTGATGTACTCGGTACAACCAACTGAAGTGTGCTCGTGGAGTGTGGGATAGAGACACGAGGAAAAGGGATGCTGGTAATTCTTGGATGTACTAGTGAAATAACCCAGTTT